>OU565290.1:1200000-1691865 GCA_913789915.3 Sphecodes monilicornis | reverse complement strand
GCCTTTAATTATAGTGCCTTAAATTTATAACACCGTAAGAAGTTTAGAAATGCATTTAATTCAGCCATAATATAATAAATTATAAAAATTTCATTGTACTTACATTTTTTCAGGATACATTCCATGAGATAGTTATTATCAATTTTAGATAATTTCTATCATGACCCCATCATAGAAACGAGCACCTCTTAACAGAAATCATTAAAAATTATAAAAGGATTGAATCAATAACTAAATTTTATACCCGCTTTATGGAGACCAGGTACTGAAACGGTTCCGAAAATAACTGTTTCTAACTATTATATATCGGTTCTAATTGAAACAGTTATGAAGAACCGAAATTACGTTACAACTGTTACGGTTCTGGAGATCGATATTATTTCGGTTCTGTAACTCCTATTTTTCGGTTCTGGATTTCGGTTCTGGATTTTATTTCAGTTTTCGGTTCTGGATTTCGGTTCTGGATTTCATTTCAGTTTTCGGTTCTGTCATTCTGTATTCTGTATTGTGTTCGGCCTTATATATTTATTATTAAGTAATTATTTATTCTTATTTATAATTTACACAATTTTTAAATAAATAAATTTTTATAATTTGTTTCTATATTCATTATTTGAATAATTCATTTTTAAAATAATTGTTTAAATAAATAAATTTTCATAAATTGTTTCTATATTCATTATTTTATTTATTATTTCGATCAATAGTTTATTGTTAAAATGATTGTTTGAATAAATAAATTTTTATTATTTCTTTCTATATTCATTATTTGAATTATTATTTCGATCAATAATAATTTATTGCTAAAATAATTGTTCAAATAAATAAATTTTTATAATCCATAGAAATATGTTTCTATATTCATTATGTAAATACGTGTGCATTGTTTAAACAATTATTTAAATGAATAAATTTTTGTAATTCTTATATTTCATACAAGCGTTGCCGCTCCGTCGCGGCAATTTTTGAAAATATCGGTAACTAAAGGCAAATGTCGGTATATTTATAGAAATTAGTTATTCAAAATGTTGATTTCTGCAACGTATTAAAAAATCGTTGAAATCGATGAGATGGTGGGGATATCGATAATTACCGAATTACCGAAGGAATATTGGGAAAAGGAAATTGGAAACTATTGTAATGTGTGTGTGCGTATTTTAATTTTTCATTTATTTTAACAATAAATTATTGAAATAACAATTCAAATAATGAATATAGAGACAAATGATACAAATTTATTTACTTAGAAATTGTTTAAATTATAAATAACAATAAATAACTACTTAAATAATAAATATAGAAGACCGCAGGCCGAACACAATATAGAATAGGATACAGAATGACAGAACCGAAACCCAGAACCGAAATCCAGAACCGAAAAATAATAGTTACGGAACCGAAATAATATCGGTTCTCCAGAACCGTAACTGTAACCGATATAAGCCAGAACTGATATTCTCGTAACATTTATAACATCATTTTGGTTCTTCATAACTGTTTCGAGAACCGGAACCGATATCATAACAGTTTTCAATCCCTGATGGAGACTACTCGACTAAAGAAGACGCCTAACTTTTATTTTCCACATTAGATTAATCATGTTTCTTATTAGCCGAAACAACTTTTCTATATATCGAATAAATCTTCAAGGAAACAATTTTAAAATTAAAATTAAAATTATTCAAACCGGCGAAAAATACGATTGGAAAATCTCATGCAATTGCTATCATGCTAAGAAATAAAAATATGAAGTAAACATAGAACTGAGAACCAGTTACTTTTTCCAGGCACCATATCCAGAACCGTGTTTCATAAACTATCAACCCACCGCTTATTTTCATCCGGTTCCTTTTTGTTTTCGATTGAATATGACAGACACAAGATTCGCGACTGGAAGAACGCAAATATGTAGTTTCATTTTCCCCCTTTTGCGGTTCAATTCACAACATGGGTTAACAATCGCTAAACAAAAATCGATAGTTTCCCTCTTCGCGGTTACAGTCACGAATGCTCACAGGAATCACCGAATGACATCGAATTCGCGCTTGCGTTCTGAGACTATGGTAACAGATTTCAACAGTTTCGTGTCCAGTCGACAATGTGCACTTGGCTGGTGACCATGCGTGATCGATCATGCCGTCAAGGGAAAAACTACAACGTCCACCATGAGAGCGACTTAAATTACACGTTGGAGATGTGTCGGTGGCTATTGAAACCGCTCGGAGTATGGACCTCAATTTATCACCGCGTCAGCAAAGCGGAGAGAATTGTGTCGCTGTTTTTACAGTTAACTTGTTTCTCTTGTCTACTCTTCGTCATCCTGCCGTCGGCCCAAAACATGTTCTTCATGGAAGAGGACCTACAGAATATAGTGAAATTGTTCGGTCCGGTAGGTTTTTGTACGTTCTCTGCAATTAAATACTGTATCCTCGGTATCAAGGGAAATATCTTCGGACGGTGCATAAAACATATAGAGAAGGATTGGAAAATTGTGGGAAACCCTTATCATCGAACCATCATGCTAAAACAAGCATCCATTAGTAGATACCTGATCACAGTATGTGTGGCTTTTCTTTACACAGGAGGTATGTGCTATCACACAGTGATGCAGTTCTTGTCAAAAGGCAGAACCAACGCGAATGTCACCGTCAGACCGATCACTTATCCTTGCTTCGACTTTCTCGATACCCAGTCAAGTCCCACCTACGAGATCGTATTCTTTCTTCACTGTGTCTCTGCTTTTGTTCAATACACCATCACATCGGCTGGGTACAGCATGGCTGCGATTTTTGTCACGCATATCTGTGGACAGATCGAGATACAAATTACACGGTTAAACGAGTTGATCGATAATGACGACGAGAAATGTAACTTTCCTGATCGCATTAGGAGCATTATTCAAGATCATGCCGAGGTACTTAGGTAATTTTATCGTGATACATATTATTGTAGTCTCAATAAGATGGAAGCAGCACTCATTCACCACTTTTCATCGCCAATACATTTTTTATTAACCCTCTGACAGCGGCGTTGAGCCCATTTTGACGTTGAGTTGGAACTGTTTCATCAAAATTTTAATTCTTCAACAATCACTTGAAATTGTTGAAGAGGGTTAACATTTGCCTGAATGAAGGGTATTCAACATATGTAAATGAAAATTGGTCTATAATGATTTAAATGAATCTATCTAAATTCGTCGAAAACATTAACTGTCTAAGGGTTAAAGGCTACATACCTTTGGTGGTAATGATAAAATGAAGAAGATCATAGTATGGTGATCGTCCTGGAATATTCTCAAAAACTATTATTTAGAAATTCTTAACATGGTTGCATTTATAGGTTTGCAAACGTAGTTGTTTTGCATAGTGGTAACAAATAATTGGAACCCGAAACACTCAAAATGAATTTTTCTAAATCAGTACCAGAAATATCTGAAAGATTACCGGATCAAGTATAAACAATTTTTACATTATTATTCTGAAGACTATAAGCTAGTCCCTGACGATAGGATTTCTGATTCGTACATTTTTTCTTAATACACAAGCAAAAGAAACTAAAAAATTAGGTTCATAATTATATATTTAAGTTCAAATAGTTGTAACGTTTTGAAAAATTGATTCCTTCAAATTCAGCTCTGGCAAAGAATGGTGTCCTTTCGTTCTATACAATGTGAAATTAAAAAATTGTGTATTAGATAAAAATTTCTGGTAGAGACATTGGGAAAATGGTTGTGACATCCTTCTAGTTTAAGATACTTACTTCAAATCTTTAGCAAATATTATTAAAACATTATATAATAGAATATTTGATTTTGTAAAGAAAGATAATTTATAGAGAAAAATTTACATTGATTTTTTAAAGAAAGATAATTTTATATAAAAAAATTGTTGAATTTCTCTTATTTCTCAACGCTTCAGAGGTATGTAGCCTCTTAAAGAAATGGGTACAAGAAGAGAAAACCTTATGCAAATAATGCTGAAGCTGTCAGGAATACGATGCTATGGACATTCTAGGTTCTCCAAAGACGTTGAAGAAGCTCTCTGTGAAGTATGCTTCACGGAGATCATAGAATCGACGGTCATAATGTGCCTGCTCGAGTATTATTGCCTGATGGTAAAGGATTTTGTGTCGAAACGATTTTCTCGTTGTCAGCTTTTACTGGTGTTATCCTGTCTTTTAGGAGTGGGAGAACAGCGATACGATTGCAATACTCACGTACGTGATGTTGTTGGTCTCCTTCACTTTCAATATATTCATATTTTGTTATGTAGGAGAAATTCTATCTGAACAGGTACTTATCTATATGTTTTATTTGGTATTGTCCTTCGGCGGATGTATGCAGTACCAAAAAGCGTTTGTAGTGATTACACACTATTGGTATTACAATAATAAACGTCGGCAAAACTTCTCAATTCTTTTTAATTAAATATTATACCAATCTCATTGCGCCCATTACCTCTATGTATCAAATTAAATTTCGAAGTAATGCCTACACTCTACGAAATGTCATTGGAAATTTGTAATAAATTATAATTTTCTTGCATTTATAAACCACCCCTTCATTAAATAATTATTTCAGTGTAGCCGAATGGGTCCAGCCGTCTACGAGATTCAATGGTACAAGTTACCACCTAAAAATGCTTACAATCTTATCCTCCTGAGCGCTATGGCTCTATATCCGCCAAAACTCACGGCAGGAAAAATAATCGATCTATCGTTGAGCATGTTCGGCACTGTAAGTGTTTCATAACAAGTAAAAATTATTATCTAGGAGGACGCAGCTTATGATAAAACCTTTTTCAGGTTGTGAAAACTTCAGTAATTTACTTCAATTTGCTTCGGACATTTGCAACTTGGTAACTAGACTTCCAATGCTTTTCATTAGTTCGATTATGTAAGTATTATTCTTCAATATTTCCCAATTTTTTATAGATCTTTTGAGCTCCGCATTCATTGAACATATTTAGAAGAAGGTATGTGTTTTGATATTTCTTTTGAATCGTCTTGATAGTGAAAGGAAACACTTCCAAGTTACAGTATTCAGTAAGGACTGCAGTACAAAAATGTTGTTAAATACAAAGTCAGTTCGTTGTAACAAAATACCATCAATTTTCGCTATTGTCTCCTATATTTCTTATTATCTTCAATATTTTCTTTAAAGACATCCAACATTTTGTAAAATACATTATCACGCCCCATATTTTTCTGGGACTCTTACGGAGTTGCGGAACAATGGGCGACACCGGGTTCTTACGGCACTGAAGCTAAAATCAACATCACCTATACATAATATGTTTTATCGCAAACTCACGTTGAGACCGAGCCCCAGTCTACGAGGATTGTAGATCCTCGACTCGAATATGACAACGTGTTACGCGATCCTCTATGACCCATTAAGGGGGCGGACTCCTGATCGAAGCGTTCCAAGCGGTCGCTAGGGGAAGCTCGAATGAGAATGTGTGGCACACACATTCCGCTAGATTAGCCTATACGTATACGAGCAGTGAGGAACTCGTACGAGATTTCAAGCTATTTCAAGGTTCCGGGGCGCCGCTTTTGACGGCGAAAAAACGCAAAAGTAGGAGTTTTGAGTATACACGTCCACTAAATGAAAGATAAATCTAGTGCGCTTGACTATAGAGACAGCCTACTTTTGCGATATTGAGGCGTACTTTGGGATATTCGGCAGCATGTTGTCCATCAGAAATCGTTGTAGGCCGCGTGACGTCACGACATGTTGAATCTTTAAGTATCTGGAGATTTAGGGTTCTTATAGAGACACCTGGATGCACGCCCGGTAGCGAGGGCACATACAATATTGATGAAACGTCTATTATGTTATTTATTTACGTATTTTAGACGTAAAAAGTAGACTTTGAGAAAGTCATAGTTCCGGCATTTGTCGCTACGAGCGCTGATATCTGTATTTGATGAGTGAGCCACCGACCAGTGATACTCTTGTCGATACTGCTGCCGTCGTCGACACAACGACGTGACAGATCAACATAGCGACGCAGTCGATAACGCAGGTAACATACGTGTACCTACAAGGATCGCAAGGGTCTCGGAAATTAGATACCACACATCGACAACACAAAGATGTGAATCTTTAGACAATACGCGTGATGGATAAAACATCAATCTAGCGGACAGGATTCCTAAAACATCCTATTTTCCGTTTTTAAGAAACAGTTAGCAATATTCGCCAGCCTGTTGCCCGTCGAGAAGCTATGCAAGAAAGCGAGTCGCTGGCGTAGCTTCTCTCTCGGCCAGCCTAGCCGTGCCGCGATACACTCACACACCACTCGGCCGGCGTGTACGTGTGCGGCCGGCGTGTACGTGTGCCAACTGCGATTGCAAGGGCCCATGAGGATCCTAACTACGCCTAAATGAAGCACAAGAATGATCTGATTGCAATCAAGCGCGCTAGGCAATTGGTAAATCTAGTGCGCTTGACTAGAGAGAAATCATACTTTTGCGTTCTTTAGCCGCAGTTTCGGATATTCGGCAGCATGTTGCCCTTCGAAAAGCTATGCAAGAAAGTGAGGCGCTGGCGTAACTTCTTTCTCGGCCAGCCTAGAGTTGCCGCGATACACTCACACACCACTCGGCCGACGTGTACATGTACTAACGGCGATTGAAATTGTTTCGAATATTGAAAACCGCACCTCGATGTATTCAAGAAATAAACAAACTGTATTATTTTTGCGCGGTCGTAATTTACGCCGTCGGAAATTATCATACTCTTTCTTCTATACCGGACAGACTTTACTGTCCACTCGAAATCTGCGTTGTGTTACAGCCACATATCATCTGTACTGCTTCGTCTTCGACAACGGATCGAGCATGAGCTGATAATGTAAGATACTTTACTTTTTATATTTTCAAGTACATAGCAGTTTTGTCACATTTCAATAATATATTTTGTGATGTTTCAGTTACAGTCACATATCATTTGAACTCCTGGATCGTCGAGAGGATGATGCAGTTCACGTAGAACGAGACGGCGAATGAAGCAATCTTAATTTATAGCAATCTCAATAAATGACATTTATTAACATAATTTATATATACATATATGTTTGGTATATTCATAAATTATTTGTACATGTAGTTTAATTTTCATTTATCTATAGACACCCATCGCTCCGCGTTCCATGAGTAAAGTCTGTCCGGTATAGAAGAAAGAGTATGATAATTTCCGGCGGCGTAAATTACGACCGCGCAAAAATAATACCGTTTGTTTATTTCTTGAACATATCGAGGTGCGGTTTTCAATATTCGAAATAATTTCAATCGCCTTTAGTACATGTACACGCCGGCCGAGTGGTGTGTGAGTGTATCGCGGCACGGCTAGGCTGGCCGAGAGAGAAGCTACGCCAGCGACTCGCTTTCTTGCATAGCTTCTCGACGGGCAACAGGCTGGCGAATATTGCTAACTGTTTCTTAAAAACGGAAAATAGGATGTTTTAGGAATCCTGTCCGCTAGATTGATGTTTTATCCATCACGTGTATTGTCTAAAGATTCACATCTTTGTGTTGTCGATGTGTGGTATCTAATTTCCGAGACCCTTGCGATCCTTGTAGGTACACGTATGTTACCTGCGTTATCGACTGCGTCGCTATGTTGATCTGTCACGTCGTTGTGTCGACGACGGCAGCAGTATCGACAAGAGTATCACTGGTCGGTGGCTCACTCATCAAATACAGATATCAGCGCTCGTAGCGACAAATGCCGGAACTATGACTTTCTCAAAGTCTACTTTTTACGTCTAAAATACGTAAATAAATAACATAATAGACGTTTCATCAATATTGTATGTGCCCTCGCTACCGGGCGTGCATCCAGGTGTCTCTATAAGAACCCTAAATCTCCAGATACTTAAAGATTCAACATGTCGTGACGTCACGCGGCCTACAACGTTTTCTGATGGACAACATGCTGCCGAATATCCCAAAGTACGCCTCAATATCGCAAAAGTAGGCTGTCTCTATAGTCAAGCGCACTAGATTTATCTTTCATTTAGTGGACGTGTATACTCAAAACTCCTACTTTTGCGTTTTTTCGCCGTCAAAAGCGGCGCCCCGGAACCTTGAAATAGCTTGAAATCTCGTACGAGTTCCTCACTGCTCGTATACGTATAGGCTAATCTAGCGGAATGTGTGTGCCACACATTCTCATTCGAGCTTCCCCTAGCGACCGCTTGGAACGCTTCGATCAGGAGTCCGCCCCCTTAAGGTGACAGAGCTGGTAGGAAAGTATGAACTGCGCACAAATCAACGGAATATAAAATACTATATTTTTGAAAACAAGATAATTTTAAATACATGATTACGGATCGTGTGGTGTATAAAATGTTTCGCGGACTGTTTGATGATGAAGTGAAGTTGATGTCGGATGGCGTAAAAAATGTAAGTTCGGTGTGGGCGTGAGATTGACTGTAGAGCAAGCGGATACATTGATTACAATTTTCCGATAATTGGTAAGGGAACGATCGTCTGAGATAATTGCTTAAAAACATGGACTGGAAAGAGTACAATGGCCGCCCCCAAACCGAGAGTCACTCGCAGGTACGCCTGTACCCTCGAGTGACGTATGCGGGGAATCCGTGTGTCCCAAGGAAGTACCGTAGCAGGCAACAAACCAGAAAAGCGCCTTGACTCGAACAAAGCAAGCGGAAATAAAGGAGTCGACCATGCCTCGATTTCTGGTTACCAAATGTGGACAATAAAATCAGTGCAATGCTGAACATTTGACGAAGGATAATGGCTTTTTGGGATTACTGCTCCAGCTTACATTTTGCAAATGCGGTTGATAGTAACAAAGTAAAGTGATTTGTATTTGGAGAAAGAAGTCCTTCTCTGAGAAACGGAACGTAATACACTTGTACAGGGTGTATAAAAATTATATGTCACGACTACGGTGGTCTCTCGATCGGTGGAGATCTATTTAAAAAATGGGCTGCAAAATTGTCCTTGACCCCTTTTTCAAGGTCAACTTTTTTTTACTTTATCGTATAGTAATCGTCGCGAGCAACAAAAGTCTCAAAGAAACCATGGGTCTCAAGTCAACCATTCTCATAAAAAATGATTTTGAAGTTTCGTAAACTATTTTATTTCACACGTCTACTGGGTGTCCTAAGATAGTGTAAACGTGGATGGGATGATTCTACATGAGAAAACAAGTCTAAAATATTGAATAATTTTTTTTCATTTGACGCCTTCTTTTCGAGATATTAGGGTTTGAAAATTCGGCGAATACGCTTGATATTGAATATGAATCGTCTGATGCGCCTGTTCATAATTTACCTGATCTACTTCTTACAAACGGAGCCGAACTGGGAACGCGAACTTGACGAATTTTCAAACCCTAATATCTCAAAAACGAGGCGTCAAATGAAAAAAATTATTGTATATTTTAGACTCCTTCTCTCATGTCGAAGCATCCCCTCCACGTTTACACCGTCTTAGAACACCCAGTAGACATGTGAAATAAAATAGTTTACGAAACTTTAAAGTCATTTTTTATGAGAATGGTTGACTTGAGACCCATGGTTTCTTTGAGACTTTTGTTCCTCGCGACGAGTACTATAGGATGAAATAAGTCTAGTTGTTTAAATATCGCGTTAGTTTGAAACGTGCTTGAATTTCGCGATTATCGCGATCTATATTCGTTGGTGACCTCCTCGATGTTATTCTTCCGAGGAGCCAAATAACCAACAATATTTCAAGTAAAAACGGCGTGACTTTCTGGCTACCAGCTAATGTCAGCCGATAAACACGGCGATCGGTAGATCAACGTGCAAAACGTTCAAATTAAACTCGTGTCGCGAAGATATAGAGAGACAAAGAGAACAACAAACAGACGTACGTTGAACAGAGACAGGCGAGTAAGAGACAGACAGCGCCGCGTAGCGGGTCAGCTGACCCTCTCGCGACGCTTCGTTGCCGCTCCCAGTTCGCGTCGACACTTGCTCACGAGACGTGCGAGGAGTAACTCGCTCACGAATCGTGCTAGCGAGCACTTGCTATCGAGGCGCGCACGCAAACACTTCTTCTGAGTCTTCGCTGCTGTCAAAACTCTCCCGTCGAGCTATCGGATACTTGTACCAGGTATCCGCCAGCGAGCTTTTGCACGACTGTGCGAACGGAACCGATCTCGTGGTCGAGATCGTTCCACCCGCTTTGAGAGAGCCGACAAACCACAAATATATGTAAATCGAGCTCCGGACTTTCCGAGCTTCGTACATACAATAGTGCACCGTTGCGATAGCTGCTTAGACACATTTAACGTGGTTATCGCTTCAACGCCTAAAAGTGTATTTCGGTGTGATTGACGCGTGATTTGTGTTCGTTCCCCGAAATCACTGCCCGCCGTTCAAGAGAAACTCTTTATTAACACACTTACGTTATACGCCGCTTCTATTGTGCGCAGATAGTCGATCGTGTGCGTGTAAGTGTTCAAGAGAAACTCTTAGAAGGAATCGTGTTTCCGATTCCGTACGGCCACCCGTGTAACACGGAGGACACTCTTTCCGAGTTCATTTTCTCTGCCATAAGCTCTAGCATACGCTTTGTCGTCCCAGTGCCGCAGAAGAACGGATACTCGGTTTGTGACAAGGTCGATTCATTATACGCTTTGCGGGAATCGATCGGTCCGGCCACGGGTCTTGATTGGTAAGTCCTAGCCCCGTCAACCTCCTTCGAGAGAGAGTGACGCCGATCTCGGCAGACTTGACCCGTTCAACCACCATAGTCGCCCCCATATACGCCGTCGCTAGTGCTTTATAGCTACTACCTGAGCGGGGATCGTGACTGGTTGAACACACTTACAATATACGCCCCCTGTATATATCTCTATATATATTGGCATTTGTGCGTGTAAGTGGTGAGTCGGACCACGTCTTCCACCGAGATTTCTCTAGCCGCGTGACATGTTGAGTCACTCGCGAGCTTTGAATCAAGGTTGTTGAAGCACGGGTTAATTCGGCTGGATTATCGAACTTGGAGCCTTACAACCTCTCTGTAAGATTAACCGCCACCTTTACGCTGATGCCCACGCAGTAGAATCGATTTAACCGTGACTACGCCAGTGCGAGCGGACGGATTCTCGATTATCGCAGTCAGGAGCGTACGGGAAACAGCGTCACGAACGGATACGTATCGTATCGAATGGGTGGTTTCACACCTTCGTTCGTTATTATTAATTTTCAGACGCCAACGTCGCGAGACGTCCAAGGGACCACCGGAGGAGACGGAGGAGTCGCGAACCGCCATCTTCCAAGGGGATTATTTTGATTCAATAAACGGCCCACCATTAGGTGGGTCACTATCAATATAACCTCGCTGTACAACAACTTACTTTCCCTCACACTCCTATCTCCTCATATTCGAGCCACCGTTGAAAAGTCGTTGGAATTGTAATTACACAGTCCACCTTTTTAACACTAGTGATTACTTTAAATGAAACTATTAAAAAGAATGTCAGAATGATTGATCTGACCGTACATCCATCGGCGTGTAGGTATATGACAAATGATATGTACAGTGATAGTGAGTAGGAAACCATTTCACGACATTTGTATCAAATAAACAGGATTAAGTGATGGATCAGGAACAGGAAGAACATGTATGCCGACGTGTGAAATAATTTGTGAGTTGCTATTACAATTGATAATAAATTAAATGAACTGCTTAGTACTGGCCTAGAGTCAGGGTAGATAAAGCCACGTTCTTTACAAATCCGCCATTCTAAAGGGGAAGATTCGCCCCCCGAAGCTGTGTAGAATTATAATATTATTGTACCATCGAGTCAGCGTGCGTACAATTACTGTACGGTACTACATAACAATAATTCGGTATTCTAAGAAAATTTCGACCCCGCACGGAAAGCGAAAGTCAGAATCATGGACTTAACCGTACATCCCTCAACTTGTCTTATACCTACTGTTCGATCGTGAATATCGGGTGTGAATAAAAATTGAAGCCATCGCGGATTATCACGCCATTTTCACCAGTGGATTACCCGCCAAATTAATCTTGGGTAATTTGTTTTAGATTATTGTATGAAGCCGCGTTTCGTCCCAAATCTACCAGAAGGACTCGTCAGTAAGGCTGACTCGTAGATCCTGCCTTAAACTGTTCGGCTACGATTAGCGACAAAACGTACATTCGTTTGCTACGATATCACGAATGAGAGAGTATCGATTTTCTCCTAGCAGCTGGAAATTGTTTTTCGGATGGAACTTTTGTTTTCGGAAGGACCATTTGTTTTTTTATTCTTGTAAGGGAACCTTCGTCGTCGTGAAGAAGGCTCCACATCCGAATATGGGCTGGTTTCAATGACGTCCATTGATAAACGCAAGGCGATGTGTTAATTGGGTATTGCCGAACGCTGCATTTCCCGCTCAACACACTCTTGATGACTCTCCATCTTCCACGGCTGACTTGAGCAGCCTTCGGGTGGAAGAAGAGAGACAGAAAGAGAAAAAACAGTCGAACGAATTCCCAGAAATCCGAAGACCGTATCTCTCGTTAGAGTTCGGGTGACTTGGATAATAAAAATCTATGACTCGCTGTAAAACGAGCGAATGTGAAGGATGACGGATCCAGGTTATAGCTAGATCGGTCGCTAACTGTTTCCTGAACGTCCATCCCTTTAAATCGACGTGCAGTCACGACTGCATCACAAAATGATTCGTGAAACTGCAATGAATGGCCCCTCGCGACGGAACACCTACCACCCACCATCAGAAGTGCAGTTCGTTAACCTGATCGTACGTCCCTTAGCTTTCGGTACTGTCGTATACCTGCAGTCAGCTGTGCAATCCGTCTCCGAATAGCCTAGTGACAGACATTTTGAAGCAGCAAGTGCATTTATGGCTGAATAAGCGAGTTTTAATTAAAATAAATTTTTCCACCTCTCTTGTTCACGCCTTAATTGCGGCACCTGTCGCCGCGCCGCAGTGGTTCGGATCGAAGATTGTAGCGGAATTGACCGACGGTCACGTATTCCATTAGCGAAGGAATAGGCGGGAAACGCACAGCGCTGAGCGCGAAGGTGAAAAAACTGTAGCGACACAACAAACACTGCTTCTTACGAGAACAAAGTGGACTATATTTGATTTGAGGTCGAAAATGTAGAACAAGAATAAAATATATAGGGCCGACTTCATAGGGCGGGCACAATATCACCATCCCTATGACAGCGGCAACGTCTCGTAAGGTGACCGCAGTCATACCCCTCGAACAACGGCATCGTCTCGTAAGGTGACCGCAGTCATATCCCTCGAACAACGGCATAACTCTCATGGAAGTCCTTCACTCCCGATAACGAAGGTTCAAATCGTGATAGTGCAGGTTGCGTGGCCTTCCGCCAAGGACTCAGGTCAACGTCGAGCGTCGACGAACCGGCTGACCTGAAACTGAACACAGCGACGAGTACCTGCTCGCTCCTGGGTCTCATTTGCACACGATGGCGACGCAACGTTTCAGCCGTTCTACCGAAACGTGTTGAAATCCGTCAAAACGGTGAACTGCAGATTCTGGTCGAGAGTGGTCTGTTTGCTGTAGTACGCGACCACCCGTCGGGTACCATCCGGCGTGAATTGAAAAAGGATTGCGCGTAGCCCCATAGAACTCGAGTCGGCATGTAGCTCGGTTCTCAACGAAACGTCGAAAATCGCAAGCACGGGACGCGTCGTTAGGGCCTCTTTGACACGTTTTACGGCCTCTTCCTGGGTCCGTTCTCAAGCCCAGGCTACGTTCTCTTTTTTTGTAAGACTCGTAAGCGGAGTCACTAGGCTAACGAAGCCCCTAATAAATTTCCGAAAATACCCCGACAGTCCTAAGAATTGTCGAATTTCCTTCGCGTTCGCGGGGTTCGGCATTTGCACGGCATCTGTTTCCCTTCGACCCGGTGCAACTCTTCGATACTTATTTTGCGTCCGAAATATTCCCGAAAATCCTAGTAACGCGAGTCCGCGACCCTCAATCACGCGTAAAGTTAACCGTAGCGCTACCGACCGCCGCAATAGCGCATACGAACTACCGGTATCGACCATCCATTTAATTTTCTTGAAATTTATATACACTGGTAATACATGCATATTTTCGCCAGAAAAACCTAATTGCTGTTGGCTCCACGGTGATACTCATAGCAGTACTGTGCCGATAGTCCTGTGGATCTGCACAAGTCGCACGTGGTGCGGTCCTCCCGATAACGTGATGATACATGTCCTTCCTCCGCAGTTGTACCACGTCAAATTCGCCTGTTGTGTCCTTTTCGGGACTCGTCCATGCGTCGCTTCGGTGGTTGAGGCAGCACCTCACGCCTGCTAAATGATGGCTTCTCACGACGATCCTTCGAGTGGTCCCGGCGATCCCTCGAACGACCCATCGCTGACCACACACTCGCGAAGCTCGTACAGCTAAAAAGTCTCGCACTATTGTCTTAACGTACACTTGCACAATTCGCATAAAACGTCCAAAACTCGCACAAGTACCTCAATCGCACACACGTAGCTATTTTTGTAATTAATGAATTACTAAACGCACGTGGCTTATCCAACTTCTGACTCTATTTTCCTCGCAAGGCGCGTGCTTAATGCTATATGGCGGTGGTAAAGTATGAGAGTTCCGACGGGTGCGGGAGTATGCGACAGAATGAATGCCCGGAGTCATTCCTTGTTCCTCGGAGTCAAGAGTCCTAGGGCCAGGGGTTGACGAAGGGGGGGGGGGTTGGTCGACGTGCAGGTAGCCGTCGCTCGTCCCGCGCTGAAGGTCCCTCCTTCGGGGAGCGTCACCGTTGCACGCGTTCTACCCTGGCTGGATACGCGACGTCTTACACTTTTGAACCGTTTGAGATATTGAAATGAGGTTTAGACTAAAAAGTATTATAAAATAATCTCATTCGAATAATACATGTCAGAATATATTTTTTGTTTAATTTGTTAGTCAGTCATTTTTATAAATTTTTATGTAGTTGTTGTATGAGTTGCTTTCCTTATTAAAACCATTGTATAATAATTGGAAATTCACATCTTATAGTTTTCTTATATATAATGTAATTATGTTATTAAAAGGTTTGATAAAATGTACAGGTATATAAGTTACTAACCACTTCGTTCTCACGGACGTGTAAACACGCGGGCTTGTCTTTGCTCCTCAGACGTCGCGTAATAACGCGTCTGTGATCTGTACAAACAGTATCGGCGTCGCGTCATAACGCGTCTGTGAGAGCGAAGTGGTTAAGTAAGGTATCTAACGTTACAAATATATATTGCGAGCAAAAGTAACATTAATATTTTATTTAATTGATAAAATAAGAAGTATACTAATTAATCTTACCATTTTGTTGTTGAAGAAGTAGGTACACGCGGCTTTTGTTTTCTTTATTTTTTTAATAATTCTGCAGCTTCTGGACTTAATTTTTTGATTTTCTTCTTGTAAGATCTTATTCTCGTGGATGAAATATGTGGGTCGGATGTTAATAACAATCTGGTAAATGTATCTTCATTTTTAGCGATTCTAGAAATTTTCCGAGTATTTTTGGTCCTACTTTTTTTAAAATCTTTATGTCTTTATGAATGGAGCCTGGCATATAATACCACTCGTAGTGGACAATAAAATATTTTGCTGTGCTTTGTGCATATTGTTCAAATTTATCTGTATCTATTTCATAAGGTTAGGGATTTGTTTGAAGTATTACATGAAATATTTTTATTAATACTCCATCAACTCCTGTTATTCCTGACGAAAACTTTGTGTAGAAAAAAAATCGTCTTGCGGTATTTTCGTCATTTGATGAACCCCAGCCTTGTTTGACAAAGTCAACTAATAAACCCATTTTTTCTTTGAACTATGTCTAAATGTGTTTAGGATTGGACCAGGGGTCCTGTGCGATGCCTGCGCCGTACTAGTTACAACCAGTTTACAACCAGATCACAGCGGATCGGCGGACTCGCGGCCGCGAGACACTCAGCGAGCCATCTCCCTGGCAATTTGGGAATTAGGCGTCTTGGCGTCTCACTCTCGCATGAATTTGACGTCACGCGATGAGTCATCGTGTTTCGCGGTAGCGAGCCCGTCGACCGTTAAATTCCAAAAATCGACCCCAGAATTCTCCGAACACTCGTTCTGATCGGCACGAATTACTCAAGTTTCTCAAGTCGCGATCCGCGCAAACCATTCACGGTTCTTTCTTTAACAGACAATTCATTCGCACATCTCATCTCATTTCAGTTTTCTTATATCATTTCATTTATTGCTTAAATCAATTATATTGTATACAGTTTAGTGACATTTTGTTGTTTTGTTCAGTTTCACGCTTGTACATATTGTGACCGTCGAACGATCTCGTTCGAAAATAAACGTTACGTTGTTACAAAGGGTGCGAGCTTAATTTTCCTATCGCGCTCCTAAACAAAATGTGTTTTTGCCTCTCTTTTCTTAATTTTTTAGTGTCCCGTGTATTTTCTGTCTATTTTTTGAAGTCTAGAAAGACATTCGAAGCATCTGATCCATGCGTGAAGTGTTGATAGACCAAACGAGTAATGGTTGTTATTCCATGGTCTTGCATTGCGTAATTTAGCCTTGTAGCCTTGCAGATATAACTACGCATTATACAAATACGCATTTCAGATGTTTACAATCTTAAGAGTTCTCGGGTTGCGTCGCAAAATATTTATTCAATTTCATTCATTTCTTCATTTTCGAGGTCTATAGACGCTTACAAAGTGTTTG
Source organism: Sphecodes monilicornis (assembly GCA_913789915.3). Classification (NCBI taxonomy): domain Eukaryota; kingdom Metazoa; phylum Arthropoda; class Insecta; order Hymenoptera; family Halictidae; genus Sphecodes; species Sphecodes monilicornis. The sequence continues at coordinate 1,675,122 of OU565290.1, read as the reverse complement.
GGATTGGGCGAGCGAGTCGCGGCGTCAGGCAGTCGTTCGCTCGCGTAACGAGTGGCGAGAGGCGGGAAGAGAGAAGCGGGACTGAGTCTATCCTAACGATACAGGGCAGGCCATCTATCAATCGGTAATAGAGGCCTAATTAGGGCAGAGTCACCTGTATCGTTGGTGATGTGACATCACGTAAAATTCGCGGGCTCTCGCGACCGAGAGCCGTTACGCTTCGATTCTTCTGTCAACCATGCTCGGGAGCAGTAAGACGTTTTCTATCTCGCTTTATCTAACCGCCGTGCTCGGCAAGTTTCGCGTGCTCGCGAGCAGACTTTGAATACACGACATAACGCGTCGATCTCGCCGCGTTTCCGTGATAATCAAAACCGATTGAGAATAACCATTTCACAAGGGAGTTTATTGTTTGTTATTTTGCGCCATTGACATTGTACAGAGACGTTGGACTTTGGCCGTAACGGTCACTGTTTGAATTACATTGTAATAAAGAACATTGTTACAAAACCAAACGAGATTATTTGGTGCTCTGTGTAAGACGTCGCGTATCCAGCAAGGATAGAACGCGTGCAACGGGGATGCGGCCCGAAGAACGGACCCTCAGAGCGGGACGACCGACGGCTGCCTGCACGTCGACCATCGACCCCCCCCCCCCCCGTCAACCCCTGGCCCTGGGACACACCGAGGAACCAGGTATGACTCCGAGCAGGCATTCTGTCGCATACTCCCGCACCCGTCGGAACTCTCGTACTTTACCACCGAGCATAGCCTTATTTACAATTCGCGATCGAATAGCATTAAGCCTTGCGAGGAAATTAGAGTCTTACAGAGTCAGAAGTGGGATAGGCCACATGCTTTTAGTAATTAATTAATTACGGAAATAGTTACGTGTGTGCGATTGAGGCACTTGTGCGATTTTTGGACGTTTTTACGCGAATTGTGCAAGTGTACGTTAAGACAATAGTGCGAGACTTTTTAGCTGTACGAACTTTAGTGTGTGGTCAGTGATGGGTCATTCGAGGGATCGCCGGGACCGCTCGAAGGGTCATCGTGATCGTTCGCGCGATCGATCGGAAGGACGTTCGCGACACGAGTCACGGGAATCGTCGCTCAATCGAGCAGGGGGCTCCGCGAGGAATCGGTCGCGAAGCCACTCGAACACGAGGGCGCATGTTGACCGTCGGGCCCGATCACGACGTTCGCGTTCTTATGACAGCTCGTCGGGGAGCATCCGCGAGAGAGCGAGCGGGCGGAAGAGGTCACGTCACTCTTCCAGCGACCGATCGCGGGCCGACGCGGAGCGAATTGTCCATCTGGAACGGCTCATAGTCGAGATGAGCCACTCCAGAACGCGTCCGCGGAAAACAGTAGTGTATCCGGGCAAGGAACAGATCATCTCGATATTTGACCCTTCTGGGGAAGGCCTCAGCGTGGATCAGTGGATCACGCATGTGGACGAGCTGGCCATCCAAAACGATTGGGATGACCACGCGATTCTGCGGTTAATCGCCAATCGGTTGAGGGGCCACGCGCGTTAGTGGTACGATAACCGGGAGGAAATCGTAACGACGTGGGAAGCGATGAAGACCACGTTGCGAGAGAAGTTCCGCAGAACGACTTCTTTCTGCAAATTGTACGAGGAAGCGGGGCAGTATAAGACCCGACCGCGTCAGTCGCTCGGAGACTATTGTTTCCAAAAGTTGGAGAAGCTCCGGCGACTGAACTTATCGATCCCTGATGAGTGTCTCATCGACATGGTCATCGGAGGGATCACCGATGAGCATATAGCTCAGTCAGTACGGGCTGCCCATCGTACGACGGCGGACGGCCTATATGCGTACATGGCGAGCATGGGCAACATGCCGGGGACATTTGGTCCAGGAAGGCGGAACGACCGCCTGCAGGCAAAGGATCCACGCGAGAAGGCGGCCGTGAGCGGACGTGAGGTACCTCGACCACCGAAGCGACGCAGGGACGAGCCCGAAAGAGGACAGAAACAGACGGATCCCGTGTGCTATAATTGCGGAACGAGGGGGCACGTGTCGTCGAAATGTGGGAATCCCCGCATCACTTGCGACTCGTGCAGAGCCACTGGACATATGGCACGGTTTTGCTACAAGGTGCAACGACGATCTAACGTTAATCAGGTGGGTCATTGTATCAAGAATATGTATATACTACCAGCGCACGTCAATTTTAAGAAGGTTAAATGCCTCGTCGATACCGGAAGTTCGCATACACTGCTGCGACGATCGGTAGCGTTGCGATTGGCCATACGCGTGACCGAGGGTCGCGGGCTCGCGTTACGAGGGTTTTCTGGGTCGGAAACGTATACTAATTCGTTCGCCGAAGTTTTGATAAGAATTATGGAAGCGAACGCGAGGGTACGGTAGTATTGGAGTCAGATCAGCTCAATCACGACATGATCGTCGGTAGAGATTTTCTAGACCAACATCACGTTGTATTAATTAAGCGTCACGATCGGGTCGAGATAAAGGAATTACCGGACGATAGGACCGCGGATATCTCTGTCATCGAGAACACAATGAACTACGATGCGCTAGATTTCAGGGATATTTCGGACGAAGATAGGGCCCTTTTTATTGACCTCATCGAGAGATACGCGGATCGAATCACCACGTCGATGAAATCTCTAGGACGGACCAACGCGGTCGAAATGCACATACGGTGCAGTACGGACGCGCCGGTTGTTTATCGTCCTTATCGTATGGCCGAAGTCGAACGGGGTATTGCCCAGAAAATTATTCACGAATTGCTGGACTGTAGGATAGTTAGGGAATCGACGTCGCCGTACGCGAGTCCAATTATGCTGGTTAGAAAAAAGAACGATGAATTTCGATTGTGCATATACTACCGACGGCTTAATATTGTTACTATAAAGGACAAATACCCGTTACCGTTGATCGAGGATCAAATCGACCGTTTAGGGGGTCATCGATATTTTACGACACTCAACCTAGCATCAGGGTATTACCAGGTCCCCATGAACGAAGAGTCGATACCGAAAACGGCCTTCGTTACGCCAGACGGGCATTACGAATTTTTACGCATGCCTTTTGGCCTGACGAACGCGCCAGCCGTTTTCCAACGACTCATCAATAAGGTTCTAGGGACGCTCCGAAATAGCATTGCGTTCCCATATATCGATGACATAATCATTCCATCAACGACGATACGGGAAGGGTTGGAAATATTAGGATGCGTGTTAGAAAAATTGCGAGAAAATAACCTCACCCTAAAACGTAGCAAATGTTCGTTTTTAAAGACTCGCATAGAATACTTAGGACGTGAAATAAGCATCGAGGGCGTTGCGCTAGGTCGACGAAAAACAGATGCCGTCCTCCAAATGCCGAACCCTACGAGCGTGAAGGAAATTCGACAATTCCTAGGACTGTCGGATTACTTTAGAAAATGTGTTAGGGGCTGCGCTACCCTGGTGACTCCACTTACGTGCCTCACAAAAAGGGACGTAGCCTGGACTTGGGGACAGGCCCAAGATGAGGCCGTAAAACGAGTCAAGGAGGCATTAACAACGCGAGGATCGTCGAGATTCTTCATCATCAGCAAAGGGGTCCACGTCAACACCAGTTCGAGAGATCAACGATTGTTCGGCAAAGGGTTGCAGAACCGAATGCGATGTGTATCGCACCATATTTGCACGGATATGTCAATTATCCGTCGAATAAGGGAAGAGTATTGCTGAACAATTCATTGTTTTGAAAATCTGTGTTGTATAGGAACTTATGCATTTACGCATGTGTGCTTCTTCTGTTACAGTGATCAATCTGCCACATGTGCGAGGACGCACCGTTTCTGCAGGATTGCCGAGTGTAAGACGTCGCGTATCCAGCAAGGATAGAACGCGTGCAACGGGGATGCGGCCCGAAGAACGGACCCCCAGCACGGGACGACCGACGGCTGCCTGCACGTCGACCATCGACCCCCCCCCCCCCGTCAACCCCTGGCCCTGGGACTCTTGACACCGAGGAACAAGGTATGACTCCGAGCAGGCATTCTGTCGCATACCCCCGCATCCGTCGGAACTCTCGTACTTTACCACCGAGCATAGCCTTATTTACAATTCACGATCGAATAGCATTAAGCACGCGCCTTGCGAGGAAATTAGAGTCTTACATCTGATAATCTTGTACACAAAGCAAAAAAATTGATTAGTTTTCAATTTCAAAAAGTCGACGTTTTGGTCAAATGTCCCTAAATTCTTCGATCCGGACCACCGTGCGCCGAGGCCGCGCTTTGATTGGTCCGTGTTTTTCGTGAATAACTCCTTAGCAAAGCCGAGGCGGCCATTTTTCCAAAGGGAAAAATTACTTTAAATAACCTTAGGAACCACCCATTTCAAGGGTTTACAACATTTTTGAGACACCCTGTAGATAAATGTACCTGGCCAGACCCGTGTTTTGGACATTTATCGCGAGAGTACTGTATTTATCTTTATTTATACATAGAAAAGAATCAACATGATATAATGTACATTTCGATTCATTCAAACTTGAAAGTAACGATTTTTGTGAAGGAAAATGTGATAGTAGAAGAAAATGATAAGATTCTATCAGTCTGCACATCACAAATTCAACTTTGTAAACAATTTGAACAACGATATCGCTTCCAACCTGAAACAATGGTAATTTCTTCAATATGTACATGATGCGGGATGATATGCATCGTACATGCAATCAAAACATAAAAAATATCGACACAAATTGAAACGAAAAGAATCTGACAAATTGCGCTAGATTATTAATATAAATCAAAATTTGGAAGATTGTAGGTATTTTTTTAAATATTGTGTAAAAATTAGAACAATAATATTATCGCGAGAAATATTTTTAAACGTCAATCAAGTTGCTTTTCCTGAAGATATAAAAGATAAAAAGTGCCAGTGCAATAAACAAGCATTTATAATGTGTTCATGGTGTCGAGATAATTTGTATTTGATTGGTAGCTTTTGATGGATTTCTTAATTTGAACCGTCTGTACCTGGAGCTGAAAGAGTGTTTCTTTTCTTGTGAGCGATGTTAAACTCGGCAAAGTTAAAAAGTGAGTTAAGATATTGGTTATCCTTGCCCTCTTCACTAATATTGACTTCGGATTGGTGATTTTCGGGAGTGTAACATGGTGTTACTTGTTCTTTAAGACTTTGCTGTGGTTCCAAATATAATTTTTGCTGGTGCGGAAGTTGATGTTCTTGGCAAAGTCTCTAAAAATGTCTTTCTTCTTTTTTTTGAATGTTTTTATAGGCAGAGCCGAAAATTTCTTATATTTTATGTATTCGTTACAGTTTTTAGTAAATTGCCATTTTTGAGCTGCTTTTCTGAGTCTTTTGACCTTGTCGCACTCCGAATCTCACCATGGTACTAGATTTCGATGGACTTTGTCACTAAGGATTCCTTTTTTTGCTGTGTTTGCTATTGTGTGTTGGTAAATGTTTGCTATTAGTGTGTTGGTAAAAATAGAATATTTTTCCCTGACGTTTAGAAGGTCATACTCTGTTGCCAAAAATCGATCGTAATTTTCTTTTAAGTTGGTAACGACATCTTCCCAATTGGTTCTTAATGATTTTAATCGAAAGGATTTCTTGTGACATATACTTTTTTAGTAGATATTGTTATAAATTTGGGGTAGTGATCGGAGCCTCAAGTTTCATCGTTTACTTCTACATTGATCTTGTAAGCTATATTTACGGATGAAAATATAAGATTTATATTGGACTTAATATCATTATGAAATTGTACCTAGATAATAAATTTTGAGTTGTGAAGAAATAAGATCGATTTTCTATAACTATTGAAAAGTCTTTCGCCATTAGTATCATTGTTTTTACAATTCTAACTTGTATAATGGGCGTTGAAGTCGCCCATCAATGTCACATGTTGGTTTTTATCTACTTGGCTGAAGATTTTGTCCCACTGAGATTGTGTGAGTGTGGAATGAGGAGCTCTATAACATACGAATATGTTGGTTACAGGGTTTACATTAGTCATTTTTATGAAAGCAAGTTCTACCGTTTGGTCAGGACACATTAGATTTTGAAGTTCAATGTCAATTAAGTTGTTGCGAATTAAAATAAGAATACCACCCCTTCCGGAGTTCAGACAATCTTTCCTGAAGGTCCTGAAACCAACGAAGTGGAGGTTTTTGTCCGTTCGTGTTTCTTCTGATAGCCAGGATTCTACGCATATCAAGATGTCTACATTGATGATGTTGTTGGAAAGTTCTTATTTTCTTCTTATGATGCTTCTTGGGTTCCAAAACAGTATCTTCAGACCCTTGTGATGATAGATGGCCATGATCGAGTTTAATAATATTTAACAAGTTTACGCCGGCGCTGATCGACGTGCAGCGTGGGACGGCGTTGTTTTCTGTGTATCTCGTGACCCACGACACCGACGAGATACTATTGTAATGGTTCCGGTTTTCCGCGGAGTGTTCGGTGACTCGCGGCGGTGCTCCTCGTGCTGAATAAGCTCGTCGAACCAGGATTCGTTCGGCGAGGAGGACGGTCGGGAAACGGAGAGGTTAGGTTCCGGAAGTAAATTACGCTCAGTGGTTACTTTTTACCGGGATAACTGTCGCTCGCGATTCCTCGCGTTTACCGGGTCTGGTGCACGACGAGGTCGGTTTTACGGACCTGGTGCTCGGCGGTTTCGGGACATGCGGTTGATCGTGGCCGAAGCCACGATCCTCTGCCGCGGGTCGAGTCTTTCGGTCCCCGAGGTCGGCGAAGATGCCAGTTACGGGGCCTCCCGCGGCAGTTGACGGTAGTCCTGGTGGTTCCTGGTTTCGGCCAGCAGGGTAACAGGTTTCGGCCTGTCTTCTACTGGTTCTGCCAGCAGGGTAACAGGTTTCTGCCTGTCTTCTATCGGTTTCGGCCGGCAGGGTAGTGGTCGGATGCGGCGGGGCTCGGCCCACCGTTGGGATCGGGAGCGGACTAGGGCGTATAATGCTCGAGGTGATACTCACGGTGCGCTTCTGCTTCGGCTCGGTGCGGTTCTTTGTTCGCGCCTACGGGACTAGCTGTTCGGATTCGCGTTATACTAGTAAACGGTTCGGTGTCGTACTGAAAACTCTGTCTCCGCTCGCGTTTGCAGCGGCTTATATAGCCGCTGCTTGGTGGTACGGGGATTGGTGTGGCGCGATGTGCTGCCGATCACCATGGCAACGTATCGCCGCGGTTTCGTGGCGATCTCGGCGCGGCGCGGTGTGCGGTCGGAGGATTTCGGCGCGGCGAGCCGATACCGCGGCTCGGTATCTTTCGGTGGTATTCGGCGAAGTTCGGCGTCTTAGTAACAGACCGTAAAACAGGTCTGTTACACTATTAAAGGCTGCCAGCGCCCAGTGATGGGAACTCTGTGGGCGCTGGGCGAGAAAACTACCACCACTCAGTAGCATTTTTTAATTGGCGACATTACTTTCAACATAAAGGACTGATATATAAAGGAATAATGCAATTTACGCTATCGATTTCTGCTGCAGCCGTCACACACACGATTTGAAGCAACCTTTGCTCTCCTATAATAAAAGAAAAAAAAACAAATTAACACATAGTTAAAGTCATGATTGTAAAGTACAGAATGAAATATTAATTTAACTACAAACTTATCTTTTTTCTAAATTATTCTTTAGTCTTTTCGTAGAAGTTTCGCGTCAGCTGGCGCATGATTTGAAGCAACCTTTGCTCTCCTATATTAAAAAGACATAAACACATAGTTAAAGTCATGATTGCAAAGTACGGAATAAAATATTAATGTAACTACAAACTTATCTTTTTCCTAAATTATTATTTACTCTCTTAAATTAATAATTATAGTTATACATCCAGATAAATGATTCATAAGTATAAAATAAGGTAAAATTTAAAAAAAAAAGTGAATCAGTTGACAGGATTTGAACACCGGTCTTCCGCGTGGAAACTTGACACGGTACCATCACGCCGCGTTAGCTCTTGCTCGAACGCAGAAAGAATTGTATTTCATAGAAGCAATGAAACTTTAATCGTCAATATCTCGAAAACTATTGAGCGTCTGCCCCTGTCTTGGCGGGTACACTTTTCAATAAACAGTCACAGTCTTATCGCTATTCGTTTGTTTTTATGGCGCTTTCAACGTTTTCTACATTCTATAAGGCATTTATTTTGCTTAAGAATTAATCTCATCGATAAAAAAGATAGTATATGTTAATACCTATATTGTATCGTAAAATAATGCAATCAAAATTACAATTTTAATTATGTTTAATTCGTCTTGAAATATAGAAACAAAGATCATTCAAAATCGCGCGTGTGCCAGCTGTAGCGAAATTTTCGGGCAGCGCGAAATAACGACCAAGGACTTAAAGGATAATTTGGAGAAAACGATAAGTTTGTAGTTGCATTAATATTGTATTATATATTTTTAGTTACCACTTTAACAATGTGTTTGTTTTTTCTGTAATTACAGAAAACAAAGGGAACCATTAGGTGCGGGATTCGATTCGGAGCCAAAATACTCACAGCCGGACACCTATATTCATATTATTCATACACTGAAATATAACGTAAATTACATGTATTATATTGCGTTTTTAAGTTTGTACATTATATTTCCTTGTCATAAAAGTGTTCATTATCACCTATAAAAAAATAGATTTCAAAAAAATTGATTTTTAATTTTTTTGACCACAATACAATTTAAAAAAGATTCTGAAAAAAATTAGGGACATAGGTTTTAATAATATTTCGTTAGTGTTGCGAATTATTAAATTGCCTAGTGACGTTCTGAAGAAAGGAGGTGGCTGGAGTGTTTCCAGTCCACTACGTGCTATGCCGATCGGGAGCGGAAAACACAACGTGGGTTAGGAAAACGTGAGGCCGGAGGATCAGCCGTAAATTGAAAGATTAACTCCCTCGCTTGGTTTTTAAGAGAGAACGGTGGTTTAATTTTCCCTTACGGGACGTCCGTGCACACGATACATTTCGCGGTTTCTCCCGCGGCGCTATACACGGCCGAAAACCGGGCTGGAAAAAAGCGGCGCGTGAACACGTGGCGTTAAACGGCGATAGACAGCGCCCGGAAATCTTCCTCGTCGCGAGAAAAGAGAGAGTGGGGAGGGCGGATGACGGCTCGCGACACCACAGGTGAGCACGTTAATCCTGCTAATTAGCGGCAGTTAAACTGTATCGTGTCGCACTCATAGATAGCGCGACAGGTACCAACTGGACGTCTCACTTAGCTAGCTCATGTAGTGTTTTGGAGGGAACCGTCATTCGCCTCCTTGCCGGAATTCGTGCAGAATTCCGAACAGTTAGTGAATTTTTATAAAATTAGTATCTCCCAAACTTCAATACGAAATACGCATTTATCTTAAATGTCGACTGAATATTTGTACGCAAGTTCGTCGTGTTCGCAAAGTTCTCATCTATTAACTTTGAACGCGTCAACGGACTTGTGAGGTTTTCTTTCTTCTTCCATTTCATCTTGGCGGGCACACTCCCGCCAGGGATAGGAATTATTTTCATCGATAAAAATAGATAAATATACATTAATATTTATATTATGTCCAATAATATTGCAATTATAATTACGATATTAATTATGTTTATTTTTTCTTTTAATATAGGAAGATACGGGGAACCATTCAAAATCGCGTGTGCCAACTGACGCGAAACTTCTACGAAAAGACTAAAGAATAATTTAGAAAAAAGATAAGTTTGTAGTTAAATTAATATTTCATTCTGTACTTTGCAATAATGACTTTAACTATGTGTTCATGCGTTTTTCTTTTTTATTATAGGAGAGCAAAGGTTGCTTCAAATCGTGTGTGTGACGGCTGCAGCAGAAATCGACAGCGCGATTTGCATTATTCCTTTATATATCAGTCCTTTATGTTGAAAGTAATGTCGCCAATTAAAAAATGCTATTGATAATCTATTAAAAAGTGAATGTTCAAAACAAATAAAGAAAATTTTCGAAATTCTTAACATTTGACAAAGTATACATACAGTATATTCCGAGTCCCACAAAGTCCCAATGCTTGACCTATATTGGACAATTTCTTACATACGTAAGTCATTTCCCCCGTAAAATTTCAATTATAACAGTATAATAACATAACAATAATAACAAATTAAAGTAGTTGGATATTAGCAAAAAGTAAGGACGTTGTTTAACTTTAATTTCAAAAAATACGGCTTTAAGATTACTGATTTCATTTGAATATTTAATGCAATCTATTCAATCTAATCGTAATATTGCTTTTCATTTTCAGAATATACTTTCTAATAAATTTCATTACTTGAAATGAAAAAAGAATGAACAATATTTATAGTAAATAGTTTTGAACATTTTCTGAAGGTAATTCAATTAAAAAAAAATTTCACCTTGATATCTTTTTAAATTGCATTGATACAAAGAGTCTAGCAGGGTAACAGTCAAAAGTGCCCTTGAACCAATTGTACCGGGCTATGCACTATTTGATAACTCATAAAAAAAGCATTCGACACCAAGTTTGAACCCTTTATCTCAACCAGAGGGGTAGTTAAAGCGTAAAAACTAATTATTGGTTTTTGCCACATTTTCCCTATTTAATGGTATACTTAAAAATTCTAAAAAAATTCTACAATTTTGTAGATATGATTCCTTACGATTGTGAATTTTTTCAGATTTTTTTGCAAATAGTAAGTATGAAAAATCGAAACGTCAAGAAAAAACGAAAAATGCAGATTTTGTGTACAAGATATTTCGTGTGACCAGATTTTTCCTTTTACAGCAGTTAGGTGTTAGCATTAGCATTATTCTCAATTTTTTCGAATTTTTCGATAGAGTGCAATGTAATAATATTATTTTTCTGCTTCAAACGAAATGTATTAGTATTTATGTTGTGGTGGATAGGCATTAATACAGCTAAGACACTGTTTGTGTTTAGGAAACGTTTTTAAGTGAATAATATTTATTGACATGTAATTAATAATTAGAAAAATATATATTTCGTGAAAAAAAAGTTTGACCTTTGTGGGGCGCGAACCTCTACCAAAAACTATCCCAGCGTTTCCGAACGCTGACAGGCAGACATCGGACAGTGTTCACCAAAGATGTTAGATTTGAGAAAATGGGACATTTGTCCGAATTTTTTTGCATGCCGATGTCCATCCACATGCCGTCGAAAGAGAGCAGTGCCCAACGATCTTTTTGGGATTGGGATGTGCCGAAATACAAAATGTCCCACTCATTCTGTAATGCTTCGGCACTAAAATTTCCCAATCGTTGGGCTACTGCAGCGACATTAAAGAATATTCAAGATGTTTTAAAATAATATAATATAATATAATATTTGTATCATATATTCTTGAAAAATTCACATATAAGTATGTAAAATTTATGGAGCAGTGATGGTAGCGGCGAACATTGGATCGCGCGGCGGTAGCGGCGAACATTGGGGCGCGGTGGCAGCGGCGAACGTAGGCAGACAAGGAAGGGAATACTTTTTCTCTATGCTCTCCTCGCCGTTCTAATATAGACAATGTCATTAAAAAACATTAATTTGACTTTTAGCTACTTTCATCTAACTGCTTTCTTCTATGCTTGCCGCTTCGCCATTATTACAACCTTAGATATTTATTGAAATAATAAATAATGTATCCCGCCTTCATCACGCACATGCGTGAAACGAATCGTTCAAAACAATGGAAAATCAGCGTTACTGGGTACGTATCTGATGCGCGCGTTGAACCACAACGCGCGATTGACAAAAGACGCCAGTTTAAAGGAACGAATGCAACAGTGTAGTTTCGACAGGCTTTCGAAGCAGAGACATTTAAATATCGTGCGCGAGTTTTAGTGGTTTTCGCTTGTTTCTTGATTTTTAATTATTTTTATTCATTTTTAATTGTTGCTGCAGAGAAAATGGATTGTGTACCCGTCAAAAGAACGAAAAAAAGATTTCAGCGTCATTGGTTCGATGCTGACGAAACTCTGAAGGTTTGGTTGGAAGAAGTTCCTTCCGACGAATCGAAATGCTTCTGTAGAGTCTGCAACAAAATCTTCGGTTGTGGACTTACAGAAATTGGCAAACATTCGTCCACACGGGCTCATAAAAATAACGGAGCAAATGCTTCCAAATAACACCCTTTCGTGTAATGAGCCCGATGTAGAGCACAACCAACTTGAAGAGTTTCTCCAAGAAGGGACATCATCGCGTCCCCTTCTTAATGACATAAAAAACGCTGAGATGCGATATGCGGCTTTCTTTGCCGAAAATAATATTGCGACCTCAGTGGCCCCGAAACTTCTTGCTCTCATGCAAGATATCGGCAAAAACCCTGCCGTCTTGCAGGGTATGAAAGTAGGCCGCACGAAGTGCGGAAAAATAGTTTCGAATGTGCTTTGCGTTCGGGAAACCGAACGTATCGCAGATCACTTACGGCATAGAAAATTTTCTGTTTTCGAAGATGAGACATCTGACTCTACAAACGACAAATGGCTCACATTAGTGGTCAGGTATGTTGAGCCATGTCGTTTGTCTGCAACGACAGAGCTGCTGCAGCTAATTCATCTTGATGCTAGCGACTGTTCAGCGGAAAAGATTTTCAAATCTTTTGAAAATTATTTGCTGAAAATGCAAATTCCGCTAAAGAACGTCGCTGTTCTTAGCTGCGACAACGCTGCCGTCATGATGGGACGCCATCACTCATTTAAGAGCAAATTGCTCGAAAAAATCCCAGCTTGATAACTATGCCGTGCGTTTGCCATTCCGCTACCTTGGCAACAAGTGCTGCTTGTAGTAGTCTCCCTAAGGAATACGATGATTTACTTCGCGGAGTCGCATCCTTCATTAATAGCAGCCCCAAACAGGCAGCTATTTTCCGTCAATTTTAGGAGAGTTTCGAAAACTCTCCTGTAAAAATTCTCAAATTATCTGAGACACGCTGGCTGGCAAGGTACCAGTGTGTCAAAAGGTTTCTCGACACTTGGGATAATGTCTGTTGCTTTTTTTCGGAGCATTCATTTTCAGAAAGGTCGGCAACTGCTGAGAATTTTTCTTCTCTGCTCAGCAGATCCGACATGAAAAGATATTTCCATTTCATGGAATATGTCTTGAATGCTCTGAACGAGTTTAATGCCTCGTTCCAAAGTAGAGATACCCTGGTGCAGGAGTTGCAGCCCTCTTCTGCAAGACTGCTTCGCTTCTTCCTTCAGAATTTTCTGAAAAGTCCCCTTTTAGAACACCTTCAATATGTTCGGGAAATTGATTTTTCTTTAAAATCAAACCAAGTTCCACTGAGTGAAGTGCGTCTTGGACTCGACACCCAAGAATACTTGGACGAGGCATTACATCATAGGTTGTCCGAAGTAGAGTTACACTCCTTCCGGAAAAATTGCTTACAGTTTTATATCACTGTAAGCAATGAAATAAGAAATCGTCTTTCTCATGACGACGAATTTCTCACGCAATTGACGGTCTTCAAGCCGTCCATTGCATTGCTTAGTAGCGACAAGAATTCTTCTTTCCGCAATTTTAGTGCCGAAGCATTACAGAATGAGTGGGACATTTTGTATTTCGGCACATCCCAATCCCAAAAAGATCGTTGGGCACTGCTCTCTTTCGACGGAATGTGGATGGACATCGGCATGCAAAAAAATTCGGACAAATGTCCCATTTTCCCAAATCTAACATCTTTGGTGAACACTGTCCGATGTCTGCCACACTCCAATGCCGAGGCAGAGAGGATTTTTTCGATGCTCTCTGACATAAAAACTAAAACACGGAATAAATTAGGAACTGACCTCCTAAATTCCATGTGTGTGGTGCGCACATCCTTTAAAGCTAGGCAGGAAACTAGCCGTACCATGTCTATCGGTGATAGACATTTACCCCTAATGTCAGCAGCGCATCTATATGCAAGTTCGCGATCTGCACAAAACTTTCATAAGTTGACATTGCACGCTCCTGCGAACTTGTAAGGGTTGTATTTTCTTCCAATTTCTTTAATTACTAGTTTTGCTTTCTGGCGGCGGGTACATTTTTAATTCTCCAATGCAGCCGCAATTTTGTGTTCAGCCGATATTGATCAGTGAAAAATATAAGTATTTTTTAATACACACACATATATATATATTGTTTAATTAAAATTTTTATTAATGGTTTTCTTTTTACTCCGCAGGACTTAGACGACTTGTACGTATACGTACATTACGAGAAGCAGTAAAGGGTGCTTAACGTCGGAGAAGAAAATCCGGGTAGCAAAAGCTAACATTAAATGTGATATAAACGGCGTAAATATGTACTACATTCCACGTTATTAGAATGATTGTAGTTTATAATACATTTTATATGAGCATTTGTTATTTACAGCTAGAAACGCCACTGTCTCGGAAGGAAATGGACATCCGAGAGAAGCAATGAAATCAGAGCATCATTCCGAAAAAAGATGAGTTTACAATAATCTCAATATTTTATGAAATTCTGTTATAATTATAATTTGACTGTATTTTTTTTATTACAGGAAGACAGAAAATCAAATAAAGCTAGAAACGCCGCTGTCTCGGAAGGAAACGGACATCCGAGAGAAGCAATGAAATCTGAGCATCATTCCGAAAAAGATGAGTTTGCAATAATCTTAATATTTTATGAAATTCTGTTATAATTATAATTTGACTGAATTTTGTTTATTACAGGAAGACAGAAAATCAAATAAACTTGTGTATCATCATAAACTAAAAAACAAGAAGTTAAGGTCTTACGATTCGGAAACGCTGGGATAGTTTTTGGTAGAGATTCGCGCCCCACAAAGGTCAAACTTTTTTTTCACGAAATATATATTTTTCTAATTATTAATTACATGTCAATAAATATTATTCACTTAAAAACGTTTCCTAAACACAAACAGTGTCTTAGCTGTATTAATGCCTATCCACCACAACATAAATACTAATACATTTCGTTTGAAGCAGAAAAATAATATTATTACATTGCACTCTATCGAAAAATTCGAAAAAATTGAGAATAATGCTAATGCTAACACCTAACTGCTGTAAAAGGAAAAATCTGGTCACACGAAATATCTTGTACACAAAATCTGCATTTTTCGTTTTTTCTTGACGTTTCGATTTTTCATACTTACTATTTGCAAAAAAATCTGAAAAAATTCACAATCGTAAGGAATCATATCTACAAAATTGTAGAATTTTTTTAGAATTTTTAAGTATACCATTAAATAGGGAAAATGTGGCAAAAACCAATAATTAGTTTTTACGCTTTAACTACCCCTCTGGTTGAGATAAAGGGTTCAAACTTGGTGTCGAATGCTTTTTTTATAAGTTATCAAATAGTGCATAGCCCGGTACAATTGGTTCAAGGGCACTTTTGACTCTTACCCTGCTAGACTCTTTGTATCAATGCAATTTTTACAGTAATAAAACGTTTCCTGTAATATGAATATATATATATATATATATATATATATATATATATATATATATATATTTAACATAGTTTTTACATTTTAAATCTTTTGGAAGTTTAAAAATGTAATTAAAAAAGTAATTAAAAATAAAAATAAAAATCGCTGCACGAGGACTCGAACGCCAGCTCCAGATTGCGATTCATACGCTCCACGCAGCTCGGCGCGACGGCCGGCCGAATTTCAGTTTCGTTTCCGTAAAGCAATATGTATATGGAAAGTGCTAAAAATAGATTGAGGCTGGCGCAAGCGCACAAGCAGCGCACACGGACATAGTAGAGGTACGCTAGTGAGTGTAGCGCGCGAGCGCGTTGGTAAAGGAGCGTAGGGGCAACAGTAGGTCGTAGTGGGAGCATAGTTTAGTCCCACGGTATACCACGGTATCACGAATCTGGCATCACTGCTGACAAGTGGGCACAGGGTGCCACGGGAATGACGTGGAACTTACAGTGATCAGAAATACCACACCGCTGAAAGTTCCACCACCGACAAGATATTTGTCACGAACATTTGTTCGTGAACCACGTAAGACTGCGTCAGTGGTGTAGGTAAATAGATTTAGTACCGCAAGTATTAAATAAATGTAGAATGCTGACATTACTCATTCTGAAATTGTTTGGAAAAAGTTACTTTTTATTGTATAATTTCATGACGCTCTTATTACTTTCTTATTTCCCTTATTGTTCACCATTGTAATCATTGTTTTATAATCGAGAGTGTATAGATGTAGGAAAAATGAAAGTAATTACAACGTAATATTCTAAAAAAGTATCGGAATTTTAAATTAATTTGAAAATTATAGCAGTATTTATAATATAATGATTCGTAAACGAAAAATATTCTGTAATAATCGTTATTTATTGTAATAGTTATTTATTGTCATTTATAATTCAAACAATTTTTAAATAAATACATTTTAATAATTTGTTTCTACATGTTGCGAATTATTAATTTGCCTAGTAACGTTCTGAAGAAAGGAGGTGGCAGGAGTGTTTCCGTGCTATGCCGATCGAGTGCGGAAAACACAGCGTGGGTTAGGAAAACGTGAGGCCGGAGGATCAGCCGTAAATTGAAAGATTAACTCCCTCGCTTGGTTTTTAAGTGAGAACGGAGGTTTAATTTTCCCTTACGGGACGTCCGTGCACACGATACATTTCGCGGTTTCTCCCGCGGCGCTATACACGGCCGAAAACCGGGCTGGAAAAAAGCGGCGCGTGAACACGTGGCGTTAAACGGCGATAGACAGCGCCCGAAAATCATCCTCGTCGCGAGAAAAGAGAGAGTGGGGAGGGCGGATGACGGCTCGCGACACCACAGGTGAGCACGTTAATCCTGCTAATTAGCGGCAGTTAAACTATATCGTGTCGCACTCATAGATAGCGCGACAGGAACCAACTGGACGTCTTACTTAGCTAGCTCATGTAGTGTTTTGGGGGGAACCGTCATTCGCCTCCTTGCCGGAATTCGTGCAGAATTCCAAATACTATATCCATAATTTAAATTATTATTTCAATACTAATTTATTGTTAAAATAATTGTTTAAATAAATAAATGGTTAATAAATACATAATTATTTTAACAATAAATTATTATTGAAATAATAATTCAAATAGAGAATATAGAAACCAATTATAAAAATTGATTTATTTAAAAATTGTTTGAATTATGAATAATAATAAATAACTACTTATTTAAATAGCTAATATTTAAGTATTTAATTATTTAATAAATATATACAGGCGAACATAATGAAGAATATAAAATGACAACCGATATAAACCAGAACCGATATTCTCGTAACAGTTATAACATCATTTCGGTTTTCATAAATGTTTTCAATCCCTTCTTTTAATGCGTGTTATTTTAATGTATAAATAACATAGATCTACAAAACATATGTTTTAAATTTTCATTAAGAGCCCAAATAAAGAAGTTTTAAAAAATGCCTTTTTTATTTCTGCATGTAACCTTATAAATTATAATTTTTGGCAGATCTTGTTTGCATATCATTTCATAAACCGATGCTTCTGATTGATTATAAAAATTCCGGTCGTTTGGTACAATTATAAAAAAGTTATTCTGTTTTAAAGGTCGTTCGAATACTTTCGTGGCTCACTGTACATATTAGGGTGGCACTTACTTTCGACGTTTGAATTTTTTTACGCCACCCCACAGGTTTGTTTCAATTCATAAAAAAAATCATTAATTAAAATTCATTAATTAATAAAAATAATTAATTAAATGCTCATAAATCAGATTTTCTCGAATATCTTCCAAATTATTGATTGCATCGAAAAATATGTTACACAGAATCTATAGATCCGGACAGGCTGCGTCTTTTATGTCCTATTCATTTTCTTCGTAAAACAGTTTTCGGAAAAATTGAGAAAAATGACAGAATAAAATCAAAAAATTTGTTTATGTTCAGGATTCAAGCTGTGGAATTCGGCTTCTATTATTCTTATGGCAACCGAATCGTCAGACGGTTTTTGCTATGTATTTCGATACGCGTCAATGCCTTTTGTCGCCGTTGCTCGACGCCGTGTAGCCACAGTTCACGCGCTCATTGGGCGAATTCCACCGCTTGAATCCTTCAAATCTACGAAAACAAGGATCATCCGATTCGCGAGCACCAATCACGGTGCTCTAGTTTCGACGGTCTTTGTTATTTAAGGCACCTGCGCTACCTTCTCGCTCTCTTCACGCGCTTCACGCCTCTTAATCGCTCTTCACGTGTCTCTCTTAATCGTTCAAAATCGCTCCAGTTACTCTTACAGTTCTCTTTCGCACTTTTACATACCTTCGCTCTCTTCTCGCTAGTTCACATTTGATGCACGTAAATCGACTGTTTCGACTGCCCGTACACGAAAAATCGTCCGTCCATGCTCGCGACCGTAGGAAGACTATACCTTGCCCCACGAGAGAACCGTACCGCGTAAAGTTCGTTGCTACGCATCTTCGCCCTGATTGGTGGTATTCTCACTCCGTACGCTCCCTTTCCCAATGAGAGGTTCGCTGCGCCTTCCACGACGAGTCAAGCTGCGCGAAACGGTACGGTTCTCTCGTGGGGCAAGGTATAGTTCAGAACAGCTGACGAAGTTAACGGCCTCTCAACGGCACACTGCCGATTTTCATTTCAGCAACTGTTCGATGGAACCGTGTTTTAAAATGGAATGGGAAGAGTACATGACCGCCCCCAAACCGGGTGTCTATGGCAGGTACGCTTGTACCCCTGAGCGGGGAATCCGCGTGTCCCAATGGAGTACCGTGGTCATAAACCAGCGCCTTGACTCGAAGCTCGATCTTGACGAAGGGGTCGACTTCTGGTTACCAAATGTATACAATAGGTCAATAAAATGCTAAAAGTTTCAACGAAGAGTACCAAGGCGGTACGTTTGGGAAGCGCAGTGGGCGAGGAGGGAGGGTAAGATGGGGAGAGCAAAAGGGGATATGTTAATGGGAGTAAGGATAGGAATTGAGAGGGAAAGAGGGGGATCGGGAATGAGGGAGGGGTGGTAACGGCGTAGTTGAGGTTGGATGGGGAATGGTGGAGAGAGATAGGAGTGTATGTGAATGGGGATTTGCAAAGGAAGCTAGAGGAACTGGGGGATTAGATAGAGGGGAGAGAAGAAGGGATAAGTGTTATTATAGGGGGGATTTTAATGCTAGGACAGGAGAGGAAGGGGGGAAGTAGGAGAGGAGGAAGTGGAAAAGGGGATAGGAAATAGGTACTCAAAAGATAAGAGTGAATGCGGAAGGGAGGGTGTTGTGTAGATATCTAGGAGAGAGGAGGTAGGGGATTTTAAATGGGAATACGAAGGGGGTGAATGAAGGGGAGTGGACGTATGTAGGAGGGATAGACTACATAGTGGGTAATGAAGAGACGAGGGAGAGAATAAAGAAGATGCAGGTGGGGGAGAGGGTGGATTCAGACCATATGCCGCTAATGGTATGGCTCACGGGGGTAACGGGAGGGAGAAGGAAGTGAGGTGGTGGAAAGAGATGGAAGTTGGCGGGAGACTGGTCGGATGAGGGATTGGAAGTTTTCAGGGAGAGAGTTGGAATGAGGAGTGGGGGAGGAGGGGGTAGAGGAGGACTGGAGAAAATTGAAGAATGGTATAACAGAGGTGCTGGAGGAGAGAAGGAAGGAGGGGAAGGTTAAGAGACAGTGGAAAGGATGGTGGGATGAGGAGTGTAGAAAAGAAAAAGAAAGGTGAGGGAGGAGTTAAGGAGTTGGAGGAGGGGAGGAGATGAGGGGGAATACAAGGAGAGGAAGAGGTGGTACAGGGTGATGTGCGAGGGGAAGAAGAAGAAGGAGAGGGAAAGATGGGAAAAGGAGGTAGAGGGGATAAGTTTTGAAAGACAAGTGTGGCAGTTAATAAAGAGAGAAAGGGGAAGGGGGTCGAGTGTAGATGAGAGTATAAGGATGGAGGATTGGGACAAGCATTTTAAGGAGGTATTGGGGGGAGTAGAATGGAGGCTAAGAAAGGGAGGAATAGGGAGGAGGAAAGATGATGAAGGGGGCATAGAATGGGGAGAGATAGATAGGGTGGTAAAGGGCATGAAAGTGGGGTAAGCGGCGGGAGGGGATGGCATTATAAACGAGGTATGAAAGTACGGAGGAAAGGAAGTAGTGGAATGGCTATGGAGGGTATGTAACAGAGTATGGAAAGGGGAGGGTTGGCCGGATGATTGGACGGAGGCAGTGGTGGTGCCAGTGGCAAAGAAAAAGAACAGTAGGATGGTGGGGGATTATAGGGGGGTAACACTTACCCAAACGACGTACAAAGTGTACGCAGCGGTGCTGGTTGAGAGCATAGAAGAAAAAGTGGAGGGGAAGGGGATGCTGCCTGCGAGCCAGACGGGTTTTAGAAAGGGGGTGGGCTGCTTAGATAATATATTGGATATGTGCTGAATTACCTGATGAACAGGCAGGTGAGGAGGAAGAGTAGTAAAATGGTAATCATGTTCATAGATTTAAAAGCGGGCTTCGACTCTGCGGACAGAGAAACTCTGTTGGGGGCAATGCGCGGTAGGGGGGGGGTTGGAGAAGGGCTGGTGGGTGGGAGGGAGGGTGGGGTGGTGTGAGAGTGGGGCGGAGAGAAGTATTCACCCTGGCATATGTGGATGATATCGCGATGTTGGCGGAAGAGGAAGAGGGGATGAAAGGTATGATTGTGGTGTTGGAGAGGTACCTGGAGGGGAAAAAATTATACCTTAACGTGGGGAAAACAGAAGTGATGAGGTGAAGGGGGGGGGGGGAGATGGAAGAAAGCGACATGGTGGTGGAAGGGGAAGAAGTTAGAGGAAGTAGGAAATTATACGTATCTTGGCTATACTATTACGAGAGATGGGAGGCAGGATGTACAGGAGGAGGAAAGGGTAAGGCAGGGGGCAGCGGTAATGGGACAGGTATGGGGGCTAGGGAAGAGGAGGTTTGGAAATGACTGAGGGAGGAGTGTGTGGTTGTTTGACAAATTAATTTGGCCGGTGGTGAGTTATGGGGTTGAAATATGGGGTGGAAAGAAAGGGAGGCGTTGGAAAGGATGCAGGAGAGGTTCCTTAAATGGCTGTTAGGGGTAGAAAAATGTACACCGGGATACATGGTCAGGGCAGAGATGCAGAGGTAGTTGATGAGGTGGAGAGTGGGCTTAAGAGCGTGGGGTTTTGAGAAAAAGTTGGGAGAGGGGAAAGGAGGGGAGTTGGCGAGAAGGTGTTGGGAAGAGGTGAGGGTGAGGGCTAAGAGGGGGATAGTAACAGATGGATGGGAGAAGGAGAGAATGAACTGGTTTGAGGAGAGGGGTGGGCAGGGGAAGAAGTGGAAAAAATGTTGGATGAAAGGTGGGAGTCAGTTAGCGAAGAGATATGGAAAAGAGAGAAGGAAAGGCAGAGGGAGGAGAGATGGGAGAGGATAGGTAGTTCGAGATACAATAAATGGTACGGGATGGTGAAGGGAAAGGGGTTGCCGGGATATCTGGGGGTAGGATGGGGGGAGAGCAGGTGGTAGAGGGTGGCGAGGTTTAGGCGGGGGAATGAGATGAAAGGGGGGAAATACTGCTTGGATGAAAGTGGGAGAAAATGGAGAGTGTGTGGTTGGGAAGATGAGACGTGGGGGCATGTATGGGAGGTATGCATGAGGGTAGATGAGGAGACTGGATGGCAGGGGAGAATGGGAGAAGTGTTAGAAGATGGAGGGGGAGGGGAGGAGTGGATGAGGAAGGTGGAGGAGTGGAGGAAAAATGCGAAGGGTAGAATGTCAGGTGAGTAGGAAAAATGGGGGAAAGAATGAAGTTGGAAGGGGCTGGGATGTCTGAGGAACGACCGGAAGGGGGGGTCCACAATTAGAGTAAGGAATAAGGAGGAGTATATCTCTATCCTATTCTCCTCGTCCTGAATCTCTATTTTCCTTTTACCTCCCATCACTCTCATCAGAAGTATTCTTTCCATTCCTCTTCTCTTATACCTTCGTTCACTTTCTGCCTCTGCCCTCTCATTTTCTTGAGGAATCTCCATATTTCCCCTTCTGTTCTCGCGCTTCCTGCCTCGTTTATTATTCTTTCTCTCTCTTCTCTTTTATTTTCGTACATACTACCATATGCTTTCTTTTTCCTCCTGTATTCCTCTATTTCTGCATTCCCTTTTCTCCACTCTCTTAGCGCCTTTCTTACCTCCTTTTTCTTCTCTCTGCTTTCTTCATCCCACCAACCATACCTACTTTTCACTTTCCCTCTTTCTTCCCTCTCTATTCTCTCTTTTGTCTCTTCTATCTTCTCCTTTATTCCCTTTAATCTTTCCGCCACACTCCCCCCTCATTCCACTGCATTCTTCTTTCCCCTCTTTTCACCTCCTTTTCTTTTTTCGTCCTTCCTCTTCCTTTTTTCATTGCGACTACTACTGGTAGGTGATCTGAGTCCACTTTTCCGTCTACCTCTATTTTCTCTATCCCCTTTATTGTCCTTTGATCCCCTATCACACGTAGTCTATCACAGTCTTCCTTCTTTGTCCTATAAACGTAAATTCCCCCTCTTCGTCGCCTTTTATGCTCCCATTCAGTATTTCCAGTCCCATTTCTCTCACCCCTTCCAATAATATCCTTCCTTCTCTGTTTTTTTGTCTTGTCGTTTGACTTTCTTTTCCATTCCTCTTCTTCTTGCCCTTCTCCCTCTATTTTCCCTCCTTCTTCTCCCGTTCTCGCATTGAAATCTCCTCCAATCATCATCTTTTCCTCGGCCACCTTGTGCCCCCAATCTTTTAGTTCTTCCATCTTCTTTCTCATATCCCCATTCGCGTACACTCCTATTATTTTCCATCTCTCGTCTTCTATCTTTATTCTTCCCACTATAATGCCCTCCCTTTCTTCCCTGTCTTCTTCCTTCCCTCCCACTAGCCCTTTCTTTATCCCCATCATTAATCCTCCTTTGGCTGTTCCTTTTTTATTGTCCCTCTTTGCAAATTGTTTCCTCCATTCGTATCCTTTCGGCAGCTTCGATTCTATTTTTTCCCATCTATTCCCTTCTCGCCATGTTTCTATCAATACTATCACCTCCCATTCTTCCAGTCCTTTCCAGAATTCTATGTCTTTATTTGTTATCCCTGCTACATTCCAGAACCCTATTTTAATTTTTTCTTCCTTTATTCCTCTCTCGTTCTATTCTCTTTTTTGCTTTTCCTTTTCCCTTATTCCTACCTTCCTCCGTTTCCCTTCTCCTCTTCTTCTTTCAACTCTTCTCCATCCTTATTCCTAAACATCCCCCTTCTTTCATCCCATAGCCATCTTCCCCGCTCTATCCATATTTTCATGTACCCTTCCGATACCTTCTTTCCCTTCCTTCTTTCCTGCTCCGCTATCCGTTTCACCCTCCACTTTATCCCTCTTTCTGCCCATCATTCTGAATCATACAGGTCATCCTGTATTATTTCTTTCCTCCCTGTCAATTTTCTTCTCTTCTTGTTTTTAGCTTCACTACACGCCACTCCCTTCCTCCTTCTTTCATCTCTCTTTTTCACCCATTTTATTTCCATCTTTCTTAACCGTTTATCTATATCTCCCTCTCCTGTAACCCCCTTCTCGTTGCCCTTATTAACCTTTATCTCATTCACCAGTTTTGCTATCATTCCCAGATCCTGTTCCCATCTTCTTATTTCTTCCATCTACTTTTCCATCCTTTTCTTCTCTACCCGCATCTCTTCTCTCTCCTTTTCTATCTCCTCTTTTAGCCTCAGCACCTCCTCCATTACACCTTTTCTCTCTCTTTCCAACTCTTTCTTCCCTTCTTCTAGTTTTTTCTTCGTGTCTCTTATTTCTTCCATTCTCTCCCTTAGTCCTTCTTTTATGGCTGCCTTTATCTCCTCCCTAACCATCCCTGTTATCTCCTTTCTTATCATTTCCCTCATTTCAGCCTCCCATTCTTTTCTTTCCCCCTCCTCTCCCTTTTCCGCTTCGTCTTCTTTCCCTTTTCCCGTTGATCCCTCTATCTTCCGGCTTCTTTTCACCCATTCTTCCTCTTCCTCCTTTTTTCCTTTCTCCTCCTCTTCTCCTCCCTCCTTCTCCTTTTTTTCTTTTTAACCAATCTCCTATTCTACCTACTCTGTCTATCTCTGACAGACTCATGACTCCCACTCTCCCTGTTTTTTCCTTCATCGCTAGCGCCTCCACCTTTCCCTCTTTCTCTCACTTTCCTTTCTTCCTTTCCTTTCTTATCACTTTCCTTCTTACAATCCATTCCCTATGGCCCCTTGTTTCTTCCTTCCCGATGTTTTCTTTTTCCCTCTGTTACTCCCTTGCTCGTCACTAGATTTCACTCTTCCTTCTCAGGCCTCTCTTTCCTCTTTTTCTCGTTTCCAAACTGTGAAACC
The DNA here is from genome assembly GCA_913789915.3 of Sphecodes monilicornis. Taxonomy (NCBI): domain Eukaryota; kingdom Metazoa; phylum Arthropoda; class Insecta; order Hymenoptera; family Halictidae; genus Sphecodes; species Sphecodes monilicornis. The sequence continues at coordinate 1,650,788 of OU565290.1, read as the reverse complement.
TAACCTCACTTATCCTTTTCTCTTCCTTTCCTTTCCTTATACCTCACTCCTTTCACTTTGCCTTTCCTTACCTTTTTCTCCTTCCCTACTCCCCTTCCTCTGCCACTTTTCACTTCACCTTCACCTTCGTTTTCTATCTTTCCCTGTCTTCTGCTCTTCGCTTCGTCGCATCAACGTCTATTTACTTCATTCAAAGCTATTGAACTTCTCAGATGTCCACCCATGTCGTAAAATCATTCGTACGCGTCTAGCCATAACATCTACTGTACCTCCGACACGAGAAACAAAAACTGAAATGTAGTAGGTTGTGAAAACCATTGCAGCATATCTGAACTTTCTTCGTACAAAGACAAGATAAAGAGGATCTGTAAGGCGATGTTGCAATTGGAGAAATGTTAATTTGAACATGTGAGTTTATTGTTCGTATAAATGCAAACAGTTAGGTTTTTCCATGCAAATAAAACTATTAGTTAAAACAAAGTACTCTACCTTCTTTAATACATTTTCCATTTGTTTGCACTATCATGGATTAACTCTCTGTATCCATAATGTCGCAATATACCCACGATTTGTTTTTATCCAGACTGAAACTTGTCCTGTCGGGGACTGTAATTGATCGCGACTATAGGCAATCGTTGTCCACGCAACTCGTTCCCAACACGTAGAAACTTTTCAGACAGGAAAAAAGTCTAGATATAACTTCATACCACCGTTCATGCTCCGACACAAAGTTTTACAAAGGGTGAATTTAATATTTTTGTCTTAAACGTTGAAATTTAATTTTCTGCGAGAAGTCTTCTGTAGACGATATTGAAGTTGTTTCTTCCTTAAGAAACAAACACTAATGCAGGCGTCAAAGTACGTATGTCATTTCCTAACTAATTAAACAACAAAAGTGTTTGTAAGTCATTGATGCCAAAGAAACAGTTTGTGGAAAACTCCGTACGCAGAATAATAATATTTTGACCAGACTGTGGTCCTTTATGTAAAATAGAAATTTTCTTCATCAATTGCAAGAAAGATGAGTTAAATAAAAATGTATTGTTTTCCTTAATAGCTGTACTAACTTGAAAATAATGTAATAGTCTTACATTCTCCTGCAACTTACACTGTTTCGTAATTTACTCACCGATTTGTATTACAAATGTTTAAAATCCGCAGTTTAATTACGACACTTTTGTCACAGTTCAATAACTTGTTAAATCAATTAAAGATTCTAGTATGATGTTACTGAAGATTGCTTTTGATCAAGTTATGATCTCGTAGTCATTTTATAATTCGTCCTCCAAGTCGGAAGTATTTTATAATTCTGGAATTTCGACAGATAAATTTCCAATATTTCGATGAGAAATAATTATCGGTAGAATAATAAAAAGTCATTTATCATGAAATGTATACCAGATATTCATCATATTTTACAATGCAAAATTATCTAGGTGCTATTGTCATTTATGTTAGGTTCGTGTAACGCTACGAATTCAAAATCTTCAACTCTTGCATTTTGTTGCCCGAGAGAAGCTATTCAAGTCTAATTAATCTCATTAATAGCACACTTCATGAGAGTGAATATCGTGGTCACGAATGTGCATTTCAAGATATTGAACTATTGACATCGATACAGACACTGAACATTACAGTCAAATTATAGTGGTAAATTGCATGTCCGCGGCGGCGATCTATGCCATTAGTCGTCCGCAAACTGATCCCCAATATGTATCGCCATAAAACGTAATTGCATGCGTTGTTGGTCTTTAAAAATCAATTTAATCACGCCAAACAATCATCCTCCAATTTTTACTCATAATGAATAAACAGGGAAAACATGGTATTTCTGAAAGATGGGTCAAACCAACACTTTATTTTTGTACCTTAACATCGCCTCTTGCAGAACTGCATGAGCTCCTGCAGCTGTAAATATCCAACTTTCCAGTTTCAATAATGTTGGAAGAGAAAACAGAAACCTCGAAGCTTCTCCAGTCAAATCATGAGAAACATATGGACCAGAGCATTGAAATAATGAGCTCGAAATATTCTGTGACTGGCCGTTGTCATACTCAGATTCAGGATTTTGGAGATACCTCCGCTGATTGAAACTGTTGCTTCATAAGGTACGTGTCCATACCGTCCATTTGAGAGTAAAACTATCGCGAGTTATTCTCGAGAGTCAAATTTGTCAGTGTAGGTACACGGTTGTCTAGACTGCTAACGGGAAGCTGCGTGAAAAATTCTCGGAGAGCGAGAAGCAAGTTGGAACTCGCAAATGGACATGTTCAATTTTTTTTCTCGGAGAGGAACTATTAGCTATACTAACAGCATTCGTATAGCTGAGAGTTTAGACGCAAGCTAGTTTTTCCTGCCAATATATTATGTACATCTTACGTACTATATAAATCAAATAATGGACGGGAAAGTATGATGTGACGCAGGAGTGAGATAATTATCACGATGTATGAAGGAACAGAAGGTTTATGGAACGTTAAACATCAGTATTGTATAGCAAACTATTTATGAGAATAACACAATTTTCCAAGTACCATTGGTTTCAGAGTGATATGACAAAAGTGTACAGGGTGAACCGCTTATGTTCCTCAATCTTTGAACTAATCTTTACATGTACTATACATATATTGTCACACAGGTGTTTATTGACGTTCGTCACAGTCCTGTTAACGAGATATTTATTTTGGGCCTATTCTTTGCGGGATTTAGGCTCCATGGCCTCGCTGTAGGTGTTTACACGTATTTAGCCGTGTTCACGGTGCACGCTTGCGGACAAGTGAAGATCTTGAATACTTGGTTGAAACATTTAACGGGTGGTCGTTCGGACATGGGTGAATCCGTGGACGATAGAGTTGCGACCATCGTGAGTCAGCATGTTCGAATACTGAAGTGTGTACGATACATATTCTACCTGAATAATTAATTTTAGTGAATTTCGGTCAATCTCCATTTTCTGTAACGTCTGTAATTCGCCTTTTAGTGAATAGATAGCAGAGTTGTGCTAATAGAATAAATTCGTAATATACTTACGCAATTTTATTACATTGTAGTTCAATTATACAGGGCGTCCCAAAAAAGTCGTTCTTCCTTGAAAGGAGCGGTTCCTGAGACCAATTGAAGCGACATTTTCCTTTGCAAAAATCCCCGTTTCGGCTTTGTTAAGGAGTTATTAACGAAAAACACGGACCAACCAGAGCGCGACCTAGAGGCGTATTGACAGAGACGGCCGCGCGCGACAGAAATCGAGCGATGGTGATACCCCGCGGTCGAAAGCAAGGAACAACACAAGAAAATTTTTTCAAGTACTATTTCGAATAGTTCAAATTTGAATATGTTGTAGTCTTTAGTAACCTATGAACAAATCTCGAAGGATTTTTCGAAATCTTAGAAAATGTTGGTTTTACAGACGTGTAAAGAAAAGTGTCAACTTTTTTTCTTTAATTTATACCACTAGAATTATCATACCGAGGAAAATGAGTTTTTAGGAGCTTATAGCGAACACATAAGAGTATCTATTGAAAATATTTAGATTTGGAAAAAATGGGTTTTTCACCATTTACTTTGCAAATGTTTCAAACAAATGGAATTTTCTTATAGCCGCGACTTTTTTAAAAATTCGAATAAAATGAGGTGATAGCTCCAAGTCTCCTCTTTACGGACCTATTTCTGAAAAGGCAGACACTTTAAAATTGACGGAATTAAAATTATTTAAAGCGAACGCTGCACCGCGACATTACAGTCGCGAACGGTACGGTAGACTAGTTCAAAACAGCTGAAGAATACGACCGACGGCAGTATGATGTTGAGGGGTCATTAACCTCTTCAGCTGTTTTGAACTAGTCTTCCTACGGTCGCGAGCATGGCCGGACGATTTTTCGTACACCGGCAGTCGAAACAGTCGTTTTACGTGCATCAAATGTGAACTACTTGTGCGTGATACGTGGATTTCTGTGAATCACTTGTGTGGATTTCATTCAACGTTTTTGGACCCAATAGATATGTATGAATAATTTTACTGTGATCGTGAATAAATTATTAATGTGGACCTGATCGTACAGTGAATGGACATTGACCCCTTCTGCTCGATAATTTCATGGAGCGAATATTAGAAATGCTCTTGTGAATTTAACGAGTGGGCAGGTTCAATGTTGTACATGAGAACCAAGGTAAGCAAGGTTTTCTCAGTTTTTAACGTTAATAACTAAAAAGTGAAGAGTGAGTTTTACCAGTATGTATTGACGGTGTTAGAGCGTGCGATGGTCGCGCAGAGCCGGAACTAGCCGCTTCGGCGCCTGTGACAACAACCTGGCATGCGCCCCTACCATCTATGTAGTGTAATGGGAAAATATATTGAACTCAAATATTTTTCCATATCGTATAATTGTTACAAATGAATGAAACATGCGTATAAATGTATAAGCCTTTACAAAATTTTTGGTAATACATTATTCATATCAAAACTTTTCTAGACTTCGCTTCCGCAAATAGGTTGATTATTTCATCGTAATTGAGGCGGGTTGCTTTTTCTTTCTCAATTGACAAAATAGACATATTCGCCAAATGTTCTTGACCCAAAGAGGAGCGCAGATACGATTTAATAAGCTTCAGCTTGCTGAAGGAACGTTCGCATGTAGCCGTCGTCATAGGCATGCACAAGAATATTCTCAAAGCTGTGACTATGTTCGGATATATATTTTCAAGCGATAATTCGAGGTCGAGTACGAGACATTGTAGCGAGCAGACGTGATAAGTGAAATATTTCTCAGTGGCATCATTGAATCTTACGTTTCGGACTGCAATTGCAGTCTGAAATAAAAATCTCTAATAAATAAGTCGGTGTTATGGCTTCTGAAAACAGGGGTCATAACTCTACAGAAAACCGAAGTTCAATCCAACCATCCGTAATGCAATCCTATGCTAAAGTGACAGCACACAGTTCGATGCCAAAAAAAGACAAGGCTATAATAATGGATTCAATGAAAGGCATTACCAATGATGACTATATAGATGGTCTGGAAAAAATAATGGACGTCAGTAACATCACGTTTATATAAAAAATCTCAGGTGATAGAGTATGTGCTTTTTTGTCCAGCAGATCCCTAGTAGAAAAGTTAACAAACAAATCTGTGTAAGTAAAGGACCACTCATTAATAATCAGACCCCTAATGGAAAAGAATAAAAGAGTTGTCATTTCCAATGTAAGTCCCATCATTCCACACGAAGTATTAGTCGACCTGATAAAAACTAAAGGCATAAGATTGGCTTCCCAAATGAGTTACATCAGAGCAGGGTTAAACAAACCGGGCCGTACACATATCCGTTCATTTCGTCGCCAAGTATATATTAAAGAAGAAGATGAGCACCTCCTGCCGGATTCAATACAAATAACGTAAGACAACACAGCGTACTGGGTCTACCTGAGCACAGACTCAACGTGCTGTTTCATTTGTAAACAGAACGGGCACATGGCAAAGTTATGTCCGAAACAAATTCTGGTGTGTTCCGCGAGTGGTCCCGGGGAATGAGAGATTTGGACGTTGGATCCTTGTGCACTCGGTTCGGCAAGACTTGGATTCTACCAGGCCGGTTGCACATTTGAGAGTCGAGGGCATTGGAAGCGCTGAAGCTCCTTTGCAGTGTACACCGAAGCTGGGACGGATCGCAAGGCTAACCGTAGTGCTGCCGGCGAAGGAATGCCCTAAGGGCAAGCCGGCAATCGTCCAGAGAGTTCCGGTGGAACTCTACTGTGGGGACCACTGCGCGTTGAGATTTTGGTTATAAACGGTAAGAGAGCTCTCTTAGTTTTAAATTAGAATGGCCATTTAGTATGTAGTTTGTTAAGTCGTTGAATCCCTGAAACCTCGTTAATTATCTAAAAAAATCCGGTGTAACTGCTGAGCTTTCGTATAACGAAATGTATGTATTACTTCCTTTGATTGAATAAATCTAATGCGCCTTGCTTCGGCTTTTCGTCGTAATCCGCCGAGGTTTTTACGCCGAAGCAAGAGTATTGTTTAACCGGGAAATGGTGTGTCTTTATTTTAGTATAAGTTCGAACATTGTTCAATTTAGAACTTCGCTTCTGCCCTACGAATTTTATTTTTCTGAATTAATAAGAATGATTAAAAACATTCCGAAACAATACTGAAGGAGATTTTATTGTTAATAGGGTGTGTTTTCCAGATTTAAATAATATTAGACTCCGATTATTAATTATTAATTTGCAGGCCAAAGAATTAGCAGTTACCTGCGGTACCAATACCGCTAATTTTGTAAAACCTGCGATGGAGGCCTTGATGACATTTGCCATGGAGTACAGCTGGATGGGCAAGAAGAGATTTGACGCAACGCTATTGGCCAAAGTACTTGTATACGAAGGAAGCAGGATTATGATGACTGCGCTTTCTCTCAATGAGTATTAGTCACTGAGCACCTTATTCGATTGACTTGTACACACGGTGTACTATGTACACTAATCACAATTTATTTAAAGTTCAATATATACAGAGTGCGTTGCGAATTCGGTACTGGTTTGTATTGAGCGATGTTAGCGATTTCTAGGTAGCGATTTCAAAGTGTTTTGCTCGAGATTTTAAGAGGATCTGATGCTTCTCGTTACGTTTCGTCTAACGTCACCTTGGTTGTGTCGTCATTGGTCGGTTGTCGATGTAGATGGTGGAATGTTGCGTTTTTTAATTGGTCATGGGTGTGTCTTGGGAAGTTTGGAAATCGGAGTGGGAAACTGTCAGGAAGCTTGTCTCGTCTTGTCGATGTCTAAATTTATGGTTGCGTTCGACGCTGTTTCTGTCCTGTCGCACGTGGTGTCCTGCTGTTTTATGGTAGGGTCTCGGTGGCCCTAAAAAGCTGTAAATTATGAAAATTCGGTACCATTCCGTAGGGTTTCTGCGTCTGCTGTCGAGTTGTAAATCGCGCGGCCTAAGCCGCTGTACGGGCGTTTCGGCACGCGCCGTTCCTCGTTGTTGCGATCCGCAACAGTACTAATAGGTAACTATTCGCGTACACTTTATTATTTTTAATATTTCGTTGCATACAGGCAAATACACAGTATTATTCAACTGAAATTCTAATTTTTAGATGCAGCAAAAATTGCAAACACTTCAGCGAACCATAAAGACGCGGAAGTGTCTATACAGATGTGGCTCAGGAGGGCCGCGGAACGGACCAGAGGAGTGTAAAAATTTGTTTACGTGCTTATGATCATAATATATTGTTTACGTTAAACTAACCTATCTTACGTCACACAAAGCACTACATATATATATATATATATATATATATATATATATATGTGTGTGTGTGTGTGTAGGATCTTAGGAAAAATGAGGAATTCCGCGCCGGGAATCGAACCCGGGACCCTCGCGGTTGTAGCTGATCAACTCTTACAAATACCCACGGAACCCTCCTACTTTTCCTAATCTCCATACAGTATTTGGTCTGGGGGGTCCTCCTGATCCCACATATATATTAACATTATCCTACCAAATTCTAAACAATGTATATACCTTATCCATTATTCATTAATTGATCCTCCCCAAAAATAAAAAATATATGTTCACGCCTTAAGAAAACAAAGTTGATCGTTCTGTCCCTTTGCATTTCACCTTATCATAAATAAATATGTACAAATAAATAAATACAAATATATGTATATATACTGTTATATATAAATATGTAAAAAATAAATAATTTGTTATTAAATAAATAATTTGTTATTAAATAAATATATGTGAATAAAAATATTGTTCTAAACAAATAAATATATTTCTATAAATTTTCATTACATTCCACCTTATATACGTTGTTCCACCGATGCTTTTTCCGGGAAACGACAAACGCCGGGATCGTGATGCAGGAAGACTAGGAACAGGAGTTTCGAACCGAGGGTACCGAATTCACCGAACTCACTGGTCAGAATTCCAAACCGGGTTTCTGCGGCTTGTTCGTCTCGTTTAATGTTCAATAATTTTTACAAAACGAGCGGATCGTACGTATCACGACTTCGCGGTTACTCTGACAGAGGAGTAACTTACATCAGATGTAATTGAAACTCGATAATGCTTCGCCTGAACTCGCAGAGGAGAGAAACGGACTATCGTGTAAGATTCACATGTATTCGCAGAGGAAAGTACAACGGAACTACTTTTGAATTTCTCCGAACTATGATGTTACCCGTTTCGAGGGGTAACCCCACCAGTTCCACGCACGGGAGCTCGTTTCGCGGTATCTAAACACGCTCCGCTGTTAGGGTGACGCGGGGGTCGCGGCGACAAACCTGACAATACAATAATCTTGTCTAACATACGTAAAATCGAACGTTGTTTAATAGATTTAAACAATAGGAAAACATTTTATAAACACGATTTTATATGTCCGACAAACGTCCAATTAACGTCCAGAATATGTCCGGCCCGTACGTACATTGTACAAGATTATCAGAGCACCAAATAATCTCGTTTGGTTTCGTAACAATGTTCTTTATTGCAATGTAATTCAAACAGTGACCGTTACGGTCAATGCTCAATGTCTCTGTACAATGTCAATGACACAAAATAACAAAACAATAACTCCTTTATGAACTGGTTATAACAGTCTGTTTAATTATCACGGGAACGCGGCGAGATCGACGCGTTACGTCGTGTATTCAAAATCTGCTCGCGAGCACGCGAAACTTGCCGAGCACGGCGGTTAGATATAGCGCGATAGAAAACGTCTTACTGCTTCCGAGCACGGTTGACAGAAAAATACAAGCGTAACGGCTCTCGGTCCCGAGAGCCCGCGAATTTGACGTGACGTCATATCGCCAACGATACAGGTGGCTCTGCCCTAATTAGGCCTCTATTACCTATTAATAGATGACCTGCCCTGTATCGTTGGGATAGACTCAGTCCCGCTTCTCTCCTCCTGCCTCTCGCCACTCGTTACGCGAGCGAACGTCTGTCTGACGCCGCGGCTCGCTCGCCCAATCCCAAACAATATTGTACGTCCATAGGACGTCCGCGCGGGACGTCCTATGTACGTACTGGGATGTAACTGGGACCTCTGTCGGACATACCTGGACGTAAATCGGACATATCGTACGTCCCTGGGACGTACATATGTCCGGTACGGACGTACATTGGACGTCCGAGTGCTATCTGGGCTGTATGCATGTGGAGATAAAGAAAAAAGCATTGAAGAAATTATCATTGATTCAGGTTCGAAACGCTATCTTTGTTTAGCTAGTGTACAAAGTTGAATTTGTGATCTGCAGAATGATAGAACATTATTATTTTCCCCATTTTTTATTTTTAGTGATTCCAATAAATTTGATACTATATCTACTATCACATTTTAATCATCTATATTCTTATCTACTAAAAAGATTTATTGTTTTTTCAATATTCATTACTGTTCAAGATGCGCGCGCTAGCGTAGTTACGTCACCTGCCTTCGCGCTCATAGTGGCAGCGAGCTCGGCGCTGCAGACTGCCAATCGGAGAGCCTGGAAATCGCCTGTTTTCGCTCCAATCTGGAGCTGATTAAACAATAGAAGGGGGTTTCAATGACCTGACTCTCCCTTTGGCAAGACCGTTAACGCTGTAAGATCTCCCTGTTCAACTAGTAATTTTCAAACGCGATTGATATCTCAACAAAGTTCTATGTTAAATTCAAGGAAAATAACGTGAAAGTTCAAGGAAATTGTACAAAGTGCTAATTTATTAAATTTGTCACATTCCAAAAAAGGGTTAGTGCAAAATCGAGAACTTCCTAAGTCAGTTCCCACGCTATCCCGACCTCTTCAGCCAAACAACAGGAAGAAATTCAAAACTTTCCGTGCGTTCTAACAAACAATTACACTATTTACAAAGGGAATGCCTTTAACTGATATTTCTGAGCCCTTAAAAAAATAGTTACTTTTAAGTTTGAATCAATCAAAATGTACATTATATGATGCTAATTCTTTTCTAAGTTGAAGTAAAGATAAATAATATATTCTTTTTTATTAATAACAGTTTTGTATGTTTTGCAGCACTTTTTCACTTTCAATTAAAGCACTTTAGATAGCTCGAGCTTCTCGTCTGGTCTTCTTTTCACATGGAGATTTTCTGTAATTTCTTTGTTTACTTCAATACCGGGCGAATTGTGAAAAGATACAAGGCACTGTACCACTTTTTAATCTAGGCTTGCCTAGAGAAGCTGTTATAATTTTTCCTGTTTCCAATCTATTGCCCTTGTAGTAAATTCGATATCCGATTCAGCAAAATGGCGATAACACATTACTGAATGTTCTGGGCACAGAAATCTTTTCGATGCATTGCGTTTAACCATTTCTTCTTTACGTTTTCATCCCGTGGAAATTTAGTGTAATTTTGTATTTCCATCAGCAGACGATTTTCCAACTTTTGCACCTGGGTATGCAACCCTTATTAACCATTCTGAACTAATTTGCTCAAGCGATTTGCTCAAACCGCACTAATCAACGTGGCAATGACGTAATACGCAAATTTCCGTAACATATAATCAACAAAATGTGACAACACGAAGTTGGATACAATCAGGTGGTTGTGCTGTCAGGCCTCTTGTGCATGACGTCACAGGCTGACTTTTTCGGAGCAGTTTGGCTTTATTCTATAGGTGGTGTTGGCTATACACGTCGTTACGCTGAATCTCGTTTTGGAGATGTATTTAGTGAGATCGGGTCTAGTCACCGTTTCGAATCGAGTAACATTATAGATTCCACGAGTACGATATTAATCTACATAATCTGGGCATTCAACCACTCCGTGTTCCCCTCATCGCTAGTGCGACGTCCTGTTAAATTTTATTATATGATACTACAAATACTATACACTAATAATTAGACTGCGGATATCAAGAATATTATCGCGGTGCACTTGCACTCTACTCTTTTATAAAATGTATGCTAGAGGCTTCCATATCACACGCACTCAGCTTAACTCGGTACAACGCATGCACGCCTTTTGTCACATATCAACGCTCGCGCCAACACATCCAGTTAAACAAAAACGCTACCAACCAGCTCAGGGTTGCCAACCTAAGCCAGGATGATGATTATTTCTCACACGTCCAACAGACAGTAATACCTACTAGGTAACTTCACAATATCGTTCATACACACTCAATTCTTATCGCGACAATAACAGTTGTAACAGAGCTCGTTTCTTCTGATGTACAGTGTAGTTCAAAGTAAATTTGAGTAACAACTAATTTTAACCCACCATTTAGATCCAGTAATTCTTAGTTGACCGTTTCCACATGATACAGCCTTAGCGCTCGGGTCGTATCAATTAATTTATAATATTAAAATAACGAGGCCGTTGCTAACACATACTAGGAGTTACCTGATCTCGTATCAGGAACCCAAAACCGTTTTCCAACCTATGCGCCTCCCTGATTACGCATCAGGTTCATCCGTAATCTCCGTGTACCTTACTAACAATTGAGAACCATATTCTTCTTTAAACCATAAACCGCTCGCTGGGCACGCGCGCTAATGCTTGGTACAGGCTCGTAACATTCGAAATGTTCATTATAGGCATTGTTTGGGATTGAGCTCGCTTTCAACCTTGGCTTTGCCGCCCTGAACTATTTCGCGTCCGTTAAAAACCGTGGCCGTCAACCTCGTCCGTACCATTCGCTTTGTATCGCGCCTGTTTTTGCTTTATGTAAACCAGTCTTTCCGCGACTCCGCAGTGTGTTGTACAGTCGACCGCTCCCAAGGATTGTCACGCACTCCCTCTCCTCAAAATTGCGAATTAGGTTGGCCAATCAATGCTTTGACTCGAATTTCGGAGGAGCGCAACGATTCCTGGTAGCAGTCACTTCGGTTACATTCTTTCAAGGATGCAGTCGAGTCTCGCACGATCTTTCAGAGTTTTCAATTTGGTGACTGCCTTCTCACAAGTAATTTCAATTTCTAATTTTCAAAGTCTCATCGGTTTTGTCATACTTGTTTACTGTCATTTATTATCGTGTTTTTCCGTTCTGTACATCTATTGCAATAAGTATTACATTAAATATCATCTAGTCACAAAAAATACAGTCCACTGACTATTCTCATTATCCGCGTTCCGCGATCTACCTTCGCCTCCACCTTCAATCTTCCGGCTGCACGCACAGCGCTGTGCAATTCCGGCGACCGTCTGGAGCTCTCGGCCCTTCGCGAGCGGAGTCCCAAACAAGCATAAATAAAATACTTAAAAATCGTGACCTTTACTTTTTTGTTCGCAATTGTGACCAATAGCAATTTAAAAAAAAATATTTACACATTAGTTGATAAATTAATCTTTCTAACACCTAAAAAAAAATCAAACGATTTTTGAAGGGTATACGAATACTTCCTACACTGCCTGTATAGAATCCTGTATATTTTAATTACCGTTCGGTGACAGCTTCTCTCAGAATCAAGTGTACTTCTAACCTAAGTTTATCTAAAGTTTTTTGCCTCGTGTAAGAAAAATTTGTTCAGTATGTTGACGTTATCGGAGCTGGTTCCCTTTTGCAGATATTTTAACCACAATACTATGTACATAAATATAATTTTACAGGAAATCATTAATTGCATCGATTGATAAATAAAATCTCCTGTTTAAATGTGAGAAGGGGCAGATTTTCAACGATCTCACCTTTAAAATATGAATGAAAAATAATATTATGTTAGCTACATATGTTTATCCACTTTTTTTATGACCGAAAACAAATTTCGAATTGTTTTGCAAATTTTTGTTTCGAGTACTTTAAGAAAGAATAATAATTCTAAATAATGTTAAATCAATCAATAATTTCTATTGAAATTACTTTATATAATGTACCAGAGTCGGCGAAGTTGTGTAGACAAAAGATTGGTATAATCTGCAAGAGACGAAAAAGTAGTGTTCAATTTTGATAATTGCAATGTCTAATTCCACATCAAAACTTACAACAGGAGGCGTTGTTGAATTGTCCCTCACCACCTTCGGTGATGTATGTAAACAATGCATCATCTATACTTGTATGTCCTACAATGCAAACTGTTAGCACGGGGAGCCTTAGAGGATAGGGCCGTGCTAGCAGGATTAATAGGGCGGATTCAGGCGCTAGAGTCGGGAACCGGAATCGATGGATCGTTAGGCGAATAATTCGAATTTAGTTCGAGGTTTTTTAATAAACAGCCGATGGTCTACGACTGTTCTTGCACACCACTGGTTTATTCACCACAATACGTAGAAAAATACAGCTGCTCGGGATTATAACGCGAGGTACAACTTGTTCGCCGTGTAACCGTTTTGCACGATATAGCACGCTTCGCTGAGCTTAGAATATGTCTCGCTTTGTTTGAAATCTAGACACGACTGACTTCGACACGCACAGGTGGATCGCATCCCCCCTCTCACTCGCTCGGATTACCGAAAATCGCGCTAGAGCGAAAGACGACGACACCGGGCGGCGTCGTATCGCTCGCCGCGCGAAATACAATCATTTACGTGTCAAACACAAACATAATGTATAAAATTCTTTCAAATATATAGATTTTTAAGACCGTGATCGGTTACATGAATATGTTGTTAGTATTAATATGAATGTTTCCGAGGTGTTTGTTGTGGCATTGCTTCAACACGCAGTTGTATGGCTAGGCTATTGTAGTAGATGTTGTAATTTAGAATGAGAGAGTCGTTTCAAGTAAGAATATTTTTTCTTTAGTACACACGTGAACTTCTGAAACATAAGTATTCGCGTGGGGTGCTTATGGACACCCAGGAAAGTATAACATTTATTGACTACGATACATAAAAATCTGTGTGTTTTACGACTCTTTATTGAAACTGAAACAGTATACATCTAAATAAAAAAAATATATCTATAAACAACAATTCATAAACTAGTTATCAGACCAGTTATCTGTCTCGGATCTGATGGCTCTGATGTAAAGCATGTTTGGCATACATTTTTCATATGCTTTAAACACATTTTTTTATAACATTTGTCACAAAAAGACTTTGTTTTTATATCTTTACTTCTTTGGCAAATGGTGCATCTCGCTTTTGTTAACCATTGTGTTCTCGCATAAGCCCCAGCAGGTTCACAAGTTAATATCCCAGAGTATTTAGCCGCTTTTTGGCGAATATGTTTCGGGATGCGGAAATTACATGAATTTTTGAAAAGTAAAACGAAATAATCAAATATAAAAGAAACTCTGACCAAAATAAGGAAAATGAGACAAGAATTTTATGTTAAACTGTAAAGCATAAGCTTTAACTGCTCATATACGATAATTCGACACTGTGAAGAAATCGATTCTGTGAAGAAATCTGAAGGAGAACTGAAGTACTGAATGCTAATAGTGTATCTAGAAGCTAGACAAAGCGTCATCAGTATTGCTGCAAAAACAGTAAATGGCGATAATGTTATACATATATAGATGGGTGTGTACGAGACCCCCACGCGTGCACTGCCGGGTTCCTCTAGATTTAATTTGTTGATCGGGTGGCATGTTAACCTCGAATAAAAATTATTTATGTTATTTTTGTGACAACAAATAAACTCTGACAACAAACAAGCAAACTTTCTTAACACCAGTAATACTGGATAGGTCAAAGTGACCCGTTTCAAATTCTCCATATTACAATAAAAGTCAATTAATGTTTCAATTTTTGAGATCACTTAATTTTTATAAAACAATTGGAAACTTCAGTTTTAGTGCTCGGTAGTTCTAGCGTTAAGAAATTTGATTTCTTCAATATCATGTCTCATAATTGCAATTCAGATTTCTAATAGAGAATGTCACTTACAGTCCTTAATATTCACATCACCTACTAAATTATCGTTTCAAACCATTAATACTAAGAAACTACCAAATATTCCATCACTCGTTCGCTAAACAACGATGTTTGTTTTTTTTTTCAAAAATAGTACGAACGAATATGTCAGCTTTTATAATAAAAAAATTAACACACAGAACTGAATAAAAATGATAAACTAACAAACGTGCCTCTTTATTCTTTCTCTTATTCTTCGAAAGAATTACAGTTTGTTAAACCACAGAGTGATGAAGCACAAAAACGTACGTACACGTACACACTGATGAGACCCTGCCACTTCCGTCGCGGTGTGCAGTATTGATAATCAATGTATCGATACGGCGCAATCACCATCCTCTTGCCCGTACTTATAATGCATAAAGCAATAAAGCGACCACGCACGACGAGAGGGTGACCTGTTTCGTGGAAAACCATATATTTCTCTCATTAGAGTATTGCGTGTTCAATCCCTACCAACAGGGACCAATGAATGAGCGCAAACGCAGCATGTGGTATGAAGAACTACCATGACTGCTCTGGAGATTTCAGTGCAAACTGAACTTTCGAGGTAAAGCAATGTCTAAGCCTCAAACAAGTCCCACGATATCTGCGTCGAAACGGTTCGAACTCAAAACAAATGTGAACTTGAGCCTTCAATGGAACCGATGGATTCTAAAACCGATGGGGGTGTGGCCTAATTCGCGTACTGTGTCAGGGCTCGAGAAGTGCTCAAACCGATTAATGAACCTCGTTTCCTACTTTTTAATTAGCTTCCTGTTTGTACCCTGCTGGCTGTTCATGATGCTCGAGGTGGAGAACCTCTACGACAAGCTGAAGCTCTTCGGCCCATTGAGTTTCTGCGTGATGGCGTACATGAAGTATTACTCGCTGATCACCCACGCGAATGACATCCGCGAGTGCATCGAATACATCGAATGGGACTGGAGGAGCGTGAAATACTCCAAGGACAGAGAGATCATGGTAGCGAACGCGAAATTCGGCCGACGATTAGTGAAAATCTGCATATTCTTCATGTACAGCGGTTTCGTGTTTTATTATATCGCCTTGCCCATCAGTGTCGGGAGAATCACGGTGGAAGGACAGAATTTGACTTTCATTCCCATGATATTTCCCATGACGAAGCTAATGCCTGATACTCGATATAGACCTCTCAACGAGATCTTTTTTTCTATTCAATTTTTCGGAGGTATTGTTATTCATGGTGTTGCTGCGGCCACCTGCAGTCTGGTAGCAGTACTCGTAGTGCATGCTTGTGGGCAGGTTAAAATCTTGGTGGGCTGGCTGGAACACCTGATAGTGGGTCGGACTGATATGAGCAAGTCCGTGGACGAAAGAATTGCAAGGATCGTGAGTCAACACGTTCGAATATTGAAGTGTGTGAGATACGTCTTCTGACTGACTCTTACTTCTCTAGGATCTTAAATCTCTAAACTAACTCTTTGAGTAGGCTTGAACTCAACCTTGAAACAGGGAATTGAAAATTAGAGATCCAGGAATGATCGTTTGGTGATTAATGAGTCTGTTACAATCCGAAGAAAATTATGAACGTGTAATTTATACATCGAAATTGTTTATTAGGAATTATGGAACGTTCTCTGTATCCGACTTGATCTTCCAGAATGAGTTCTTATTTATTTTAATTTGAAAAAAATATTCAAATGAAAGATAGAGATTCGGAGAGAATGTCTTTTATCTATCATAGAAACACAAAAAGTGATTGTTGATATTGATAAAATGCAATGTTTATAGAATTGTAGGACATAACATAAAAGTATAATAGTGTAACTATTGATTATAGATATTAAATAATTGTGTCTTGCAAAGTATGTATATTTAAAATGGTATGTAAATACGCTCAGATGTCGGAGCCCACTAATTTGTATTTGCAGGTTCTTATCCATCACAGAGATAGCGATGCGGCAGATATCTTTCGTAGAATTCACAGGATGCACCTTAAATTTATGTCTTCTAGGATATTACGCAATAATGGTATGAGTGTACGATATAAATTTAAACGAATATAAACTGAAATATGAACGTACAAATTTAAATATACACTTTTATTCTTCTAGGAATGGGATCCTAATGATCTTACCGCTACTGTGACTTACGTAACGATTCTTGTATCTCTCGGGTTTAATATCTTCATATTTTGTTATATTGGAGATCTTGTTGCTGAACACGTAAGACGTAAATCCCTAATTTTTATGTAGTTTAATGTATATAATGTATGTACCATATATCAGTTTTCACCAAAGTGGGAAAGAATTCGTAAACGTTTGTTACAGATTCTCTTCTTTACCAATTTTCATTGTAACTTAAATACACGTCCAATAAATTTCATGTGAATACCTCCAATCTGTTTCACAAGTATATTTTCAATCCAAAATACTTGGCTCCGTTACGTGACACTGATTCGAACGGAGTAGAACAGAAAAGTTTTCTGTTACAGTGCAACAAAATTGGCGAAGTGGCGTACATGATTGATTGGTATCAACTGTGGGGGAATAGAAAACGTTGTTTGATTCTAATAATCGCTATGTCCAATTCGTCGACAAAACTTACGGCAGGAAAAATGGTAGAATTGTCTCTCAGCACATTCGGTGACGTACGAAAATATCCAATTCTTCTCTTTTGGTTTGAAATGCTGCAACATAGAAATTGATTAAAATATGTTTCAAACAAACAGGTTGTTAAAACGGCAGTCGCATTCTTAAATATGCTGTTAGCGTTAACGAAATAGTTTTCTGGAGATGAGTCATACAGTCCTTACAATGGTGTCTTGCATTGTTATATACCTTAATATGTATATTGAATTAGAATGACGTTAAATATAAAAAGACTATTTTCTTATTCTAACCGAACAGTTTTAGATTCAACTCGTGAACCAGATTGTTATAAGTAGACTGCGGATGTTTATGAAAATACATATTGTAAGAGTGAGGAGAGTAGCACCACGTCTCTCCGTAAGTCAAGCCCTTTCCCACGTCCTACAATTTTCAGAAGTGGGATAGAAACCTGTGTGGATTCGATTTCTGGGTGAACTCGAATTATTACGTGGTGCGTAGACGTAACGTGAGGAAAGGCTTGACTGGTGATAAGTGAACTAATTGCAAGACTGTGTGACTTTGTTGAGGTGCTAAGGGACTTGTGCGAAGGAAAATGACAAATCCAAAAGAGTTCAAGGCAAAGCAGTTGAAGAAAATGCTGCTGAAGAAGGGACTTTCGACGACTGGCACCAAAGCGAAAATGATTGCAAGACTACAAGAGAATGATTCGACTGGGGAATGGATCAAGGAATTAGAAAAAATCCATTTGAATAAAGCAGGAGAGAATATGACGGAAGTGACGGCAGCAGAGGTAGAAGACGGAGAGACGTGATGCTACTCTCCTCACTCTTACAATATTTCGATATGCAAATATTATTTTGCATATTGCATATGTTTTCTACCATCTGTATATTACATATTTCTTTTATATAATTTCACTATATTCTGCTGCAATCGTAGACAAGCCTATCCGCGGCATTAGTGGTACATCGTAATTAATACAAGGTTTCGGATCCCGATATTACATGATAGAACGGCTGATACGCATACATAAAAAAATATATACAAATCTAGAGACAGCTGTATCTTAAGATAGGCGATTTGATTGTAATATTTCTCGCGAAAAGTGTCTTGCATAGTTCGTGCTTCACTAAGAATTCAAGTGGAGTTCTATTAAAAGTTTTCATAGTTTTGTATTTAAAAATGCCAAAAGTAAGAAAAAGTAGGCAGGAGTTAGTACAGAAGTGGATTGAAACTATAGGCGATTGATGTTTTAACGACGATGGTGATGGAATACTGCAAAATCTGCGATAAATATGTTAGTATTAATATTATAATATGATGAATATATGTAGTTATAGTTTTAGATTAACAGTTCATTGTGACATATCTTTTCTTATCAAGGTTAAATGTGAAAAAATGGCTATTAGTGCACCATGTTAATACAGTGTTTTCTCGATTATTGTCCAAAAGATCTGGACCATAATTGTCCGAGAACCATCCCCACTACCGCGGAGCGTACCCCGTGATGGGTCGAGAGATCTCGGTCGCCGAGGAGTGTAACATAATATGGGTCCGGTATGTCGGTGTGAGATCAAAAGACCACTACCAATACAATAACAAAACTTTTCATTACTTATTATTTTTTATGGGATTTCCACCAACATATTCGTGGCATTTTTCTAATGAAAATGATACCAAATATGATATAATTCTGGTAATATTTACTTGTGTAATGAACACTGAAAGTTTCGGACGCACAAAATGATAGCGTATGAGAAAGAAAGAGACGTGGATAGTTGTGGTCGCGGCACAGTTCAAAGGCCCGTGACTCTTGACGTCTGAAACTTTCATCGTTCATTACGCAAGTAAATATAATTGGAATTATGTGATATTTGGTATCATTTTCATTAGAAAAATGCCACGAATATACTGGTAATACTGGCTATACGGGCTATACGGATATGCGGGTATACTGGCTACTAGTATACTGGCCCATATAAAAATAATGAAAAATAAAGAAGCTTTGTTATTGTATTGATAGTAGTCTTCTGGTCTCACATCGACATACCCGATCCGTATTATGTTACACTCCTCGGCGACCAAGGCCTCTCGACCTTGGTTGACCTTTCCACGTTCAGCAGTGGATCAAACAACAGTATCTTCCGCACGATAATTGTCCTCGGCCTAAACCATGTTTTGAACAATTATCGTGAGAATACTGTATACAAATAAGTTACGCGAATTCTCGCTATTCGCCGAGTAGGTTACAACTACTACTTCAGATCTGCAGTATAGTGTCATGGAGAAAGATGACGACACGCGTCAGTATAAGGTCGAGATCACACGTGCGTTAAAGTGACGGACGTTTCGACAGACGTCAGTTTAGACGCACATTTATTAACTGTAGTCATACGAGCGTTGGTTTTGTCCTGCGTTATTTTCTCACATCGGTACGCGGTAGGCATCCTTGCGAACAAGATGGATGATATAGAACTGTCTGTTTTCGTTTATAGTTTATTAAAAATACGAAAGAAAACACGTACTTAATACGTCCTACAAACAGTGCAAGATTATTGATAAGTGCATTTTATACGCGCTATGGTCAATTCTGAGAAGATGAAAATAAATTTTTCAATTATCTTCGCATGTCGCGACCTTCGCTTGATCAATTGTTAGTTGTATATGGAATATCTGATTTCAGAATGCAAATTTTATGAAGTATTTTAACCAAGAAATACTATTATAATCTACAGGTTTGTTATACATATATCACTTGAAGGTACAAAACTAATCTTACAAGTCTTATCTTCATTTTCATTTTACATACCCAACCTTACTTTTCAGCAATATATGTATATATATATATATATATATATATATATATATATATATATATATATATTGTGACGTTGCAGATTTTGCGACGTCACTTTTCCGTCATTTTTCGTGGTCAAAACGGCAGTTCGTATGGACCGGACTCGATACTCGAGCGGGCACTTAAAACTATATATTCAACCATTTTTTTTATTTTATAAGGTTGTCATCTCTATTTTTCAGTTTTTACTATCATTCACTAAAAATGTGACCATATATTAACCCATTTTGACTAAACACAACATAATGTTGTCGACATTATGTTAATTTTCTCAGTCATATAAAAACAATACACGACGATCACGTCGATTGCAACCAAGTGGTTACATACCTGTTAGCGTCAACGCGTTTTAAGAGAGATTTATTGCAGGGTCTTGGCCTGCGTGAGATCTTAAAGAGGGATGCTTGAGACTAAACGGAACCGTCGATGAACGATGACAGGCGACCATGCTGGGTCTTCCGGTTATCGGCCGTCACGGGGATATTTGTGAGAACCAGATGAGTGAATGTTTGGAATGACATCATGAGAGAGAGAGAGAGAGAGAGAGAGAGAGAGAGAGAGAGAGAGAGAGCGGCGAGTGCGTTGCATAAAGATTGGGACTGTGTCCTGAAGGAGCTGGCCACGGAGTGGAGAAGGCACGGAGGTGCATTCTGGTAAGAGGACTGTGTTAGACCGCTCAGGACTTACTCCAGAACCTTGAAGGGATACAGTTCCATATTCGAGATTCTTTCTACGAAATTTCTAACATACCAATATAAAATGCGATAGGACGCGCGGTCCTTGTGGTAGAAAAGGATACCGTGAGCCGCCCCACCAGTGAGGATGCGTGAACATCGGCCCCACACGATACCAGTGATGCCAGAAATGTCAGCTTTTCGCGCATGCGTATTCGCGCGTGGCATCAGTACTGTACTAATTTCAAATTTTTGAGAGTTCTTTAAGGCCCTGTATTAAAAATAATGTTTTTCATTCAACATTCACATACTTTCTTTACCTAAAAAAGTTCGGATTATACAGGATAACATAATATAAATTTTTATTTTATTTGGCAGAATCTATAAAGAATAATAATATTTGTTGCAAGACGAAAGGATACTGCCAAAAACCTTTCCAGTATCCAAAATAACAAAAATATATTTTCTATTTATATAAATAAACAGGTAAATAAAAAATAACGTCCGTTATCTTCAAGTTCGTCTATGGTAGTGCTACGTCCCGGTACATCACCTAGATGTTTCTCTTTTTTGGCGCGTATACGATACTGGATTCCGCGCGCACCGTAGTACGCATGCGCGAAAAGCTGACATTTCTGGAGGTCGATGCGAGTACATAATATGTAACACGTTGCGCGGCACGTCACGCGATCAGTGTACGGTTGTAACGGTCTAGCTTCGCAGCCTGCGATGGTGGACGCGAGGGTCCCTCCACTGAATGCTCGTAGAGCTAGTCCAGGGTATGGTGGAGGGATCGAGGAGCGTTAGAAATAAAACCGCTCGAAGTACGAGATATAATGGTTGGTCTAGCGCGAAGGATCGCTTCGTCGCATGGTCTTAGTGGGTGACGTTGGAGTGTGCTCAAGGAAATGGAATGGGATGGTGAAATGCCTAGAAATCAACCCAGTTTTGGGTGTTTCTGGCGACACCGATCTGGATCACTCCACGTTTGATCGCGAGCGAAAGGTCCGTTCGTCGAAAACCGATACGCGAGCGAGAGTTGAAACCGACCTGGTAAGTAATATAGTCAAACCGCCTATTCTACCCTCACTCCGCCATTCAAACCGAGGAGTCGCGAGTCCAAACCGTGCCGTGACACAGTCGAAACGGAAACCGAAACGCGGTAATCCGTCGCGTACCACGTAGTAGTCACCCGCGAAAATAAGATAAACTTGCCGCGAGCAAGGTTTCTTTGAATCTGCGAAGAGTATTTCGCCCTCAGGTTTTAAAAGGTATAAAGTGGGGTTTGTCTCGTCGCTCACATTATCGCAGCAGCAGGCTCACTCAGGTAGTCGAAATTGTTGGTCGGCTCACATTTATGTGACCTGCCGACGTTTCTAACTGTACCTGTTTGCCCTCGATAGAGGTGGATTCGAGTGTGATCCGACGGTCTAATTCGACCGCTGGTCGTCCGCTACACGTCTCGTGAATCCGTTACGTGCAATCGGGGTGTCGCTCATTGCAATCTTGCCTTGCCGTCACTTTCCGGTTGTACTCGAGCGTCTTTTGCGAGGGTATGGATGAGAACGTCTAGCGCGTTCAACGTCCATTCGTAATATTTCTGGCTAAGTAAATCTCAGAGGTTCGTTTGAAGAGTCGAATTTTCGTTCAGCCTACGCTTGCGTGTCCTGCCGTCATCTTCTGACTGTTTCCTCACGGTCTTGTGAGTATCTACCCAGTAGGCACCAATTGCTTCCCTCCGGAGCAATCGGGCCGGACCCTATTGTCGTTAGACGGGTCGCAACAAAGCGATCGGTTTTTGCACGAACGAGGGCACTCTACCCATCACCGGAGATTGTTCCAAAACCACGTGAAGTACAGAGAAACAAACTCTTAGGTGCGGCGGTGTGACCGAGCTTTTGTGCTTGTCTCCACTCACGCTGATCGTGAGTGCGACTGCTCCTCAATCGCTCGTTAAAATTGGAAATTTCATTGATTTCAGATCGAAATACCACCGTTGCAAATATGCTCCGATATGCGTACGTCAGTATTCTAGCGTGCAATATATTAGACCAGACGTGGAGGCCTCGAGTAGAAGGTAATAGCGTGCGTGCGATTGATGTAGCGAGAAGTAGGTACGAATCTTCGGAGATTCAGTAAAACCGCGTACCGGTGCGAATCGGGTAGCGAAACTCATGTCGCGAACCGCCGAGTAATTCCAAGGTTGCGACGCAAATATTTTGCGAATCACGCGTCGGAATTTCTATTGTTCCGTCTGGCGAGCTAATCGCTCACGTACGGCCGCGTAAATATCCGTGGATATATCAACATCGAGCGTCGTGGCTCCCTTGATAGTTTCCGATGGGCAATCCCTGTCCGCTACAATATCGCGGCTTTATTACACAAACTCAGGCGGTAGAACTAGCTTCGTCCGTCATAACGAGCTATACTCGTTATAAAATTCAAATTGTTATCGATTTTTAGAATGTACGAACGATTTTACAGTCCCCAACGTACTATCACCCTCGATCAAACCTGTCCGCTTTCCAGTGCTTGGAGGCACGAACCTGTTTCGAGCAACCGATCGCGATAACAATCGTTCGGGTAGTAACCGGCCCGTAGGAGCTAGCACGGGTAATATATATATATATATATATATATATATATATATATATATATATATATATATAGATAGAGATCCCTATTTCACGTGTATATAAATACACGGGGTACGTGAACCGTGTAGTGCGAATTTAAGGATCCGTGAACACGGATCTGGAATATGGATCCGTGAACACGGATCTGGAATATGGATCCGTGTACACGGATCTGCTACTACGAATCCGTGTACACGGATCTGCGAATACGGATCCGTTCGGCACGTTCGAGTCTGACAACTGAAGCGTTATTGTTTTTCGATAGAATTCTTTTCGACTGTTGATGTTAGAAGCAGGGACTGAAACGGTTCTGGAAATAACTGTTTCAAACTGTTATATATCGGTTCTGATCGAAACAGTTATGAAGAACCGAAATGAAGTTATAACTGTTACGAGAATATCGGTTACGGTTACGGTTCTCGAGAACCGATATTATTTCGGTTCTAAAACGGTTATTTTTCGGTTCTGGATATCGGTTCTGGGTTTCGGTTCCAGTTTCGGTTCTGTCTTCTGTCATTCTGTATTCTATTCTATTGTGTATTGCGTTCGGCCTTCTATATTTATTATTTAAGTAGTTATTTATTGTTATTTATAATTTAAACAATTTTTAAATAAATAAATTTTTATACTTTTTTTCTATATTCATTATTTGAATTGTTATTTCAATAATTTATTGTTACAATAATTGTTTAAATAAATAAATTTTCATAATTTGTTTCTAGACTTATTATTCGAAGTACTTCAATTATTTGTTGTTAAACTAACATATTTATTATTTGAATTATTATTTCGATAATTAGAAGTATTTCAATAATTTGTTGTTCAACTAACATATTTATTATTTGAATTATTATTTCGATAATTAAAAGTTAAAACAATTGTTTAAAAAGTTAGATTTTCATAATTCGTTCCCATATTCATTATTTGTGTGGTTATTTCAATAATTTATTGTTAAAATAATTGTTTAAATAAATAAATTTTCATAATTTGTTTCTAGACTTATTATTGGAAGTATTTGAATAATTTGTTGTTAAACTAACATATTTATTATTTGAATTATTATTTCGATTATTAAATGTTAAAACAATTGTTGAAAAAGTTAGATTTTCATAATTTGTTTCCATATTCATTATTTGTATGGTGTTCAGGATTCGGCAGAAACGTTCCAAATGGGCGCGCGACCACGTGTCGCGCTCCATTTAAATATCGCGCCGCTTATCAGGGACAGCACCTGTAATTACCTCTCCCGCGAATCGGGCCACCGCCCGCGAGCCAATCATGGTGGTCGCGAATCGTCACCGTCCGCGGACGATTCCCGGAATCGCTCTCCTTCTTCTAAGAACCGTCGGTGCGTCACCACGTGCGCTCAGAACCTTTTATCTCGTCGAATAACCCCTACTCGTGTTACCGCGTTTAAAATTAAATTACAATCACGATTCCAATTTATCGCAAATTTATTTTCAATTATACAAGTGTTCCGTTACAAATTATAAGTGCGTTTTTACAAGTTGTGGCATAAATCTTTATTCGATCAACCGACCACGTGCTCGATCCCGTTTTTTCTGCTTATATAATTCCGTCGTGCACGGAGTTCCTCTCTCAACTCGTTTCCGACTTCCTGCCTCGATTTTCCAAGCCTTCCGATAAGGCTGTACCAGCCATCCATTCCCAAACATATGGTTATTTCAATAATTTACTGTTAAAATAATTGTTTAAATAAATATATTCTCATAATTTTTTTTTATACTTATTATTTGAAGTATTTCAATAACTTGTTGTTAAACTAAAATATTTATTATTTGAATTATTATTTATTTAAACTTTATTATTTAACTTAATTTATTTATTTAAACAATTACTTTAACAATAAATTATCGAAATAATAATTCAAATAATGAATATATAAACAAATTATGAAAATTGATTTATTTAAAAATTGTTTAAATTATAAATAACAATAAGGAACTACTTAAATAATAAATATAGAAGGCCGAACGCCGAACACAATACAGAATAGAATACAGAATGACAGAACCGATATTCTCGTAACAGTTGTTTCGTAGCTCGTGAGGGAGAAAGAAATAGTAATCCACACAAGTGTAAAACGTGCACTTTTATTTTCACACACACGATTGATTCGACGGTTGACAACGTTCTAAATTCGCCGTCAACGTATAGTTCCGTGGGTTCGTCGCGCCCCGAAAGGGGGGGGGGTGAGAATTACGGTTTGTCTTTTTTGAACGCGACGGGCGACGGTTAGGCGCGGGTCGAGCGCGGCTCTGTTTCCGCGCGAACATTCCGCCCTCCTCGGATCTTACACTTAGGAACCGATTTCTTGCTTCGGATGAGGCAAGCCGCCCGCCGTGCCACGGTGAATGCCTCCGGGCAGAGATGTCTTATGCCTAATCCTTGTACTGTGAGACTTACAATCTAATCCGCACGCAAACTTACACTCTAATCCGCACGCAAAACTACAATCTAATCCGCACGTAAAACTACACCTAATATTAAATCTAGAACTTACGGACTAACGCCGGTGCCTGGGACACAGGGTGTCGCTGCCGCGCACGCGCTCGTGTCGGTGAACAACGGAACGAGTTTGGCGATCGGGCGCTGCACTTGTCCCGATGCAGTTCGCACCGTGGCGACACGCGTATTCGCGTCCGCGCCAGGATGAACATGGACGATTCGTCCTAAACGCCATTGCGTGGGGGGCGCGTTTTCTTCGCGGAGGAGCACGAGATCGTTCAGCTGTAGGTTCGGAGACACGCCTGTCCACTTACGCCGCTGCTGTAACGAGTGCAAATACTCGTTCTTCCATCGCCGCCAGAAATGGTCACGCATCCGCTCCACGAGTTGCCAGCGAGACAGCACGGATTCACGAGTGTCGAGGGGGACTCTGGACGGGAGGTTAAGTGGAGGTCCACCTGCGACAAAGTGACCTGGGGTAAACGCGACGAGGTCATCTGCATCAGTCGACATTGGGCATAGGGGCCGCGAATTGAGGCACGCTTCCACCATGCATAGCAGCGTGGTCATTTCCTCGAATGTGGGGGTATGGTCCGCTACAACGCGACGTAGGTGGTGCTTCGCGCTCTCGACCCCCGCCTCCCACAATCCGTCGAAATGTGGTGCGCCTGGAGGGATAAAATGCCACGCGATCTCTTCCGCACGAAGAAACGATTCTACGCGAGCCGACGTCGTGGCGTCGCGTATCGCGCACGCGATTTCGCGGGCGACCCCTCGAAAAGTCGTTCCGTTGTCGCTGTACAGGTTGGATGGCCGACCGCGACGCGATACGAACCGGTGGAGAGCCGCGAGGAAACTTTCCGACTGGAGATCGGACACGAGTTCTATGTGAATCGCCCTTGTCGCGAAGCACACGAAAAGAGCGATGTATGCCTTCGTGGCCTTGTGACCCATTCCCTTTCCGTACCGGACTAAGACCGGACCCGCGTAATCCACCCCCGCGTGGCTGAACGGGCGCGACGGATTCACTCGTGCGGCCGGCAAACTTGCCATTATTTGTTTCCCGACGACACCGCGGTGTCTTATGCACGTGGTGCATTGATGCACGACATCCCGTATAATGTCGCGAGCCCGAAGCACCCAATACGACTGCCGGAGCACTCCCAACGTGACCTGTGGTCCTCCGTGCATGGCTCGGAGGTGAGTGTGTCTCACCAGCAGGACAGTGAGGGCGTGCTTCGGCATGATCACCGGGTGTCGCGCGTCGACCGGCAGTGCCGCGTTGGTGAGTCGGCCGCCCACGCGAACGAGCCCGTCGGCGTCGATGAACGGATTCAGCGATTTTAACGGGCTTGACGGGGGGGGGGGGGCGATCGACCTTCCCTGAGGGCTTCAAGCTCACGCGGGAAGGCCTCCGCCTGAAGCCATCGTACCCACAGAACACGACTTGCCCGCGCTCTTTCCGCTCCGGCGAAATCCCGCTGGGGCCCGGTTGCTCTTCGCGGGTGTCTTAACCGATCTACGAAGGTCAATACAAGCGTGGTGATCCGCATTAGTTTCGCCCAGCACCAAAACTTACTCCATCGTCAATTAATAAAATAGATATGTATGTATAATCAGAAAAATTTTGATCAGAGAAATATTACAAATATAATGGTAAAAGTCTCCTAAAAGATTAATTAAAAATGAAAAAGTGTCGTCATTGCATTACTGTTGCCTCACCGATGTTATGTACCTGACCTATACGTAATGACCATACACCTGTATATGATCCGAATTATATCGTGTTTGGTATCATTTTAATCAGAACAGTGTCACAAATCTATGAGAAAAGTCTCATAAAAAAATAAGTAATAATAAAAAAGTTATTCCTTGGTAATACATTGTGAGGACGCGCGAGCCTTTGAACTGTGCCGCCGACTGCGACTCTCCGCGTCTCTTTCTTTCCCATACGCTATCCTTCCTCGCGCCCGAAACATTAATCGTCGATTACACAAGTAAATATCATCGGAATTATATCATATTTGGAATGATTTTTATTAGAAAAATGCCACAAATATGGCCATCGAAGTCCCATAAAAAAATAATGAATAATAATGAAGTTGGAAATTCGGATTAGTGTGGTCTCATCGATGTACCCGATCCGCACGGTGTCATATTTCTCGGCGACCGAGGCCTCTCGAGCTTCGCGACCCCTCAAGGGGGTACACCCCGCACTGGAGGGGATACCTCAGGGACAATTCTGTCGGAGACATTTGGGACAATTACCGGTGAAATACTGTAATTTGCATCATATCATCATAATTCATGGCTGATAGCTGCAGTATTGATGTTCAGGGCATACTAATCGAAGTAAGATAATGACATCATAGCTTAATAGAAAAACTCAGTTTTAGATTATATTAATATATACTAATCATATAATTAAAAAAAATAATAATATTAATAATAAGATGATTGAACTTTCACCTAGTGTTCCGTTTCTGAGAAAAGGCTTTGTTGTAAACTCTAGCTAAGGATAAGGATGAAACGATGAGTAGAGATGAGTGTGGTTAACAAGCGAACATTTCGAATAACTGACATATGATATGGATTTGACATAGGATGAGAATGACAATGGATGATAACAATTTGCACGATGCGCGAGTATCGTGGATCGCGGATAGAGAGTCGAGCGTGACGCACGTAAACACGATACTGAGTCAGTATGACTATGCGTGCGAAGAGAGCGCAGCGGTAAGCGTAGCTCTGTTTTACATCTCGGTGGGCCATCGGTTTCGGAAGAGATACTGAATGGCGACTTTGAAATTACACTTCTAGGATCGCAGAAACGTTCGTTAGGGCAATGACCTAATAACCGGTGCTGCGAGGGGGACAAAGGAATTGGACACGGATTTGTTAAAAGGAACACAGTCGATGATGGCCCACGATATAACAGTCGATGCGCGGCGAAGTTTACATCGCAGGTCGATCACCTCGCGGCATGTTGTCGAGCTCGCTCAACTGATGTGGTCGGTGAGGCATAAGAACCATCTCGTGCGATGGTTTTTGTACCTTCCCGGTGTTGCGTGTACGAACGAGAAATATATTTAAATGTTCGGAATCGCGATGAGAACTGAAGAGAACGGATTGTACGTTTTCGAACAGGCTTAGTTACCCATATCCAAACCATCGAAAAGATTTCTAAATTCGCCGATATAAATGGAATTATTGGCAACAACCACAATAATTGCTCATGATTCAAGCATGGTGCAACATCATTGCTACCGCTCTGTAGAATCAGCCGCCGCGCTAGGCGGAATCCGTCAGCTGTAGCTACCCTCTGGTTTATTTCTCCTTCATAATTACCGACTGTAAGTGGAAAACTGCTTACAATTTCATGCGCTTTCGAACCTGGAACAGTGGCTCTCAGTAGATAAACGAATTTGTCCTCTTTGTTTATTGCCATGTCGCGTCGTAATTGCATCTTCTGGATCTGACTCCAGAAAGACAATCACTCTTTGACGTAACCGTCTCTCTTGGGCAGCTCGCTGCTCGGCAATCTTGCCACTACAATTGCTTTTTATAACCATCGTCCAATTTTAGCTTTTTCGTGATCTCCGTGTCATTCATTTGCGATGGAGAAAGCTTTGTGTTCTGAGCGGCATTCACGTTCCAAAGAAAGATATTTAGCACCTTCGTAATGGAGGTACGAACAGCTCTCCTCTGCCTCTTCCAAGCTACTATTTCAACTCTCCAAACATCAGCACGCACAAAACCTTCTGACACAAAACTTCCTTTAACTCTTTGCCCAAAATATTATATTATATAAATGTTGCAGGCTTCCGTTTCCGGTGTGATTGGTGTGAGAGAGGAGAATAAGTGAGAGAGAGAAATCGAGAAGTGTGAGAGGGTGCTGTGGTAGAAAAAGGAGAAAGGAAGGTGGTAAAGAGGAGAGGAGTGGGTGGGAAAACGATGGAGGTGAGTGGCTGGTGGGAGTGAGGGACAGATAGAGGTAAAGAGAGGAAAAGTGAAGTAGAAAAGTGAGGTTAGTTAGTGAGAGTAGGCTGAAGAACTGGCGGCAGGAGAACTGGGAGAAAGTAGAAACATCAGGCGGCTTAAGGAGGAAGCAGAGTAGAAAAGGATGTCGCATGATAAAGCAGAATAGTGACATTAGCGGCATGAGTGACAAAGAGGAAAGAATGAAGAAAGGCGAGAAGAAATGGCTAGGAGCAGTGAAAAGGATGTTAAAGCAGGAAAGTATAGTTAGAGAAAGGACTAGAAGCATGGGGAGCGATGGCAATATAGCGGACATGTGGAAAAGAAGGAGGGAAGGGAATGACGTAGAAGGCGGAGAAGAAGGGGAAGGAAAAGAAGTAGGGTTTAGGGAAAGTAAAATTACGAAAAGATCATCGGAGACAAAAGACAGAAAAGAGCAGGGGAAGAATGTATTAAAGGGGAGTGAGGGGGAAATGGAGAGGATACTGGCAATAATAAGGGGAGAAATAAGGGACGGGTTCAGGGAAGTAAAAAGCCAGACGGAGGAGATAAGAGGAGAGATGGAGAGGGTAGTGGATGAACTGAGGAAAAGGGAGGATAAATGGGAGAGGGAAAGAGAGGAAATGATGAGGAGATTGGAAGAGCTAATGGAAAGATTAAGTATTATAGAGAGAAAGGAGGGGAAGGAAGAGGCCGAAAGAAAATAGAGAGAGCTGGAAGAGAAAGTGAAGAAAATAGCAGAACGGGGATTAGGAATGGAAGGGAAGGTGGGGGAGAGGGATATGGAGGAGAGGATAAGAATGATGGAAAGGAAATGGGATATGAAGGAGAGGGAGGAGAGAAGAAATATTCTAATAAGGAATATAAAGATAGGGGAGAAAAGTTTAAGGAAATAGGCAGAAGAGATTCTAAAGGGCATAGAGGAGAAGATCGAGATAGGGGTGGTCAGAAAAGAGGGAGGGAAAATGGAAGAGAGGGGGGGATGGTAGTGGTGAGGTTAGGAAGGTTAGGACGCTTAGGAATCAGGAGCAGAAAAGGAAAATAATGGAAGGGAGGAAAAAGATGGGGGAAGGATCGAAAGAATTGAGGATGACCTCACATGGATGGAAGGAAAGATGAAGTGGGAGCTGAAGAAGATTGCAGCGGAGAGAGAGGGAAGGGGAGTAGGGTGTGGGTAGGATACGGTAAGATCCAAATAGGGAGGGTATGGTGGATGTGGAATGAGTACAGACATGAGCTGGTAAGTGGGAAAGAATCAAGGGTGCAGTGGAAAATGGGGGGAAGAAGAAAGGGGGAAGCGAGGGTGGGAGTAAGGGAGAGAGGAGGTGAGACGGTAAATCAGGAGGGGAATAGAAGGAGAAGGAGCAGAGAGAAGGGGAGCAGAAAATCTTAAAAGGAGAGAGGGATGGAGAGAGAAGTATGGAAGGTTGTTTTCTGGAATGTGGCAGGATTAGCAGGGAAGGATGCAAATTTCTGGAAGGTGGCGAACAATTGGGACGTTACAGTATGGACGGAGACATGGGTAGAACAAAGGAAAATTGAGAAAATAATAGAAAAGCTACCGAAGGGGTACAAGTGGAGGATGCAGCCGGCAGAAAGGAGGAATAAAAAAGGGAGGGCAATGGGGGGACTGATGGTAGGAATAAGGGACGAGATGGTTGTAGAGGACTGGGAGGATGGTAATGGGGAAATTTGAGAAGGGAAACAGTTGATAGATTTTCTGGGAGGAGTAAGGTGGGGGATATTGAACGGATGCTTGAGGGGGGACGAGGAAGGGGAATTTACGTATACAGCAGGAAGGGGGGAAACGGCAATCGACTATGTGCTAGGGGATTTAGAGGTTAGAGACAGGGTAGAAAAGATGAAAATAGAGGATAAGGTGGACTCAGATCACCACCCGGTGGTGGCATGGATAAAGAGAACACGGGGAGACAGAAGAAAGGGAATTGGGAGCAAGAAAAAATCTCCAAAAGGAATCTGGTAAGAGGAAGGGTGGGAGGGATTCAGCAGGGTAATGGGTTGTAGGGAGATGAGTAATATGGGGGTAGACGATGAGTTAGGGATAAGAGCGAAAGAAATAAGGGAAGCGATAGAGAGGACGGAGACGAGGGAACAACATAAGAAAAGACGGGGATGGTGGGACGAAGAGTGCGAAAGGGAGAAGAAGGAGGTAAGAAAGAGGTTGAGGAAATGGAGGGAGTGGAAGCTAAAAGCAGAAGTGAAAAGAAAAAGATAAAGGGGAGGGTAGAGCTGTGACAGGGGAGGGGCGGTGACCATCACTGCGCCAGAGGGGTCAAAACTCTCGTACGCGCAGGTGATGGCCACGGCCCGAGCCCGAGTTGACTTAAAGTCAATAGGGATCGTCGGAGGCGTGCTCCCCAGGAGAACGAGGGATGGGGGAATACTCCTCGAGATCAGGGGCCCTGACTGCCACGAGAAGGCGAGGGTCCTGTCCGAGGTGGTTTCCGCCGCCCTCGCTGGGACGGGGATGAGGGTTGCCCGACCTACTCGGTGTGGCGAGATGCGCCTGAATGGGCTGGACGACTCCGTCACCCCGGCCGAAATAGGGGCGGCGATCGCTGAGGTGGGGGGTTGCTCGGTGTCGAGCGTCCGGGTCGGTGTGATCCGGAGGTCTGGCGCCGAGATGGCCCTGGGCTCCTGTTGGGCTCAGGGACCTATCGCAGCTGTAAGGAAGGTGGTGCGGGCCGGCCGGCTCCTGGTCGGCTGGTCGTCGGCGCGCGTCGAGGTGCTTACAGCGAGGCCGTTACAGTGCTTCACGTGTCTCCGGATGGGACACGTTCGCTCCATGTGCAAGAGCACAGTGGATAGGAGCGAGCGGTGTTACCGTTGCGGAGTGCCTGGGCACTGGGCGGCCGAGTGTGGGGCCCCGCCCAAGTGTCCGGTATGCTCGGACCTCGGGCGGCCGGCAGGACACCACTGTGGGTCTGCGGCGTGCGCCCCTGCCTCCAAGAGAGAAGGAGGAGGAGGTAAGGAGAAGGAGGGGGAGGGAAAGAAGAAGGAGAAGGGCAAGAAGAAGGAGGCTGCTAAGAACGCGCCGAAGCAGCCTCCTTCGGGGACACCGCGACCCTCCGAGAAACGTATCTCGGAGGAGAACGGCAAAGGGGAGGGGGAAACAGCGCCCGCGGATCCGCGGCCGCGGACGCTGGAGCCAACAGAAATGGAGGTAGAGGACAGTCCGGGCCCCCCCGGGGAGGGTTGCTCTGTTGACCCGATGGTAGATATTAGGATTGCTAATGCCAGCAAGCCCTAAATCAATACCGGTTCTGCAGTGTAACCTGAACCACTCGAGGGAGGCTCAGGATTTGTTTATCCAGGCCGTCATCGAGCGTGGGGTCGGGCTGGGGATCGCGGCAGAGCCGTACAACACGGGCAGTCAACCGGCATGGGTGACCAGTTTGTGCGGCTCCGTCGCGATATATAAGGTAGGTCATCACGGATCCCCCCTCGTCTCTGTTCTGGAACGAGGGGAAGGATTCGTTGCGGTACAGTGGGGGGACCTGGTGGTCATCGCGATGTACGTCTCGCCCAATTGTGTCCTCGGAGAATTCCGGGGGTTCCTGGACGGGCTGCAATCATGTGTTGCACAACACATGGCCCGCCCGGTTCTTGTCCTGGGGGACTTCAATGCTCACGCGGTATCGTGGGGGTCCCCGAGGACGAACACAAGAGGGGGAGAGGTGTTGGTCTGGGCGGCGGGGTTGGTCCTCCGATTGCTTAATCGGGAATCCAAGCCGACGTTCGTGGGGCCGATGAGCGTCTCGATAGTGGATCTCACTTGGGCGAGCCCAGCGGCCTTGCGTCGGGTGTCGGGCTGGAGGGTGGCGGGGGAGGTAGAAATCTCCTCCGACCCCACGCCGATATACATGTACGTGTGGACCACCCTCCCGAACGCGCGGGATTCCCGTCCCCGAGGGGCTGACAGAAATCCGCGATGGTCCCTAAAGGGACTAGATGGGGACCTGTTGAAAGCCGCCGTCCACGCGGTGGTCTGGGAAGGGCCGGTTCTTTCCGGGCTTACCCCTGCCCAGGGGGCGTTGAGGCTCCGGGAAGTCTTGGTAGCTGTGTCGGACACTGCCATGCCCCGGTGCCGAGACACGCCCCGCAGGGCGGCGTACTGGTGGTCGGGCGGGATCGCAGCGCTGCGCTTAGAGTGCGGTGCCGCCCGACGCCGGTACGCTCGTGCCAAAAGGAGGAGAACGGGCGGGGTGGCGGAGACGGCGAGGCTCTACGGGCTGTACCGATAGGCGCTCGGGAAGCTCCGTAGAGAAATAGCGCGGGCCAAGGCCAACGCATGGCAGGAGCTCGTCGACACGATTAATAGGGACCCCTGGGGGCGCCCATATAAGATCGTGATGAACAAGCTACGCGGCTGGGCGCCCCCTCTGACGGAGGGATGGACCCGCTCCTCCTGGAGGATGTGGTTGCGACCCTCTTTCCGCGTGAAGGGGGACAATGCACCACCTCCTCGGTGGACCATGGTCGGAGGAGTGGGCGGTGACGGTCGACGAGCTCGGAAAGAGCGTTGAGAAGATGGGGGCCCGGAAAGCACCGGACCCAGACGGGTTGCATGGCGTGTATTGGCCTCGGCGTCCAAGGTCCTCGCCCCCGAACTCGGACAGTTGTATACGAACTGCCTGAGGGAGGGGGAATACCCCCCGCTGTGGAGGCGGAGTCGGATGGTGCTCCTTCGTAAGGAGAACAAGCCCGAAGACTCACCCTCGGTGTACCGGCCCATTTGCCTGCTTGACGAGGCGGGCAAGCTCTTTGAAAGGGTGATTGCTGCCCGTCCCGTCCGGCACCTGTCGGAGAGGGGCGTCACGGGCCTCCACGAGACGCAGTTCGGCTTCCGGGAGGGTCGCTCCACCGTTGACGCGATTCAGCGGGTGAGGGCTCTCTCGGACGCCGCAACACGGGGGGGGGGGGTGGACTTGCGCTGGCGATATCCCTGGATATCGCCAACGCATTTAACTCCATCCCCTGGGACAGGATTCGGGAGGCCCTCGTCTTCCATGAGGTGCCCCCGTACCTGAGGAGAGTCCTGGCAAGGTACCTCTCTGACAGAGAGATAGAGTTTCCGGGCCGGTACGGGCTGGAAGAAAGAGGGGTCGTACGGGGGGTTCCGCAGGGGTCGGTTTTAGGATCGTTGCTGTGGAATCTCGCGTATGATAGAGTGCTTCGGGTCGCGATGCCTCCCGGGGTCAGCCTGACGTGTTACGCGGATGACACGCTGGTGCTGTCCACTGGGACGCATGTGAGGAGTACTGTCCGACGAGCGGAGGGCGGCGCGCGGTAAAGCCGATCCGGGCCTTGAGCATAGAGGTGTCACCCCTTAAGACCAGGGCGTTGTGGTTCTTCCAGGACTCCTGGCTGGGGCCGCCTCCCCAGGTCTGGGTTGCCGTGGGAGGTGGCGCGGTCGAGACCGGGTCCGAGATGCGGTACCTCGGACTCGAGCTCGACGGCCTGTGGCGGTTTGACCGCCACTTTGAGCTCCGTGCTCCTAGGGTGGAGGGGATGCCCGCCTTCGCTCGGTCGCCTCCTCCCAAACCTTGGGAGACCCGGTGGACGGGTAAGGCGTTTGTACGCGGGAATGATACCGGGAGTCGTCCTATATGGAGTCCATGTGTGGGCGCACGATGTCGAGGCCAGGAGGTACAGCAGCACACAGAGACTGCTGTGCCGGATAGAGCGCAGGCTGGCCATCGCTGTCGTGCGGGGGTACCGCACTGTATCCCGAGCGGCACCGCTGCTCCTCGCGGGCCTTCTCCCTCTCGTCTCAGAGGCGGTGGTTTTGTCGGGGGTACACGAGTACTCTCGGGGTCTTGGACGGGAGGGGTTGGCTCTCGAGGAGAGGGAGCTCCGGGTGGAGGCCTATAGGCGCCGCACCCGGGGGCACGCTGGGCTGGCTTGGTTGCGGGACCTGGCCAGCGCGGAGGATGGGAGGTAGCGTGCGGTCCGGGCCGTCCTCCCCGAGTACGAACGGTGGACTCGGGAGGGGATGGGGCGTACGATCTCGTACCGGACGACGCAGGTACTGCCCGGGCACGGATGCTTCGGAAGGTATCTGTGTCGGATCGGTCGAGAGGAGACGGCGGCGTATAG
Source organism: Sphecodes monilicornis (assembly GCA_913789915.3). Taxonomy (NCBI): domain Eukaryota; kingdom Metazoa; phylum Arthropoda; class Insecta; order Hymenoptera; family Halictidae; genus Sphecodes; species Sphecodes monilicornis. The sequence goes on along the minus strand of OU565290.1, from coordinate 1,614,665 downwards.
CCACTGCGGCGAGCCGGAGGATACGTCGGAGCACACCGTGGAGGAATGTCCTGCATGGTCGATGGAGCGATGTGCACTCTGGCGCGCAGTGGGGTGGGACCTCTCGCTCCCGGCGATCGTTTCGGAGGGAGTCCGGAGCGGGTGGGTATGGGGGGCTTTCTCCTCCTTTTGTGAGCAGGTGATGCTGCAAAAGGAGGAGGCGGAAAAGGAGCGGGAACGGATTCTTGCCCCTGGCCGCTTTGGGGGTAGGAGGAGGCGCAGAGCCCGGTTCGTGAACGGGCTCCCGATGCGACCTCCTTAACGCGGGCGGGGACGCCCTTGACGGACGCGGAGTCGGGGGGGGGGGGGGTAATCCAACCCACTCCGCGATGTTCTGGCCGTCAATGGCGTCCCCGGGGATCGTCGGTTGTCCTGAGCGAGGAGCTCGAACAACCATCGGGCGAACCGAATGGGGGGGGGGGGGGAGACCGGCGCGTCAGTCATCGCATGCTGGTCTCTGATTAGGGTAGGTAGGAGGGGGCCGCGTCCCCACTCCTGGGAGGGATGTTGAAGCGGGGGTGTCCGGTTAGAGATGCGCGCGCGGATCACTGGCACCCCCAGGAGCTTTAGGGATGAACGCAGTGGATTTAGTTGGTATACCGGTCTTGCACTCACCGACCGGGGAGTCCAACATAACCTGATCTTTCTCCCCTCGAAAAGGGTCAAGTATCCGTAAGAGAGTTTACCACTGCGAAAAAAAAAGGAAGCGTGTGTGAGAGAGAGGGTGAAACGTGCAGGAAACGTGTTAAGACAAGTATGGGAAACGTGTTAAAACAAGTATGGGGGATTGGGAAGAGAAAGTTCGGGAAAGACTGGGAAAGAAGGCTATGGCTACGCGATAGGTTTTTTTGGACGGTGAAGAGCTATGGGGCGGAAATCTGGGGGTGGAAAGAAATGACAGAGATGGAAAGGATGCACGAAAGATGGATAAGATGCACTATGGGACTGGAATGGAGGACACCTGGGTATTTAATGAGGGAGGAGGTGAAGACCGAAATGTTGAGAGGAAAAGGGGGGAAGGAGCTTGGAGATTTGAGCAGAAGATGATGTTGGGGGAAAGAGTAAATGAGATAGCGAGAAAATGTTGGGAGGAAATAAGGGAAACAGGAAAGAAAAATGGGAAAAGGTTGAAGTGCGAGGAGGGTTCTTTAGAAATAGAGGCATGGGGATGGAGGAGATGGAAAATAGGAGGCTGGAAGGGGATCTGGAGTATGCGGAACTTGAAGGAAGGGACAGTGCGATACAGGCGGAGGAGAGGTGGGAAAGAATAAGGGAGTCAAAATATAATAAATGGTATAAGATGGTAATTACAAACGAAATACCGAAATACCTCAAGAAGGGATGGAGTGAGGACAAGTGGAACAGAGTGAGAAGGTTTAGGATGGGAAACGAAATGGGAGAAGCGAGGTACTGGGAGGAGGAGGAGAAAAGGAGATGTAGAATGTGCGGGGAAGAAGAAGAGAGCTGGGAGCATATATGGGATAGATGTGGAGGGGGGAGGGGAAGAGGAAGTTGCTGGCAGGAGATGGTGGGGACAATTATAGGGGAGGAAGGAGAGGGAGAACAACGGCTGAAAAATCTTGAAAGGGTGAGACAAGGGAAGGGGGCGAGAGGGAGGAGAGCATGAGTGAGGATGCAAAAATGCGGAGACGGAAGTCGGGAATGGATGGGTGAATGAGTGTGGTGTGTGTCTCTCTCCTGCTCGATCTCAAATGCGGCTCGAATGTAGATCTAGTGTAAATTTAGGTTAAGGAAGAATAGAAGAGTTTTATATATATATATATATATATATATATATATATATATATATATATATATATAAATATATTGTTACGTGAGCGACCGCGTAATTTAGGCATACTCAATAAAAGACCGTTATAAAAAGGTAATTAATCTCTTTATTAAAAGAGGAAGGGAATTGCACGTCCGACCGGTACGACGTTCGTGAAGCGACTCTGTCCTTTGTCCTTGTTATATCGTCGTTTAGGCAACGACGATATAACGGGAGTACCTATTGTGCCATATATATATAGCTGTAGTTATATTTTGCGTTATATTTTGCGTTTAGGATTTGTAAGGCGTAGTACATAAGGACGTAGTATATAAGAGAGTAGTTTTAAGGATCGGAAGCTGCGTAATCCCGAAGGGAATGCAATAAAGTCAATACATATAAATGTTGTATTTTAGGTACGTGAGAAAGACTAAACTTTATTATTATGTTCCCACTCTTACACCAAATGGGCGCGTGCTAGGAACAACCCGTCGATTCGCTTCGTTTTTCGTATTCTCTCGTATACGCTCTTCTCTTGTACGCAATAGCCACGTCACCTACACCACACTTGCGCGTCTCCTAACAGGGAGACTAACATTCTATCACAAGGGTGGTCATTTTCCTCCTATTCCATTCAGGCACTCGTTATAAGCAAGGGTTTTAGTATAAGTAGATTTATGACAGGGACTCTGGAACGTGCTATTTTTGAGTACATCTCACAAAAAAAATGTTTTCAGGGGCTCCACAGCTCCTTAAAGTAAACTATCTAAACTAACTAGCTAAATCCCGGTCCGTCCCGTCCCGGATGGGTGTGCAGAGATACTTAGCCCCCGCTCAGTGCCATCTCCTACACTGAAATTGTACGATTCGTCAACGGTGTCACTATCCTAATGGTAGCGTTGAGTATACGTAATTACACGGCAGCGGAAGAAGCAAAGACTTTTGTATCCATACACTCTTACGAGAACATAGCACAGTCAATTCATTTGTATCAGTCACAGTTTCACAGTCGAAGTTCAATAGTAAAATACAGTCCACTCCGCGGTACGTCTACATTCCATGTTATTTTAGTCAATTATCTCAGACGACCGTTTCCCTTACCAGTTCTCGGAGAATTGCTATCGACCAATCCGCTTGCCCCAATAAGCTTTCAGCTTATTATTTTATTTATGTATTTCATTTTATTACGTCATCCGTCATTAAATCAATTGTCCATCATACGCACACTGCGAAACTCTCTCACCCAACACAATCCGCATATTATACTTGTGTTCATTTCTGTTCTGTAAATATACTGTTTTATATTCGGTTACATTTTGCACAAGTTTCGTACATCTACCTACCACATCAATCACCTTAAAGGGTCATAGGAAACCGCGTAACGCGTTGTCTAGCTAAAGGAAGAAGTATTGAGGTACAAAGGCGATGTTGCAATTGGAGATAAGGTAATTTGATCATGTGAGTTTATTGTTCGTATAATAGTTAGGTTTTTCCTTGTAAATACTACTATTAGTTAAAACAAAATACTTTACCTTCTTTAATACATTTTCCATTTGTTTGCACTATCATGAATTAACTCTCTCTATCCATAAAGTCGCAATATACCCACGGTTTGTTTTTATCCAGACTGAAACTTGTCCTGTCGGCGATTGTAATTGATCGCGACTATAGGCAATCGTTATCCACGCCACTCGTTCCCAACACGTGGAAACTTTTCAGACAGAAAAAAACGTCTGGATATAACTTCATACCACCGTTAATACTCCGACGCAAAGTTTTACAAGGGGTGAATTTAGTATTTTCATTTCAAACGTGGAAATTTAATTTTCTACAAGAAGTCTTCTGTAGACGATATTGAAGTTGTTTCTTTCTTAAGAAACAAAAACGAATGCAGATGTGAAAATACGTATGTCATTTCCTAACTAATTATCTAATTAAGTTTGTAAGTCATTGATGCCAAAGAAACAGTTTGTGGAAAACTCCGAACGCTGAATAATAATATTTTGACCAGACTGTGGTCCTTTATGTAAAATAAAAATTTTCTTCATCAACTGCGAGAAATAAAAATGTATTTTTTTTTTAATAGGTACACTTACTTGAAAATAATATAATAGTCTTATATTCTCCTGCAACTTTCACTGTTTTGTGGTTCACTCGCCGATTTGTATTTCAAATGCTTAAAATCCACAGTCTAATTACGACAATTTTGTCACAGTTCAATAATAAGTTACTTGAATAATATAAAGTTATTTAACACGAAATGTATATCAGATATTCATCACATTTTACAATGCAAAATTATCTGTGCGCAATTGTCATTTATGTTACATTCGCGTGACGCTACGAATTCAAATTTTTCAACTCTTGCATTTTGTTGCCCGAGAGAAGCTACTCAAGTCTAATTAATCTCATCAATACTACATTTCACGAGAGTGAATATCGTGGTTACGAATGTGTATTTCAAGATATTGAACTATTGACATCGATACATACACTGAACAATGCAGTCAAATTATAGTGGTAAATTGCGTGTCCCCGGCGGCGGCTTATGTCATTAGTCGTCCGCAAACTGATCCCCAATATGTAACGCCATAAAACGTAGTCGCATGCGCTGACCGTCTTGAAAAAATCAATTTAATGATACCCTACAATCATCCTTCAATTTTCACTCATAATGCATGCACTGGGGAAACATGGTAGGTACTCCGGAAAGAACGGTTGAACCCTCATTTTATTTCTGTACCCTAACATCGCAGATCGTAGAACTGCAAGAACTTCTGCAGCTGTAAATATCTAACTTTCCAATTTCACCAATGTTGGAAGAGGAAACAGAAAGCTCAAAATTTGTGCAGTCAAATCATGTGAAAAATATGGACCTGAGCATTGGCTGGAATCGTTGGATTCTCGAACCGTTCGGTGTTTGGCCGTTGTCATACTCAAATTCAGGAATTCAGAAATGCCTTCGCTGGTTGAAATACGTTGTTTCATACATTCTGATATCATTAATTTGCATACCATTTGGTTTGTTTGGGGCATTAGAGGTTAAGGGTGCTTATAACAAGCTGAAGCTCTTCGGACCAATGAGTTTCTTCCTGATGGTGTACATAAAGTACTCTAATTTGATAAACAACATCAGCCATTTCCGCAACTGTATAGAACAGATAGAGTCGGACTGGAAGAACACGAACTACTCAGAGGACCGGGATATCATGGTAGAGAACGCGATTATTGGAAGACGATTAGTGAAGATTTGTTGTTTTTTCACGTACAGCGGTTTCGTGTTTTACTATGTCGCCATACCTGTCAGCACCGGCCGAGTCACGGACCCAGTTCATAATTTGAGCTTCGTTCCAACACCATTTCCAGTCGCACAGGTGGTTGTTGACACTCGCCATAGTCCTTTCAACGAAATCTTTATTGTGGGCCAATTCTTTGGAGGATTCGTGCTCCATGGAATCGCTGTAGGTGCTTGCACCTATGCAGCCGTGTTTGCGGTGCATGCTTGCGGACAAGTGAAGATCTTGATTTCTTGGTTGGAACATTTAATAGGTGGTCGGACGGATATGAGCGAATTCGTGGACGATAGGATTGCGAAAATCGTGAGACACCATGTTCGAATACTGAAGTGTGTAAGATACATATTCTACCTGATAAATTAATTTGTAAAACAACAGTAGAGTTGTGCAAATTGAAATAATTCGTAATTTACTTACGTAATTTGATTACATTGTAGTTCAACCATATATAGGTATAGTGATTTAATTACGTTGTAATTGAATTTGTATAATGCAAACCTCTCATTTAATTAAAATTGCTAATTACTTTGTGTTCAACGTAATTGAAGTAAATATAATCTAATTGAATACAGAGCTCTGAAAAAGTGAATCAATTGTTAGTTAATATTCATCATTCCTGTATATTGTTAGTCATGTGCAGTAGGCACATGTTTCGTTTTTTAAATTTATATTTAAATTTTGAGAACATGTAACACAGATGATTATTTTGGTTCAGATTATATCATGAGATATTCATCTTTGATAGTAACTTTTTCTGGTTGCAATTTCATTAAATATGATTCTGAAATACGAATTATAGTGAAGCCCAAATTAATTGAACTACTTTGTTATTATAATTTCCGGAATAATTCAATTGTAATTCTCGTAGAACTGCCATACAGAGTTTGTTGGAGCACTAGAAAAATTATGAATATTTCATTTGAAAACGTAAATCGTTGATCTAAACGTTTATTGAAACATTCGAAAACTAAGAGATAAATACGTATATATGTATATTTATTTGTTCCCTTACGGAGTACAAAGACATCCCGATCTCTTTACAATTTTTTTAAAACATCTTGTCTCTCTTATACTTTTTCTTTAATTCCTCTCTCTCTCTCTCATTCACACATTCCGTCCTGCTTTTCTTTCTTCTCTCTATCTAACTTTGCCATCCACTCTTCTCTTTCCCCGTCTCCAGCTAGTATCTTTTTATCTTCCTCTGTATGCCTTCTTCCATTCCATCTTGTCTCCTGCATCTTTCTAACACGTGCTCCCATGTTTCTGGTTCATCTCCACATCTTCTGCACAGTCTGCCATCTTCCTCCTTCCAGTACCTCCCTTCCCTCATTTCATTTCCTAGTCTGTATCTCGCTACTCTACTCCATTTTTCTTCCATCCATCTTCTCTTCATATATTCCGGTACTTTCTCTTCCCTTATTTCTTTATACCATCTGTTAGATCTCAGTTCTATTGTTTTTCTCTAGTTTTTCTCTCTCTGGATTCCCTTCTCTCTGTTTTCTATCCTTTTCCACTCCTCTTCTCTCTCTTCCTTATGCCGCTCTTCTAGTCTTCGTCTATTTCCTCTCTCTTCTATGAATTTCTTTCTCCCTTCCTCCCATCTTTTAGACACTGTCTTGGCCATTCACCTCCCTTTCCTTCTTTTAACCTTTCTTAAAATGTCCACGCCCTTGTAGCACTCATCATTCTCAGTTTTTCCCTTTTCGTTTTCTTCCTCACCAGGTATCCCGGTGTCATTCATTCTAATTTTAGTACCCATCTCACGTATCGTTTCTGCAATGCTTCCACTTTCCTTCTTTCCTCCCAACCCCATATCTCCACTCCGTATCCCATAATCGGCCATATTAGAGCGTCGAAAAACCATTCCCTTCTTTTGTAGTTTTCTTTAAAATACCTCTTCCCTACACCCCACACATTCCTCATTATATTTCCTGCCTTCTTGATTCTGTCTTCTATTTGTCCTTCTTGTCTCCCGTTCTTCTTGAATATATATCCTAGATACTTCATTTCTTCCTACTATATCATCTCTTCTCCATCATCCCTATCCTCATCTCCGTACTGTTTTCTCCTGTCTCCTTCGTTCAAACCGCACTCCAGAAATCCCTTAATCTTCTTTTTTAGATATTTTAACCTCTGCCCTACATCTTCCCCTGTCACCTCTATTTCCTCTGTTTGCCACCTAATTTTTTCCTTTACTTCCCTCTCCCATTCTATATATTTTCGTAACCTTCTTCCTTTTCTTCTCTCCTTTTTCCTCCTTCTCCTCCTTTCTGTCCTCCTTTCATTGATACTACTATCGGTAGGTGATCCGATTCAACTGTCTTCTACCTCCATTCTTTCTATTCTCTCCCCCGTTCTTTCATCTCCTACCCCAAGGTCTATCATTGTTCCTCCTCTCTACCCTATGAAAGTGTCCTTCTATCCCTCCGTTCATTATTTCCAGTCTCATCTCACTTATTGCTTTTATTAGTATCCTCCCTTCTCCATTTACCTTTTTATCATTTGATATCCTACTCATTTCCCTTTGTTCGGGATTGGCCACGACCGGCGGCCACCGAGCACGCGTGACGTCAACGCGAGGCGCGGCATTTGAAGCTGCTAAATCAAAGACGACTGAAGCGTAACGCGACGCACTAATTACTCCAGTTGCGTCTGGGAAGGGGTGAGCCTGACATCTCTGGGTGGGCAGCGCACCTAATTACTGTGGATAGCGTGTACGTCAGTGTGCGTGTCGTACACGCCGGCAGCTTTGGGTGTGTTGCCCGCTTGACGCGCTGTTTGCCTTCTTCCCGGTCGTAAGCTGTCGCGGTCAAAACCGTTAATCCAATCGCTCACGTACCGTGTAAACGATTATATCGCGCTGCAAAAGACTTGTACCAAGCCAACATCATCTAACAACTGCCTTCTCAGTAAAGTTGTGTTTCATTGTATTAGTTAAGGATAAGTGGACAAGTAAACGCTTAGTAATAAAACTTGTGTCAGTAATTTTCAATACGTACAATTCCAACGTCAATCGCACGTGATCTTACAGAGCTCTGTCTGATCGCGAAAAGTACGGTCGTTTATCTAACGCTATCGTACACCCTTCCTCTACGTTCTGTCTTACCTTCCCTCTTTCTTCTCTTGTTCTTGCAATAAAATCGCCTCCCACTATTATCCTTTCTTCTTTCCCATTATCCCACCAATCCCTTAGCGCTTTCATCTTTCTGTCTATGTCGTTACTAACATATATCCCAATAAACGTCCATTCTTCCTCCTGTATTTTTACCATTCCCTCTATTATCCCATCTAATTCTTTTTTCTTTTCTCCTCCTTCCATTTTACCTATAATTTCTTTTCATAATCCCATAATCATTCCTATTTTCGCCCTTCCTATCTTTTTGTCTCTGCTTGCCCATTACTTTTTCCATTCGTATCCTTGCTCTAATTTCCTCTCTATCACCTCCCACATTTTTTCCTCCACCCATGTTTCCAGCAGCACCATTGCGTCCCATCTTTCTAGATCCTTCCAAAATCCTTCATCTTTACCTACCATGCCAGCTACATTCCAGAATCCAATTTTTGTCTTTTTTTCCCACTTTCATTCTAGCCTTCTTCTCTGATGTCTTCTTCTCTTCTCTGTCTCTTCTCTCTACTTTCCCTTCTCATTCCCGTTCTATCACCATTCGTTTCCTTATACGTCCTTCAGTATCGCCTCTCTCTCTCTCTCTCTCTCTCTCTCTCTCAGCCCATTTACACATCTTTCATTCTGTCCATATCTCCATATATCCTACTCTAGCTATTTTCCCCTCCCCTCTCCTTCTTCACTACCTGTCTTAACTTCCACTGGATATTTCTTTCTTCCCATGTTCAGTCGTCTCCTATCCTTTCCATTCGTTGTGTCAATTTCTCTTTCTCTGTCATTATTTTTCTTTTCTGTTCCATCGTCGCTATTTTCACCACTGCCCATTCTCCCTCCTTATTTTCTTTCCTACCTTCCCTCCTGACTTCTTCAATTTCAAGTTTTCCTTCTATCACTCCTAGCAATTTCTGTACCTCTTCCTTCCCATCTCCTCCATCTTTCATCTCTATCCCTCTTATTATTATGTTCCTTCTCCTGGAATCCGTTTCCTTTCTTCCCCATTTCATTTCTATTTCTTTCAATCTCTTTTCTACATCTCCGCTTTCTCCTTTTCCTTGCTCTCCCCTCCCTTCTTCTGCCACTCTTCTAATCTTTCTTCTATTTTTTCCATCTTTTCTTCTGTATTTCCTCCCAAATCTATCTTCTTTATTCCCTCCTCTATCTCCCGCCATGATTTTCTGTCTCTTTTTCTTTCCTTTCCCCAGTCGTCTCATTTCGTTCAAATCCTTTATCATTCCTTTTATCTCTTCCCATTCTTTCTCCAATGCCTTCCTTATTCCTTCCTTTACCTCATCTCTTACAAACTCTACGATTTCCTCCGTCCAATTTTTCTCGTCTTTGACTTCGCTATCTTTATTTTCCAGTGCTCTTTCTGTCTTTTTGCTTTTTCTGCATACCTCTTCTTTCCTTCCTCTTCTTCACTTTCTTCTCTTTCCTCACTGCCTCTTCCTTTTCTTTTTTTGTTTATCCACCACCCGATTTTTTCTATTTCTATCATGCTGCTGCTTCTCTCCCTACCTATCAGTTATACATTTTTTTTCGTTGTCCGTTCTATCTTTTCCTTTCCTGTTTCTCCCGTTAATTTTTTTTTCCTATATCCTTTTTCCATCTCTATTTCCCTCTTGCCTTTCTGTTTTATCTACCTTCTTTTCCTTTTGTTCTTATCCTTGTTTCTTTTCCACACGATGTCGCTTTCTTCTACACTTCTGTTTACGTGCACTCGTCCTTCCCGCCTTTGTTTCCCCACACCTCTAACCTCACTTTCTCCTTTCACTTGTATCCTTTTCTGCTCCTCCGTTCTTAATAAATCTTTTCACCTTTTTATTCCCCAAACGTCCCCTCCACACTTCTTCCTCCTATTCAACTGTCCTGCTTTTTTCTCTCTACTCTTTTACTTGTCTATCTTCTCTACTTTCTTTCGACCCATATACTTTTATATCATTAACATACACCTGGAAACGGATTTCAAATAAGAGATAAATAAAAATCCATTTTTCTGATCTGTAATATCCATTGTAGTATTTTATACCTATTTCTACCAAAATGTAATAAATGGGAAATCATCGAGTAAAAGAGTATGAATTTTAAAATAATATAAACATTGACCAAAAACGGTGGATATTAGTGTATAATAAGTTGTGCCTCTGATGAACAGTGTGAGAAAAGATACTAGAGTCTCGGATTTTATCATTTCGAAATTACAGGTTCTTGTCTGCTGCAGAAGAAGCGCTGCAGCAAATTTCTTTCGTAGAATTCATAGGATGTACCTTGAACTTATGTCTCCTAGGATACTACATTCTAATGGTATGCATGTACAATCCAAGGTGAATTAAATACCTTAAACAAAGGTATGTTTATGATTAAGTATAATTATATAGAATTTTGTTTTTGCAGGAGTGGGATACTCACGATATTGCCACTGTTGTGACTTATGCCATAATACTTACGTCTTTTGCTTTCAACATTTTTATATTTTGTTATATAGGAGAACTCATCGGTGAACAGGTAGAAACACTTTATCAATTCACTTATGACTTCTGAGAAAATTAGTGATAAAATAAATAACAAAGTAGTCGCCGCTTATTTGTCACAACAATATTTGTAAAAAATACTCTTTACTTACTAAAACAATTTTTAATCCACCAATCGATACAGCTAAATATATTCTAATAAATTATATTAAATTATTTGCATCGGAAAAAAGAAATATGGTAAATATTGACAAAAAGGGAGCCTACTACAATGGCCATGACTTTGACATATGTTGTCAAGGTTATCCTCCTGAGTGAAATTCAAACGATTTTAGCCATCGATCGTTTTTTATTAAAATAATATTAACAAAAATATATCAATGCTATCATTGGAAGCCGAAAAGTTACCTTTTGATAGAAATGCGCGGAAAGGTACGTCCTGACTCACACGTATTTTTGGCTCTAGCGATATAATGGCTAACCGCGTGCCGCCAAAGCCTAAACATTGGGTTTAAGGAAGCATCGATGGTGAGGACAGGCGTCCTGAGGGAGAGACCCCTTGCCACTGTACAGTCCCTCAGGGGCTACGGGTGGTAGCGACCCCGAGGTACACGAACCAATGAGTCATCAGTGTTGCAGGACCTTCAACTGGAAGTCCAGGTATGTTGCACCCCGGTATACGACCATTGTGGTAGGACTCACGGGGGTAGTGGTATGGTCGCATGCCGGTCAGTCAGCAGGTGAGCTTCGTTAACAACTCAGACACCAGCCTGCTCAGCTGGTAGAGCGGTAGAAAGCGCTCAGTTCACAATTGGTACTGGACGCGCAAGCGTGCATGCGCTGATTGGGCATATCCGTATCTCTCGTCCATGGGAGCCGTCTGTTGTCTACGAGAGACGAGTGAGACAAGCAGTGGCCCCACTCCCGTGCCCGACAGCGGCCACGGCGTGATGGCGGTGATCCGCAACGAGTGCAGCAGATACTGTATTCGCCGCTGGAAATTTCCGCACGTGACTCAAACCATAGTACAATACTTTTGCTTCTAAAAACCATTATACTACTTTTAATAGCCTGAAGTTTTCGTTTGTTCCTTCCATTGTAATAAGCACAACAACTTTTCTAGTTATTACTTAAAATTATTCACTTCATTATTATCATTATTTTATGACAATTTATGTTTGAGACCGGATTAGTCTACGAGGGTTGTAAATCCCCGATTCGAATACGACAACGCTGGCACGCGATGCCCTATGACTACGAAGGCCCGCTACACACATCCGTTTTTCTAACGTACGGCAACCGTTTGGCGGCCGTGCGGCAACGGAATTGCGGTTCAGTTGAAAGGCGTCCACTTGCGTTTGTTTAACGTGCGGCGACTGCGATTTTCACTGCGTTTTCTACTACTATCGAAGATGGAGGTGTCCCAAAAGAAGCGTAGAGTATTTGCCTATTTTGTATATAAATACTATTGTTGCAAACAAAGAAGACGGTATTGGGTGCATCCTTTTATCGATTCGAGATTTACACGAGGCAGATTTACTACATCCTTTGCTGATTTAAGAGAAAATTCTGAAAAATTCTTTAATTATTATCAAATGACTATTCACTCATTTGATGAGGTGTTAGATAGAATAACAGAGAGAATCGCATCATAAGATACATGGATGAGACGTGCTATAACTCCCGTAGAAATGTTAGCTGTAACTCTAAGGTAAGTTGTGAGAGAATCTAGCCGTGAGAGTTTCCACGTCGTGGAGACAGAAGATAGCGAGAATGGAAGGACAGAGAATTGGTAGAGAGCAATAGGTAGCTTGAGGTAGGTAAGGGTATGGTGAAGAAAGGTGTAGAGATATGTACGAAGATAAATACTGTATTGACTCGGAAATATATACAGACGTGAAATGTACAGATAAATAGGTAAATACGTGAACGAAAAGAATAGAAATGAAAGAGATGAAGTGAGACAAGAATGATGCACAGTCGCGAAGCCCGCAAATGTTCGAAAAGAATACTTCTGTGAAGCCCACAGAAGTTTAGAAAAACGTATATGAAGCGCGTGATCAGTCGATCCAGAATTGTACGAGACAACGAGAGACAAGAAGAAGCCAGAGCGGTTGTCGTCGGCCTATTTATACTGCTTTTGGGCCATCGGTTAGGACAGGATAAGGAGTGGGAAGTTTGAAATTGCAAGGACGATAGCACCGACCGTTTGTTAGAGCATGAGGGCAATGCCCTAACGGCCGGTGCGCCTAAGGAGATAATGGAAAATAGGCAGTGGATTTGGCATATGAAAAGTAGGAACGATGGCCCGCGAGACAGTTACGCAGCGGCATGTAAACACGCTCCGCCGAGCGGTTTACAATCGTGGTCGTTCACCTGGATTTCGGCATCGAACGCTAACAGCTGAGCACGGTGCGAGGCAGAAAAACTACCGTGGCTGTTGGTTCTTATGCCGAGACCCAGGTGTATCGGGCAAGAAGCGTTATAAGAAAATTCAACTACAATTGCCGTGCAGTCGCGTGCCGAGGCGAACGAAAAGATTTTGAACATAAGTAAATAGAATGGAGGTATAACACGTAGTATTATATAAGAATATAAGGGGGTGAAGGAAATGCCGGAGTACCTGAGAAAAAGATGGAAAAAGGAGGAGCGGAGTAGGGTGACGAGATATAAATTAGGAAATATTGGGAGGGGGGAGATAGTGGGAGATATTGGTAATAATTGAGATATTTTTTAATTTCATCGATAAAAAGCTCAATGTCTAAAAATGTATCACCGTTTATGTCGTTCATTGTGCGGTAGAATAACGGACATGTACATCAACTGATATGCGATAATGTAATGACGATCGTATATGCAATTGCGGCGATCGTGCGTTCCTTTGGGGAACTGCGGCAAATATTGAACGCAAGACGGACGTGCGACGCCGAAATTACGATTCAAACAAAGGTGCAACGTCTTAATTGAATTCATAGTACTTCAGACCGCAATTGCGGTACCCCACAGTCACCGCACGTTAAAACAACGGATATGTGTAGCGGGCCTTAAGGTGATAGAGCTGGTATGAATGTAATAAAATGATGCACTATTTAACGAACAATTAAAGCTATATTTTAAAAATAAAATAAGTTTGGTTACAAGAGTTTTAACTACACTGATTGGATATTGTCGACGAAGTTTTCCGTACAGTGTTTGATGAAGAAGTGAAGTTGATGGTGGATGGCGTAAAATATGTAAACTCGGTATGGGCGTGAGTTTTACTGTGGGGCAAGCGGTTTCGTTGACTGCCATTTTCCGGGAATTGGTAAGAGGCACGGTCGTCTTAGATAATTGGTTAAAAAATGGAATGGAAAGAGTCAATGACCGCCTCCAAACCCGAAGTCTCTCGCAGGTACGCTTGTACCCTCGAGTGACGCACGCGGGGAATCCGCGTGTCCCAAGGCAGTACCGTAGCAGGCAATAAACCAGAAAAGCGCCGTGACTCGAACAAAGAAAGCGGAAAGAAAGGACTCGACCATGGCTCGACTACTGGTTACCAAATGTGGACAATGGGTCAAGAAAATGCTAAATTTTTTGACGAAGTGTAACGGATTTTTGGGAATATTGCTCCTACGGGTAATTCGGTGCTATTAATATCTGTTATTTTTGGGAAACGTGCAGGGCAGATGGGGCATCAAAGGAGCCCAATCGCCTTGCTTATGGTTCACAAATGCGGATAGTCGTACTGCAGGCCTCGAATTTAGTTACCTGCGACGGCCGATTTTCGAGAGCTACGCCTCCTCGACCCGGCCACGCGTCTCTCTCCCCGTGGCTGCTCTAGTGCTCGGAGCTGCTCAGATGCGTACCATAGCACAGATAAGCGCTATTCGTGACGTATAAGGGGCGACAATCGTGTCAATAGGTTTCCCACATTACCATCGAGGTACTATTGCCAATGCGTTTTTTTTTCTCAGTGGTATCCCTTGTAGACCTATTCCCCTATGTCACACGATAATTTCGGACGACAGCTGTAGAAAATTAATTAGAAAAATATTGATCTTCATGCACGTTTAAACGTGCTTGGCAAATTGGGAAGATCTACAGGAAGTTTGACTGTGGGGCAAGCGAATTTGATGACTGCAATTTTCTGGGCATTGGTAAGGGGCGCGGTCAGTCAATAATTGTTTAAAAAATGTAATGGAAAAACCTACGTCCAAACTTCCCGTAGATCTTACCAATTTGCCAATGTCTAAACCTGCACGAAGATCAAGTTGTCCCGGACGGTATTAAAATTTGAACAATAGAATTAAAAACTATTTTTAAAATTTATCTTACGAATTTATTTTTCTAATTAATTTTCTACGGCTGTTGTCCGAAATTATCGTGTGACATAGTGGAATAGACCTACAGGGGATACCACTAACAAAAACAACGCATTGGTAGTAGTATGTACCTCGATGGTAATGTAGAAACCTATTGACACGAGTGTCGCTCCTTATGCGCCACGAATAGCGTTTATCTGTGTTATGGTACGTGCCTAAGCAGCAGTAATATTTCTCTGATCAAAATTTTTCTGATTATACATACATATCTATTTTTTTAATTGACGAGGGAGTATGTTTTGGTGACAGACAAAGAGATTAAATGATAATGACTGGGAAAGATAATTAAAGTCACACTCTCCTGACTGGGATATTTCGCGACTTTGAAAACGGGCAGAACCTCAGCTACATCTACATTAACCATCTTGTCTTCTGTAAATAGGTCGATCATACATAGTAAGAATGCAGAGAAGAGAAAACCTAACAAAATCCGGAAAAACCAAGATCGAGGTTTTACGGTCCTGGATTTACATTTTGGATTTAGGCACGTAGATGCAATTTGCAACGGAGGGCCGACAACTGTTGTACGGTGAATTTATGGGACCGGACATATTATGCAATTGTTCGCATTATCCAATATATTTTGAACGAGACGATGCGACTTGCAGTGTCCCTTTCTTTACTATTTACTCTCTTTGTCTGTCACCAAAACTTACTCCATCGTCAATTAAAAAAATAGATATGTATATATAATCAGAAAAATTTTGATCAGAGAAATATTACAAATATGATGGTAAAAGCCTCCTAAAAGATTAATTAAAAATGAAAAAGTGTCGTCATTGCATTACTGTTGCCTCACCGATGCTATGTACCTGACCTATACATAATGACCATACACCTGTACATGATGTTTGGTATCATTTTAACCCATTGCCTTACAATAGCGTGTGAGAGACGTGATGAAGATTCTGAACAGAGTCTAATAAATTTGTATGTTATTAATTTCCATTAAACCGAAGTAAAATTCTATTCAGTTGTTGTTATTGTACAACCATTGGAGAACATATAGACATACAATAGATAAACATTTTATCATTCTAGGAGGTTTGGACTACAAAGAAGTCATAATCATTGAAATCGTAAAATAAATCGTAAGGCAAGGGGTTAATCAGAACAATGTCACAAATCTATTAGAAAAAGTCTCATAAAAAAATAAGTAATAATAAAAAAGCTATTCCTTGGTAATACATTGTGAGGACGCGTGAGCCTTTGAACTGTGCCGCCGACTGCGACTCTCCGCGTCTCTTCCTTTCCCATACGCTATCCTTTCTCGCGCCCGAAACTTTAATTGTCTATTATACAAGTAAATATCATCGGAATTATATCATATTTGGTATGATTATTATTAGAAAAATGCCACAAATATGGTCATCGAAGTCCCATAAAAAAATAATGCATAATAAAGAATTTAGAAATTCGGATTAGGTATGTTTACATTTCTCGGTGACCGAGGCCTCTCGAGCTCGGCTGTCCTTCTCTACGTTCGGCAAACCTGAAACAATGATATCCCTCGCGCATAATTGTCCATGCGCAGACCCGTGTTGTGGACAATTATCGATGAAATACTGTATTTTTCGACTGGTGGAAATTATAATATTATCTGTTTTTCGCTGGATATGTTAATCGCGCGAACCCATGCGTCAGGAAATGCCGCGCTGCCGAAAGTCCGTGGTCGATATAGTCCTTTACAGGAGACATGCAGTGCTTCTTCCGAAGTCTTGAATTTTTAACTATCAATTTTGAGGAGAAAAATACATTTTTTACATGTGGACTTAAAGTCATTATCTTTTTGTTGGTTACGCAAGCTCTACTGGATTTTCTATTTTCGCGTACTATTGTCACCACGAACGCGCTACGGGTGCTACTGCTGCGTAGAAACTTGCTACCGTTTCTTAGCCCGGTCCGGCGGAATTGGCGCATGGAAGGGGAAGCCGGCGAGTGAGGGGCCCCTACCGAGTACAGCACTGGTATAGACAAGCCCATAGCGTAGCTATCGGCCCCTGTGCCGTCTCAGGGGACTTCTTTTCAGCTGCCAATAATACTACATTGCAATTTGCCTGGGCATACATACAGGGTGTTAATTTTATCTCGAACACCCAAATTATTTACGCTACCATTAGAAGTAAGAAAAAGTAACTAAATAGGATGTACATTGTTTTAAGGCGTGCATCAGATGGTAATAAAAAAATCCTTTGAAGGTCATTTTAACGATTTTTTCAAGGTCACCGTATTTTTTTGCATATTAACATGTATTTTTCATAATGCAATGTGGTAGTCGGCGTCAAGATGAGTTCAACGACCTACGCACCATAACCTTGAAGGCGAAAAAGTCAGTTTCAGCTTGAAGAATACAAAAGTAATAAAACGAAAAGGGTAATATCACCATATTTTGTTAGTTGCTCAAAATTCTGGCAGTCCGCAGCAAGACACGTCTGTACACGAGAAGTGTATGACTGAATGGCGTTTCTTATGGCGATTCATGGTGCAACATGCATTCCGTATTCGTTCTTTCATATCTTCTGTCGTCGTGGGATTTTCGTTATAAGCAGTAGAGTTTTAAGCTCTCCACAAAAAGTAATCTAGTGGCGATAAGTCTGGTGACCGAGCTGGCCAGATGATACTTGCACCACGGCCTATCCACCGGTCGGGAAACATGTTACTTAATACACTTCGTACACTTCTGGCATTATGAGCAGGACAGCCATAAGAAATACCATTCAGTCATTCACTTCTCGTGTACAGACGTGTCTTTCTGCGGTCGGCCAGCATTTTGAGCAAGTAATAAAGTAAGGTGATATTACCTTTTCCGCCCGCCTTCGGCCGTCGCCGAATATAAATACCGATGCATTGTTAGAGATGAAATTGACGCGGCAATTGTAGTTGATGATTAAAAATGAATATGAATGATGATGGAGATGTGACGCTAGCTGAGAATGACGGTGACCTTTAAAGGTCCGACGCGTGACGCAATTGGACAATTTTAGTCACCGGTCTTCTGAAGCTGGTGGTCGCGGCCTTCACGGTGACCACTCGAACGTGTCCATCGGAGCCTGGATGGACCTTGGTGGCGCGAGCCCGCGGTCACTTGGAAGGGGATGACTGATCCTGGTGGAATGACGAAGAGGTCCCACAGTCCCAAGGTGGTGGAGTAGCGGTCCCTTGTCATACCCCGATGGCCAAAGGTGCTCCAGCAGCAAGTGGCGATGCTGCGTCCAGGCTGTGCACGGATGCACCTGGCGATGGCGGCGGTTCGTGATAGGACCGCAGCCTTCTGGAGTTTGCCGACGTATAGGACCGTCGGTGGACAGGTGTGCCGAACGCCCTCGTTCTCGGAAGGTGGACAGCAGTTGCTGCTGTGTCCTTGGCCGAGGACGCCAACCCTTTGGCGGAGCAGCATGTCACACCCTTGGATTGGTTGCGGCTGTCGCAGGCCATGAAATGCCGAAAGTCGTCGGCGGAGTCGAGTGGAGCAGTCCGATCCGGCCTTGATGCGGGTGGTTCTCGATCTGAAACAGAGAGGCGAGACGCGACGCGTCGCGACGCCTCCAGTGGCGGAGCAGTGACGTCGCCTCACTGTTTCTGCGGTGTCCGTCGACACCGTTGCGTGTGGTGCAGGTGCACTATGGGTTGCCGCCCGCCATAGGCTGCACCGATGGCCGGTTATTATCAAAGCCACTCCCTGAAATTGTTCTTTAAAATATTATTAAGGAAACAATTTTTATACACAGAACATAATTTTTCACTGGCTACATATGTAGAAAGTCAACACCTGTATATACGTGTTGTACACGGTGAACGTGTCGGAAAGCTAAAACCTCACAGATTTGGAGGGGGTTGAGGTGAGGTTCAACTAAGCCTTCTCTTTTAGATCCTGTATAGGTATTTTAATTACTATCCGGTTACAGCTTGTCCCAGAATCAAGTGTACTTGTAATCTAAGTTTAACTAAAGCTTTTTTGCGGCGGTTACTAATAGACTATGACAAGAAGGTTCCTGGCAGGAATGCGGGTGACGTATGACGTAAGCAAGATTGCGCGGCCAATTGGTCAGTGCTTCGGTTCAAGCCGAATTAATGGCTAAGCCGTCACACATACTATGCAGCGTGTGACGCGGATTGGGTGCAAGCGAGGACCTCCTTTGGCCCTGTGCCGTCCCGGGGACCTTTTCGTGAAAGCACTACAATACATATACAGAAAAAATTTGTTCAGAATGTTGACCTTGACAACATATGTCAAGGTCAGAGTCATCAAATCTGGGTCCCCTTGTGACAATATTTACCAGAGATATTTTACTATAGCACTATGTACATCAGCACTCGGATTTTCGAAGACTACGCTCCCCGTGGCGGCCCTAGTGCTCGGAGCTGAACAGGCGGGTACCATAGCATAGGCAATGCTGGGATATGGTCCATCTTTTCTCACGCATGCGTGGCCAAAATAGTAACGTATCTATATCATGATAACGAGGTAGTGGAGCCCTAAGCCAGTTATATTGGCGGGAAAGTATCGAAACAATCTATTCCGGACAAAAAGACTTCAGGACGTGTCCTACGAGTTACAAAATATACACAAATACACATGTTACACATTTATTTTTCAGAATCAAATCATACCAATTTTTTAACATTCTGCTGGATGCTCAAGGTACCCCATTTTATCGAGAATCTTACTTTACTGAAGCCAAAATCGCCGCGCATGCGCGAGAAAAGATGCACCATATCCCAACACTGAGCATAGGCGCCATTCGTGGCGCATCAGGGCGACACTCGTGTCAATAGATTTCCACATTAACATGGAAAAAGGAGGCGAATTCTTCAAAATACTGGAAGAATCGACATACCCTATTCTTCGAAATTTCGTGATCCGAATATTCTCAATGTTCGGATCAACTTACCTGTGCGAATGCTCATTTTCAAAAATGCACTATATTAAATCGGAACGCCGCACATCCTTAAATGATTCTTCGCTCGCGTCGGTGATGCGAAAAACTACATCCAAACTTCCTGTAGATCTTACCAATTTGCCAAGCACGTCTAAACGTGCACGAAGATCAACTTGTATCGGATGGTATTAAAATCTGAACAATAGAATTAAAAATAGTTTTTAAAATTTATCATACGAATTTATTTTTCTAATTCATTTTCTACAGCTATTGTCTAACAAAAAAAACGCATTGGCAATAGTACCTCGATGGTAATATGGAAACCTATTGACACGAGTGTCGTCCTGGTGTGCCACGAATAACGGCTATGCGATGGTACGCGCCTGAACAGCTCCGAGCAGTAGGGCCGCCACGGGGAGCGAGTAAGTAAATCCGAGCGCTGATGTACATAAATACAATTTTGCAGAATATCATTAGTTGCATTGATTAATGAATTAAATGTTATGTTAAAACGTAAGAAGCGGCCGATTTTTAACTATCTAACCATTAAAATACGAGTGAAAAATCATATCAGATTAGCTACATATGTTTATCCACTTTTTCTTATGACTGAAGCGAAATTTCAAATTATTTTGCAAATTTTGTTCTGAGTATTTTAAGAAAGAATAATAATTATAAATAATATTAAATCAAATAATAAATTCAATTGAAATTATTTTACACAGTGTACCAAAATCGGCGAAGTTGCGTACATGATAGACTGGTATAATCTGCAAGGGAATAAAAAGCAGTTTTTAATTATGATAATTGCAATGTCCAATTCCTCATCGAAATTTACAGCAGGAGGAATGGTTGAATTGTCCCTCAGCACATTCGGTGACGTACGTATACAATGCATCATTTATACCTTCATATCCTGCAATGCAAACATAATGTATAAAAATCTTTCAAATTTATAGGTTGTTAAGACAGCGATTGGGTACATGAATATGCTGTTAGCATTGACATGAATGTTTCCGAGGTATTTATTGTGCGTTATATACCCAGGCTATTATAGTAGATATTTTGAATTTAGAATGAGAGTGTCGTTCCATGTAAGAAGAAGATTTTTGTTTTAACTTTCTCTAGATTTAATTTGTTGATCGCGTGGCATGTTAACCTCTAATAAAAATTATTTAACACAATTTATTATCTGATAGCAGCAAAGGGTATAGCCGGATAAGATGGTCAAAAGTGCCCTTGAACCTAATTTTATCGACGATGGATCATTCGATAGGGCATCAAGAAAAAACATACTGTGCAAAATTTCAACCCTGTATCTCGATCGGGAGGGTAGTTATGAGGTAAAATCGAAAAATCAGTTTTTCGCCTATTATCCATAGTACTACCATACATTTTACATAGTACATACAAAAATACTATTGATTATTACATAGTTAGAAAAGTTAGGAAAAAAAGGATTGATTAAATAAAAAAAAAAGTAGACTTATGCCGGGCGCGAACCTAGTATAATCATAATCATGTCCAGAGTCGAGCGCCTAATGCGCTGACCCAATCGAGCTGTTGGAAACATGGTTAATATTTTCAGATGTTATGCGCTGACATAGCAGAATACTAATCAAGTTACTTGCATTTTTTAATTATTTCGGTGAAATTTTCAAGGTTTATCAGCGTCCAATAGGCTTACAGAATAAATAAAATGTTACAATTTTAAGGTTTGCTTAGTTTTTCAAGGAAAAAATGGCGAAAAAATCGGTTTTTATTTTTTTTAACAACGGCGCATGAAACCGAAAATTATGAAAAAATTCGTATACGATACATATAATAATATATCGGTACTGTCAAAGTATAAAGTTAGTCACTCTAGAACTTCCATGTGAAATCTGCATTTTTTCGATTTTTTTGAGGCTTTTGATTTTTTGCAAGCAGGATTTTCAATTTAAAAATCTGAAACCAATTGCAAGGTATGCATTGGGTTCTTGACATGTGTCAGATTTTTACCAGAATTTCTAAACATCATTAACTAGGGAAAATAGGCCAAAGTCTGATTTTTCGATTTTAGCCCATAACTACCCTCCCGATCTAGATACAGAGTTGAAAGTTTGTACAGTATGTGTTTTCTTGGTGCCCTATCGAATGATCCATCGTCGATAAAATTCGATTCAAGGGCACTTTTGGCCATCTTATCCGGCTATACCCTTCGATTCAACAACCTGAACTCGGTAACTTTCAAACGTATCAATTACAAAGTGACAGCAAATAAATTCTGACAATGAACAAGCAAACTTTTTAAATACCAGAACTACTGGACAGGTCAAAGTGACCCGTTTGAAATTCACCATTTTTCAATAAATGTCAATTTTTGAGATCTCTTAATTTTTATGAAACAATTGTACTTCAGGGTAGTGCTCGGTAGTTCTGGCGTTAAAATCTCTATTTCCATCAATTGAAATTTGATTTCTTCAATATGCACGACTCATAGTCACAATTCAGATTTCTAATTCAGATTCATAGTGTGCTTAGATTTTCTTTAATATTACTCATTGTCATTATGATGTTATAATACCTGTTTTCAAATAATTCCTATTGTGACGTTGCCTCTTTTTCGGCGCGTTTTCCACGGACGAAAGGAGATGCAACTCCGGGATTTTACAGGCGCTGAGACCGGGCCTCGGCCGGCCGTACGGACGAGGTCCTCCCGGCACAAAATGCGATTCGAAAACTCGATAGCGATCCTAACGAACGGTGTTCGGGCGCCAGGTATCGGGCAGATACCACGCGAAGCGAGACGGTTTTCTACACTTAGAAAAGCGAATCGAGAATTTCCGTTACCGAGTTTCGAGTGGATCTCACAGGTCGAGAAATGACAATTCAATTTGTCTCGAGATTAATTTAATCGGTGTCAATGATTTACAATTTTGGCGGCCACGTGGCCGCGACCCGAGAGTCCGCACTCTTCGTATAACTTTAGCGAATAGGTGGACGTTCGCCGCGCGGGGTTGTCAATTTCTTAAATAGCGCGAGGATACGGTAATTCGGTATCTAATTAGATATAATCGATACAATTACTCGCGAACGCAGGTGAACGGCGCAATTACAATGTGACTGTCGCGACGATTCCCGGAACGGAATGGAGAGAGCATGCGACGGCACGCGATATTTTCTCTCGCTCGCTCACGCGAGCACGCTATACCCGTCGTCGCGATTTTACGCGACCGAGATCTACTGACGATTTTTCCCTAACGTCACGAAAATTACACTCACTCTTCCGACGCGACTCCTCCGAGGAAAACTTCCTTTATGTGGCGAAATATAACGTCTTCTCACAACGCCGGCAAATGGCGTGAGGTGGGAACACGAGGCGAGACGCGCCTCGGCCCGTACGAACTCGAGGACGAGACGAGAAGCGTATCGTCCTTACACGAAATTAACTAAACTACTTCACGAAATTTTTAAGGGAAGGATCACTGTTCGACTTACCGTTTCTCGGAGACGTTTTTCGGCCCGGATCTGGACGAGGTAGTCTTTTTTTCCACTCGGGTCGCGATACACTTTTCGGTACTTAGGAATTCGCGAAGCAAAAGTCGGCGCGACAGTGATCCTTCGCGATTTCGGCAACGACGATCTACCCGGCGATCTACTCATTATTCGGAATGCCTAATTGGTCGGTCTTGCACGCAAAATCTTTAGTTTTGTGGGTCTCTCACGGATGGCCCCTGGCCATAGGCAACATCCGGATTTGCCATAACGATCGCCGTGTGGCGACCGGGGTGTCCAAGACAAACCCAGGATGCTTCCACACCACCCACGCTTATGGAACACCTTCCTGCGGGATTAGACGACTTCAAGGCCTTTTAGGTCGAGTTCCTCAGGAGGAAAGTCCGATTTGGAGGGGTTCTAGGCTTGAGCCGCCTCCGGGTTGTTCGGCCCGTGTGTGTCGGCGGTCCTTTTCTTCGCCAGTGCACTGGACGTTTTGGGTGGCCAGCAAACACACGAGGAGAGATGCCACGAAGGGAGCCGCCTTAGGCTTCCTGAGAGGGCTGATGGTGCACGGGGCACGTCCTGAAACTTGCCGTACTCGGCGCGCGCGGTTTGAATTAGCCGCCGACCGGTGATTAACACGGACATTCCTCGGGGAGCGCTCTCGAAATTCGTGACTGTCGGTTCGGTACGCTAGATGGAGGTCCCGTCCATTCGAAATGCCGTTTCGGCTGCAAAGACTAACGGAAAACTGACGTCGCAAAATCTGCAACGTCACACTATAATGCCACTTATAGTACCCAATATCAGAGTTGAGCAAAAATTTAATCAACGATTGACGATTAAATTTCTACTTTAATCGTTAATTGCAATTTACAATTAAACTCCTACTTTAGTCGTTAATTGCGGTTAACGATTAAATACTTGCTAACTGTTAATTGGGATTAACGGTTAAATTTCTACTTTAGTCGTTAATTGCGATTACCGATTACATTCCATTCAATTGTAATCTGCAATCGGATAATTGACTAATGATTAACTGCTGAAATTCCAAAATGAAATACGGAATCAAAACTGTATAATACTGAAAAAATGTAAACTGAGTTTAGGTGTATTGTCATTTGGTCTATAATACGGACTCTGTTTATATGCTTATATGTATAATTGAAGTTATTGTATTATTCGTAGAAAGCTTCGACCATCGTATCGCGTCGCACTGTGTACATATTGCCCGCAACATTCAAGCTACCATACACTTAAACTCTACATTTTCTTCAGTATTCCTATGTGCCAAACGAATAGTCGTTTGACCATTTATTGTGCAACATCGTGTCCATTCAGTGTCTAACATACGTTAGTCTATATTTCCGCATAATTTGCCTTCTAGTTTATTATTTAGATATTGTTTAAATATCGCGGTAGTTTGAAACGTGCTTGAATTTCGCGATTATCGCGATCTATATTCGTTGGTGACCTCCTCGATGTTATTCTGCCGAGGAGCCGAATAACCAACAATAGTTCAAGTAAAAACGGCGTGACTTTCTGGTTACCAGCTAATGTCAGCTGATAAACACGGCGGTCGGTTGATCACCGGACAAAACGTTCAAATCAAATTCGGGTCGCGAAGGTATAGAAAGACAAAGAGAACAACACACAAACGTACACTGAACAGAGACAGGCGAATAAAAGAGAGACAGCGCCGCGAAGCGAGTCAGCTGACACTCTCGCGACGCTTCGTCGCCGCCGGCTGTTCGCGCTCACTTGCAAATGAGGCGTGCTCGCGAACACTCGATTACGAGTCTTGGCAACCAGTGATGGGAACTCTGTGGGACCTGGACGTGAAAACCTACTTTGCTTTCACCGCGCATGCGCTACACACAAGCGTACCTCTACTCTGTCCGTGTCAGCCGCCTGTCTGACGTCAGATTCTCGACAATCGAAAATTTTCGAAATTCTTAACATTTCACAAAGTATACATACAGTATCTTCCTGTCCCACAAAGTCCCAAAGCTTGACGTATATTGGACAATTTCTTACATACTTTCAATTATAACAGTAATAACAAATTAAAGTAGTTGGATATTAGCGAAAAGTAAGGACGAGGTTTAACTTTAATTTGAAAAAATACGGCTTTAAGATTACTGATTTCATTTGAATATTTAATGCAATCTATTCAATCTAATCGTAATATTGCTTTTCATTTTCAGAATATATATTCTAATAAATTTCATTACCTGGAATAAAAAAAGAATGAACAATATTTATAATAAATAGTTTTGAACATATTCTGAAGGTAATTCAATTTAAAAAAAATTATTTAAAAAATACAAAATATGTTTCATTAAACCTGATTTTTTAAAAAGATTTTAGTCTCAATTTCACTTTGATATCTTTAATAGTTCAAAAGTTATAACAATATGTATGCCGAGTCGCGCCGCGCCGGGAATCGAATGCTCTATGTCCAGATTGCGAATTTCGCTCGAAACTTCGGTAACATGAATTCTCGAGGAACGCGTCGATTTTCGATTGTCGAGAATCTGACGTCAGACAGGCGGCTGACACGGACAGAGTAGAGGTACGCTTGTGTGTAGCGCATGCGCGGTGAAAGCAAAGTAGGGGAAGACGGTAAGGCTGAGAGGTGGTAGTTTTCACGTCCAGCGCCCACAGAATTCCCATCACTGTTCGCAACTGTCATTGTTCCCCAGTCGCGCTGTTGGACATTTGTAATAAGTTTTTGACGGCGACGCTATTGGCAACGACTGTGCGAGAAGAACTGGTCTCGTGCTCGAGATCGTTTCACTCGCTAGGAGAACCGACAAGCCCTAGCAAGATTTATTAAACTTTGGGAATTCCAAGTATTAATAGGTAATCTGTCACGCGCTCTTCAGTCGCGCTGTTGCAGGCTTGTAACGAGTCTTTGACGGCGACGCTATTGGCAACGACTGCACGAACGGGACTGGTCTCGTGCCCGAGATCGTTCCAACCGTGGTAAGAGAGTTGACAGCAAATAGCGACATACGTCAATCGAGCTCCGGATTTTCCGAGCTTCGTACAAATAAAAGTGTACGGTTGCGATAGCCGCTTAGACCCATCTAACGTGGCTATTGTTTCACCGCACGACAAGTATATTCCGGTGTGGTTGACGTGAAATTCGTGTTTGTTCCCCGAAGTCACTGTTCGCTTGGAATCGTGTTTCCGATTCCATACGGCCACCCGTGTAACACGGAGGACACTCTTTTCGA
Organism: Sphecodes monilicornis; assembly: GCA_913789915.3. Taxonomy (NCBI): domain Eukaryota; kingdom Metazoa; phylum Arthropoda; class Insecta; order Hymenoptera; family Halictidae; genus Sphecodes; species Sphecodes monilicornis. Next base: position 1,588,004 of record OU565290.1, on the reverse strand, counting down.
GTCCTGTACCTGCGATAAGCCCTGGCATACGCTTTGACGTCCCAGCGCAGCAGATACCTGAGACTCGAATTGTGAAGGTCAATTTCCCTTACGCCATTGCCTTTTCTACGGAATTCGCATATTATACGGTGTCGGAATTGACTGGTTCAGCCACAGGTCTCGACTTGTAAGTGCTAGCTACGTCCCCCTCCTCTGAGTGAGAGAGCGCAACAAAGATTGACCCGTTCAACCAATATAGTCGCTCCTTCCGTACGCGCCGTCGTTATTACGTCTGAGCTAAGATTACGAGTAGGAATAGTGACTGGTTGAACACGCTTACAATATACGCCGCTTCTATTGTACGCAGATAGTCGATCTTGTGCGTGTAAATGGTGAGTTGGACCACGTCTTCCACCGAGATTCCTATAGCCGCGTGACATATTGAGTCACGCACGAGCTTTGAATCAATGTTGTTGAAGCACGGGTTAATCTGGCTGGATTATCGAACTTGGAGCCTTACAACCTCCCTGTAAGATTAACCGCCACCTTTACGCTGACGCCCACGCAGTAGAATCGGTTTAACCGTGCCTACGCCAGCGCTAGCGGACGGATTCTCGCTTCTCGAGATACGTCACACTCATATACAGTCCGCTAACTCTGCGTTCTGAGCAGATTGGCTGTATTCCCCCCTCCTTCGATAGCGGTTCTCGCAGTCAGGAGCGCCCGGGAAACAGCGTCTCGAACGGATACGTATCGTATCGAATAGGTGCTTTCACATCTTCGTTCGACCCTTTCTTTTACAGACGCCAACGTCGCTAGAAGCTACAAGGGAGGATGACGAGGGACGACCCGGAGAAGACCGGAGGGACCGCGGAGCGCCGACCTCACGGGGATTATTTTGAATAATAAACGGCCCACCATCAGGTGGGTCACTATCAATATAACCTCGCTGTACAAACAATTTACTTTCCCTCACACTCCTATCTCCTCATATTCAAGCCACCGTTGAAAAGTCGTTGGATTGTATTATACAATCCACCTTTTTAACAGATATATTTATTAATACTAACCTTAAACAAAATTGACGTCATTTCTAACAGTGTAATGATCGATACCGAAATTAACAGTTCTGAAATGATGAGATCTTCAACGTCAGCAACCAGTCAGGATTGAAACAATGATCAAAGCGAAAGTAATATATTATTCCTTGATGGTACGTTTTTTAAATATTTACCCCAAAAAAGCAATTCCCAAATAGTAGTGAGATTATGTGTAAAATGCACAAAACGTGTTGAAATTAAGGGATATAGAAATACTACCTCCAATTTTATATCTCATTTAAAACGAAAGCATAAACGCCAACGCATCGCGATTAGTAAGTCGCGTTCGTGCTCGCGTCACCTCAGGGGGGGAAATGTCTCGAGACAATTCTGATCGTCACAAAGCTTTTAAAGTATACGGTGTGAAAAATGAGCATATAGGTACATACGCGGAATGCGTATGATATGGGATTAGATCCTAGGGCTGAGTCAGACACGGACAATTCAAGCGACGGAGAAAAGTATTTGATGCCAGAGTTGGAGAAATTGTTACCAGCTCACTTAAAATGTTGTGCCCTCATCTTAAGTTTCTGTGTTACGAATGATGCAGCCAAGGTTTTGGAAACTTCGGAGATCATATTTCTTATACACAGACAAGTTATCAGAAAATGTAATTTATTGCGGAAAGCTGCTGTGCAATGGTTTTACGCATCGGACACCGTCGTTCGTGGTCGGGCTCCTCTGCCGCGATTTTCAAATGTTTTTTGAGTAGCGGTGCTGCGGTCAGCAGCCAGTCAGTGATGGGAGCTCCGTGGGCGCTGGGCGAGAAAACTACCACCACTCAGACGTACCGTCTTCCCCTACTTTGCTTTTACCGCGCATGCGCTACACGCAAGCGTACGTCTACTCTGTCCGTGTTAGCTGCCTGTCTGGCGTCAGATTCTCGACAATCGAAAATCGACGCGTTCCTCGAGAATTCATGTTACCGATGTTTCGAGCGCAATTCGCAATCTGGACTGATCTGGACATAGAGCATACGATTCCCGGCGCGGTGCGGCATACATATTGCTATAACTTTTGAACTAAAAAAGATATCAAAGTGAATTTCGGACTAAATTTTTTTTAAAAAATCAGGTTTAATGAAACATATTTTCTATTTTTTAAACAATTTTTTTTTAAAATTGAATTACCTTCAATAAAAGTTCAAAACTATTTACTATAAATATTGTTCATTCTTTTTTCATTCCAAGTAATGAAATTTATTAGAATATATATTCTGAAAATGAAAAGCAATATTACGATTAGATTGAATAGATTGCATTAAATATTCAAACGAAATCAGTAATCTTAAAGCCGTAATCTTATTGTCGCTAATATCCAACTACTTTAATTTGTTATTATTGTTATGTTATTATACTGTTATAATTGAAATTTCACGGGAAACGACTTACGTATGTAAGAAATTGTTCAATATATGTCAAGCTTTGGGACTTTGTGGGACTCGGAATATACTGTATGTTTACTTTGTCAAATGTTAAGAATTTCGAAAATTTTCTTTATTTGCTTTGAGCATTCACTTTCTAATCGATTATCAATAGCATTTTTTAATTGACGACACTACTCTCAACATAAAGGACTGATATGTAAAGGAATAATGCAAATCGCGCTGTCGATTTCTGCCGCAGCCGTCACACACACGATTTGAAGCAACCTTTGCTCTCCTATAATAAAAAAGAAAAACACATGAACACATAGTTAAAGTCATGATTGCAAAGTACAGAATGAAATATTAATTTAACTACAAACTTATCTTTTTTCTAAATTATTCTTTACTCTATTAAATTAATAATTATACATATACATCCAGATAAATGATTCATAAGTATAAAATACAGTAAAATTTAAAAAAAACTGAATCAGTTGAGAGGATTTGAACACCAGTCTTCCGTGTGGAAACTTGACACGATACCACCACGCCACGCTAGCTCTTGCTCGAACGTAGAAAGAATATTGTATTTCATAGAAGCAATGAAACTTTAATCGTCAATATCTCAATAACTATTGAGTGTCTGCCCCTATCTTGGCGGGTACACTTTTCAATGAACAGTCACAGTCTTATCGCTATTCGTTTGTTTTTATGGCGCTTTCAACGTTTTTTACATTCTATAAGGCATTTATTTTGCTTCAAAATTAATCTCATCGATAAAAAAGATAGTATATGTTAATACCTATATTGTATCGTACAATAATGCAATCAAAATTACAATTTTAATTATGTTTAATTCGTCTTGAAATATAGAAACAAAGATCATTCAAAATCGCGCTTGTGCCAGCTGTAGCGGAATTTTCGGGCAGCGCGAAATAACGACCAAGGACGTAAAGGATAATTTGGAGAAAAAGATAAGTTTTTAGTTGCATTAATATTGTATTATATATTTTTAGTTATCACTTTAATAATGTGTTTGTTTTTTCTGTAATTACAGAAAACAAAGGAAACCATTAGGTGCGGGATTCGATTCGGAGCCAAAAGACTCACAGCCGGACACCTATATTCATATTATTCATACATTGAAATGTAACGTAAATTAAATGTATTACATTGCGTTTTTAAGTTTGTACATCATATTTCCTTCTCATAAAAGCGTTCATTATCACTGTTCGGGGCTGGATCTATCCCAGAATGGGGGATTGCAAATCGAGGTGGTCGAACCGAAATAAAACTCAGCGTTTTGAAAAGTGAACACGTGGTGTCCTAGTCTTTATTACAAACAACGCGGTCGCGCACTTAATGTAACTTATCTATTTTAGTTGTGAACAATAAATGTGGTTGAAATAACTGGTGGTTTTAATTAAACTCGGAGAAACGAATTCTCGGTCCACGTGCGTGGCGCAAGGCAAAGAAAGACAGTAGATCTCACGTGGTGGCTCTACAGCGGAAACGGTAGTGAGAGCGAGACGACCGCGTAACGGACCGACGTTCGTCTTGCCTAGTCACGGAGAAGGGGGGAGGGTGGCACCGGCCTAATTATTGGCACGCGTATGTGCTGTCGCACGGTAATCCGCGAATTACGACATCGCGGACGCGGCCGAGTCGACGAATCGCGTCATCACGTTTGCGACGGCTGATCCGCGAAATCGGCGCGATATTCAATTCTGAACACACCGGCCCCTCCGTTGAATGAATTCATTCAACGAAACGTACCGGTGGGAATCGGTGCGGCGCAAGCGCGGTGGCGGTGTTTGTGCCATTCGGCACGGTGCTACGCTTGTCGCGTACGCAGTTAATTGCGAGGTGAGAAGAGGAGCTGATGGTGAAAACATATAAGGGTTTTCGGTGCGACGACGTATCGGGAAAAGTAACGGTGAGCACGACTTAGCCTACTTAATCTAACTTAATCTAACTATTTACAATAATTTACATGCTGGATGTTGACGCTATAGGTACAGCTAGTTACGAATTTTGGCGGAATCGTTACATGTTGTCACGTTGTTATGTTCGGTCACAACAGTGACGACGGCGTGGGTTCTACGCAGTCGTACCGGGCGCAGATGACCTGCGGGTTTCGTCATGCTCGTTGATGGCAACTGGCAGGAAACAGACCTTGGCGAGAGGACATCTGTATTCCGACTTGCTGGTTTTTATGGTGACGACTCGGGTGAGACCGTCTTCTCCAGGGTGGCAGGCCGTGATCCGTCCAAGTTCCCACGTGCTGGGCGGCAGTGCTGGATTCCGTAGAAGCACCATTTGCCCCACTTTTGCGAGACCCTGGACCGTTCTCCACTTCGGACGTTGGTGCAGCGTATGAAGGTAATCGTTTGACCACGATTTCCAAACGTTCTCGGTAAGGCATTGGACCAGTTGCCACCGCGAAAGTCGGTTTTCGGCGAGGTGTACCACGCTCGGTTGAGGCTCAGCAACGATCGCAGTACCGATTAAGAAGTGACCCGGTGTCAGGACTTGGTAATCGTCGATGTTGTCCGATACGGCGGATATCGGTTGCGAGTTAAGGCAGGCTTCGACTCGGCATAGTAGCGTCGTCATTTCCTCGGAAGTGAGTGTGTGGGAACCGATGCAGCGTTTGACGTGATATTTCACGCTCTTTACGGCGGCTTCCCACAGCCCACCAAAATGAGGTGCAGCGGGAGGCAAAAAGTACCACTGCACTCCCCTCACGGCGGTATGGTTGGCTCCATGGAACGTGGTGCCATTATCGGAATAAATGGCTCTAGGCCTTCCTCGACGCGAAATGAAGCGGTGATACGCGGCGACAAACGTACTAGCCGAATAGTCGCTTACCATACAAAGACAGCGATGTATGCTTTGTGTGTTTTGTAGCCTCGACCGGGCGTGGTGCGAATTAAAATTGGCCCTGCATAGTCGACCCCGGTATTGATGAAGGCCCTTGTTTCAGGTGTGACTCTCGCTGTCGGAAGGTCTCCCATGAGTTCGGTAGGTACTGCGGCCTTTTCACGTGTGCATGCAACGCACTGATACAATACTGCACGTACAGTGGCTCTCGCTCTCACGATCCAGTATTCTCTCCGCAGCACTGAGAGCGTGAGCTGTGGTCCTCCATGGAGTGTTTGGAGGTGAGTATCACGAATAATTAACGTTAGAAGGCGATGAGAGCGGAGAATAATTGGATTTTTTTCTCCAGATGGGAGCGAGGAGTGTCTTAATCTCCCTCTCGCTCTTATGACCCCTCGCCGTCGATAGATGGCATCAACGAGCCTATTGCGCTGGTCTTCGACAATGGGCGTTTGCTGGAAAGCTGAGATTGTTCGGATGGGAAGGTCTCGGCCTGCATGGTTTTTAACCAGAAGATTTTGGCCTTGGAGATTTCTTCTGGGAGCAGGACGAGCGGAGATTGGGACGTGGGATGTCTGGAGGTCGAGTGCTCGCGGTCGTGTTTTCGGGCTGCAGCGGCGAATCGGAGCACGTACGCGGTTACGCGAAGGAGCTTCAGCCACGACGAGTAGCGTTCTGCCAGCTTCCGGGACTCGGTGGTTGCGGTAACGCATGACGGGATGGTAGATCGTTCGCGACACGAATCGGGTGGTAACGAGGGCATCGTTTTTGGCCACTGTTCTTCCGGCTCGCGTAGCCACTTTGGACCGGTCCACCACAAAGGGTGGTTCTCTAATTCCGATGGGAAGATTCGACGGGACGCGCAGTCGGCAGTATTCGTCTCGGTGGAGACGTGACGCCATGAAGCATCGGGCAACGCTTCGTGAATTTTAGTTACTCGGTTCGCAATGAATGTTTTAAGCTGGTTCGGTGATTTACTGAGCCACCACAGTGTGATGCTCGAATCGCTCCAGCAGAAAACATCGAAGCGATGTGATCGAAGTGCGTTTTGAACGGTACAGAGAAGTTCGGCGAGTAATAATGCTGCGGACAGTTCGAGTCGAGGAACAGAAATTGTTTTTACGGGAGCGACTCGAGTTTTCGCCGTGAGTAAACCGATATCTACGGTGCCGTTATCCTTGATGCTACGTTGATAAACAACCGCGGCGTAGGCTTTGGTAGAGGCATCGGCGAAACCGTGCAACTCGCGACGGACGATAGCACCGGAAGCTATTTTTCGCGGGATTGACAGCTCGTTCACGCGGGGAAGTTGGTTGCAATAGACATTCCATTGCTCTAAGATGTCGCGCGGGGCGTCGTCATCCCACTCGCAGCGCGCTTGCCAAAGCTGCTGCATGAGAACCTTGGCGGTGACAACGACGGGGGCGATCCATCCTAACGGGTCATAGAGCTTCGCGATAGCAGATAGTATAGATCGTTTTGTTCGCGGCAGATCCGGGATCGTGATAGATTTTATTTTAAATTTATCCTGGACCGGGTTCCACGCGATACCGAGGACGGAGAGTGTCTCGCCCTTAGCAAAATCTTTTCCGTCAGCTAAGCCGTGATCGGATGGATCTATGTCTGATAGGAGCTCGGGGGCATTACTGGCCCATTTCCTTAAGTGAAATAAGCCTTTATCTAGGAGTCGGATTAATTGGTCGCGATGAGAGCGGAGCTGAGTCGGGTCATCAGCTCCGAAGAGGCAATCGTCCACGTATGTCTGCTCGTGGATGATCGGTGTCGCGAGAGGAAATTTATGCCCTTCGTCGTGAGCGAGCTGTTTTAAAACCCGAATAGCTTGATACGGGGCGGACGTAGTACCGTATGTCATGGTGAGTAATTGATACTCGGAAATTGGTTCGTCCGGGTTTTCTCGCCATAAAATGCGTTGGAAATCAACGTCGGTGTCATACATTAGGATCTGGCGGTACATCTTAGCGACATCGGCGGTGTATACGAATTCGTATTGCCTCCATCGCATTAGAATAGCCGTCAGGTCCTGCTGCAGTTTCGGTCCGCTCAACAGTAAGTCATTAAATGACTACCAAAACCAAAAGTCATTAAAAGATAACCATTGGTGGTTTTTCGCGATGCGTTGAAAACAACTCGCGTTCGAGTGGTCTCGCTGTGGTCGCGACGTACCGCGTGATGGGGGATATAATATCCGGGAGCCGCGATGGCACTGGGTTCGACGCGCCTCATGTGTCCGAGCGATTCGTACTCACGCATGAACTCTCTGTATTCGACAGCTAGAGACTTATCGCGACAAAAACGATTTTCTAATTGTAAAAGATGCCTCGTCGCGGCGGAACGCGAATCTCCTAATATTGGCGGGTTCGTTTGGAATGGCAAGCGAACGATATACCGTCCGGTGGTTGACCGTGAATGCGTTGCCTAGAAGTGGTGTTCGCATGACTCAGCGTCAGTGGACAACGGGGGTTTCTCGGGTATCAGCAGCTCGAAAACCGCGCCGTGATGCACGTCGATTCGCGTCGGGATTCAGGAAGGGATGATGGGACCGGACAGGATCCAACCCAATGTCGTTGACTGCGCAATGGGTTCGTCATTGGCACGTCTGCGCAGCTCACCGGTGAGCAGCTGGCCGTAAAGGTCAGCTCCGATTAGTAAGTCAATTGGGTCCGAACTCATGGGATCGTCGTCGGCGAGTTTCAACCCTGCAAGGTAATCCAAATTAGTTATACTTAATTTGGACTGCGGCGTATACCTGGTTATATTTTGAAGTATAATTGCCGTTGTTGAATATGTAGGCTCAACTTGATCCGTGGACGAGAGACGGACGATCGCTGAGTGCGTTGAGGTCGACGCTGAAGATCCGATACCGGTAACGCAGACGGAGTGCTGATCGCGCTTCAGTCGGAGGCGGTGTGAGAGGTCGGCAGTGAACAGTGTCGCGACAGAGCCCTGATCCAGCAACGCACGCGCTTTTACAGGGTAACCGCTGGTCAAGTACACATGTACTCGCGCTGTCGAAAGTAAAACAGAACGGTTAGTACATGTTTTCGTTACAAGGTGAGAACTTAACTCGTCCGTGTTTGGTTTCGAGGTTGCCGAGTCATCCTGACCGCTTTTGTTTTATTTCAGCGACTTGGTTGGAAACTGCAGGAGCGTGTGGTGGCGCTGGTGACACTCCTTACATTGGTGGACGCTCCGGCACTGGGCGACATGAAGCTTCACGGAGAAGCAATTCAGGCATCGACGTTGCGATTTGATAAAAGTATATCTTTCGGCTGGCGTTTTCGCAAGAAATTGATCACATTTGTAAATTAAATGCCCGCCTTTGCACACTGGACAGGTGATTGCAACGGCGGTGGCGGCGTGAGCGGAAAGGAACCTCGATTTGGTGGGTTTGGTGTTTAGATCGATCGGTCTTTCTTTTTGGAGTGGATTGATAAATTCAAGCGCACTAATTCGCGACTCGAGAAACTCGTCGAAATTTTTATACGCGGGAAAGTCTGTCGTGGTTCCCAAAGTTAATTCCCACGCCTTGCGAGAGGATCGATCTAAGCGCTGTACCCCGAGAAACACCAAAATGTCGCTCCAAGAATCAACCGGGCGGTTAAAACTCTTCAGCGCTTGGATGGCTCCGTTCAAGCGATCGCGAAGGTGACGTAATTCCTTCGGCGATTCGTTTGAAACGGTCGGCAAGGAGAACAGAGCGTGGAGGTGTGTCGTTATAAGTCGACGGCGGTTCGCGTATCGCGAGGTGATAATTTTCCACGCTATGTTGAAATTCGCGGCGGTAATGGGAAGATGCATTATCGCGGCTTTCGCTTCGCCTTTGAGCGCGGAACACAGATACTGCATCTTTTCTACGCTAGAAAGATTTATATTCGTTTTTACCATGGACGCGAATTGATCGTGGAAGCTCTCCCAGAGGTCGAGGGCGCCGTCGAACGGTGGCAGCTGCAGGCTTGGAAGATGGCTGCCGGAACGGGATGTCGAAGCGGTCGTCTTTCCTTCGCCTGCAGGGTTTGGCTGTTGCGGCGGCGACAGACCAGCGAGCCACTCCGCCATGAAGTCCATGGTTTCGTTGTAGGTGGTCTCGCAGGTTGCGAAAAGGTCCTCCACGAAATACGGTGCTGTGGCCTTCTCCTTGTCGGCCGCGAGGTCGTGGAGCTTGGCGTCCAACGACTGGCATTCGGCGAAGGTTTCCTTCACCGTTTGTAGGCGGCTTTTCGTTACCGCGGCGGTCATCTTTTCCTTACCCAATTTTTTAAAATTGGGTAGAGCGCGTTCGATAGACCGCCTCGCGCATGCCTGCTTCGTCAGCATGGTTTGGAAGGCACTCATGTTCACTTTTCGGCTTTCCGTTCACTTTAAACTGTTTTTTCCGCGACGCAATCCGGCTCGAAGGACCAATATGTTCGGGGCTGGATCTATCCCAGAATGGGGGATTGCAAATCGAGGCGGTCGAACCGAAATAAAACTCAGCGTTTTGAAAAGTGAACACGTGGTATGATAGTCTTTATTACAAACAACGCGGTCGCGCACTTTATGTAACTTATCTATTTTAGTTGTGAACAATAAATGTGGTTGAAATAACCGGTGGTTTTAATTAAACTTGGAGAAACGAATTCTCGGTCCACGTGAGTGGCGCAAGGCAAAGAAAGACAGTTGATCGCACGTGGTGGCTCAACAGCGGAAACGGTAGTGAGAGCGAGACGACCGCGTAACGGACCGACGTTCGTCTTGCCTAGTCACGGAGAAGGGGGGGGGGGGGGGGCACCGGCCTAATTATTGGCACGCGTATGTGCTGTCGCACGGTAATCCGCGAATTACGACATCGCGGACGCGGCCGAGTCGACGAATCGCGTCATCACGTTTGCGACGGCTGATCCGCGAAATCGGCGCGATATTCAATTCTGAACAATCACCTATAAAAAAATAGATTTCGAAAAAATTGATTTTTAATTTTTTTGACCACAATACAATTTACAAAAAATTCTGAAAAAATTAGGAACATGGGTTTTAATAATATTTCGTTAGTGAATTTTTATAAAATTGGTAGCTCCCAAACTTCAATACGAAATAAGCATTTATCTTAAATGTCGACTGAATATTTGTACGCGAGTTCGTCGTGTTCGCAAAGTTCTCATCTATTAACTTTGGCCGCGTCAACGGACTTGTGAGGTTTTCTTTCTTCTTCCATTTCATCTTGGCGGGCACACTCCCGCCAGGGATAGGAATGATGATCATCGATAAAAATAGATAAGTATACATTAATATTTATATTATGTCCAATAATATTGCAATTATAATTACGATATTAATTATGTTTATTTTTCCTTTCAATATAGGAAGACATGGGGAACCATTCAAAATCGCGTGTGCCAACTGACGCGAAACTTCTACGAAAAGACTAAAGAATAATTTAGAAAAAAGATAAGTTTGTAGTTAAATTAATATTTCATTCTGTACTTTGCAATCATGACTTTAACTATGTGTTCATGTGTTTTTCTTTTTTATTATAGGAGAGCAAAGGTTGCTTCAAATCGTGTGTGTGACGGCTGCGGCAGAAATCGACAGCGCGATTTGCATTATTCCTTTACATATCAGTCCTTTATGTTGAGAGTAGTGTCGTCAATTAAAAAATGCTATTGATAATCGATTAGAAAGTGAATGCTCAAAGCAAATAAAGAAAATTTTCGAAATTCTTAACATTTGACAAAGTAAACATACAGTATATTCCGAGTCCCACAAAGTCCCAAAGCTTGACATATATTGAACAATTTCTTACATACGTAAGTCGTTTCCCGTGAAATTTCAATTATAACAGTATAATAACATAACAATAATAACAATTTTGTTATTAGTTTGAATATTTAATGCAATCTATTCAATCTAATCGTAATATTGCTTTTCATTTTCAGAATATATATTCTAATAAATTTCATTACTTGGAATGAAAAAAGAATGAACAATATTTATAGTAAATAGTTTTGAACATTTATTGAAGGTAATTCAATTTTTAAAAAAAATTGTTTAAAAAATAGAAAATATGTTTCATTAAACCTGAGTTTTTAAAAAAAATTTAGTCCGAAATTCACTTTGATATCTTTTTTAGTTCAAAAGTTATAGCAATATGTATGCCGCGCCGCGCCCGGAATCGTATGCTCTATGTCCAGATCAGTCCAGATTGCGAATTGCGCTCGAAACATCGGTAACATGAATTCTCGAGGAACGCGTCGATTTTCGATTGTCGAGAATCTGACGCCAGACAGGCAGCTAACGCGGACAGAGTAGACGTACGCTTGCGTGTAGCGCATGCGCGGTAAAAGCAAAGTAGGGGAAGACGGTACGTCAGAGTGGTGGTAATTTTCTCGCCCAGCGCCCACAGAGTTCCCATCACTGGTTCCCAGTTCCCATTACCGGTGCGTTCTCTCTGTGCTTGGACGTTGAAGCGGCAACACGTGTATTTTCTGCTCACCAAGCAAGTGTTAAAATAAATCAGTTTTTGTTAACTAGTGGAATTTATTCCACGTCACGTGGAAACGTTGAACGCACAATTTTTATACGTGAGGGCACAAAAACAATACAGCCCACAAATTCATACAGCTGCTATGCGACCGAAAACTGCCAAAATTATACAGGACATATTGGGTCATACATTGAGTCGTCCTGGCGACACAAGGTGGAACAGTTTATATGATTCCTTAAGTCAAATGTTAAATATTAGAACGAAATGCTCTCGGTTATTCAGAGCTTTGAAAATTGAGGATATGTTCAGTGAAAGTGATTTCAAGTATTTGGAAGAACATTTAACCTGTGAAAGACCGATTGCAGAAGCACTAGATTGTCTCCAAGGAAAAAATAATGCATACTATGGTATTACCTTACCATGCCTCGTGGCTTTACTGCGTAAGTTACACTACTGTCTGAAAAAGAATGGAAATATTGTTTTTCTTTAGCAAAAAGTTTTTAAACTTCTGTTGAATGAAGGTTCCATGAATTTCTTCATTTTACGTCCACTGCAGCTGAAAAGTCTGCAATTGCTGCTCTATCATATCAGTACCATTTTTTAGCCGCATTCGAGAAAGCTGTAGGAATGGAAATGAAGTCAAATAAAATACCATGCACAGACATTATGCCTGTTTTAGAAGATAATAATTGCTTTGATTTTGGTCCACCATCTTCATCTTCTTCTTCGAGGCAATCAAGCAATTTAAAATTAACCCTTAGCACTCGAATGGCGACTCTGAGGCGCCACTACAAATTGCTACACCATTATTCAGAATATTGTTTACATGATTAAATTTGTTCATATGTAATAAATTACTAAACATTTAAATCTTGTATGAGGTATTATATCAGTTTCGTACGCATATAATGAAAAAAACTTATGTACGATGGAAATATTTTAGGTTAGAAGAAATGTTTGGTTTTTTAGTTGAAATAGCTCCGAGTGCAAAGGGTTAAAAGCGACAGTTAATATAATGAAATTCTTTGCAGAGGATGATAAAGAATTCGATATTTTCGTGCGATATCAGAAATAAAAAATGTATTTCTTATATACAATACTCCTTTTCCGTCATCAGCTCCAGTAGAGAGGCTTTTTTCGTTTGCTGCGATGACGAATACACCAAAATCGCAGAAATTATCAGATTTTAATTTTAAGCAAAGGGTTATTCTAAAAGCAAACATGAAATAATAAAAAATTAAAGTACAAATAATGTTTTTGTTCAAATATATTTTTGTCAATTCTCCCTCCGCTCTCTCCTCCCTTTCTCTGTCTCTCTCTCTCTGCTTCCTTATTACAATTTATGGATAGACTGTGGGGCGATTAACTTCAACAATTGATTAAATCAGTCTCCGATTTTTCGATGATTTCTTTTTTTAATTAATGATTGAAGATTAACTTCATAAATTGATTAATTGGATCGCCGATTTTTCGACAATTAATATCTTTTAATCAACGATTGACGATTAACTTCATCAATCGACTGAATCAATCGTCGATTTTTCAACGATTACCTTTTTTAATCGTACACATTAATCAGTTAATCTTGGCTAAAATTTTAATCGATTAATGCCCAATTCTGCCCAATATGCACGTCACGTGCTAAATTTTCGTTAATCATCAATGCTAATAAATTATCGAATATTCTAACTCTCGTTCGTTGAACAACGACCATTGCTTCTATTCTAAAAATAATACGAACGAATTTGTTAAATTCTATACTAAAAGAATTAACACACACGACTGAATAAACATGATAAACTAACAAACGTGCCACCTTGTTCTTTCTCTTATTCCTCGAAAGAATTAATGTTTCTTAAACCACAGAGCGATGAAGCATAAAAACGTACGTACACGTACACATTGATGAGACCCAGGCCCTTCCGTCACGGTGTGCAGTAATGATAACACTGTCCAACAGCCAAGAAACGTTTTGATTTTCACTATGCGGCTCTCCTAGAGTTTCTTACGCTGATTCCGAAACCGCCATCATTTTCCCGCTAGGCGGAGGGAGGGGGGGGGGGGGGGTTGAGAAATTTGATTTTGAAGAAAAGACATATTTTTCAACTTTAAGCAAATATGGTGATGTTATTATAAAAGATATTGAATTGTTCATTGCAGCAAAAGATTCTGTAAAGTTTGCCGAATACAGTGATATCTAGTATCAGTACATTATGAAAATTGCAGATGGAGAAGCACCACTTTTGTGCCAATTTTTTAGGGTATTTTTCAGTTTATCTTAAAAAATAAGGCTCCAGCATAAAATCTAACTATATCACGTCATAGAGTAGACTTTTAGCTTGAAGAAACTAACTTCGAAGTTTACACCGTCGACGTTTTTATCGAACCAGAAAGCAAAATATTTTCGCAAGACATGTGTTCGAGATTAGTTCAATTATTAATCTTGGATAAATTTATAATTCGAAATAAGAACATATGTATCAAGAGATGTTTGTGGTTGAACTCGCGTTCGACCTCGGCATCGCCGCTTCTCTCTAATTTTGCGTCCGCGACAAAAACCGTGCGCATTGTTTCGCACCTGTTCGACTGCGAGCGCACAGTTTTTCTACGCAATGTTTGTACAGTCGACCGCTCCCAAGGATTGTCACGCACTCCCTCTCTTCAAAAATGCTAATTAGGTTAGCCAATCATGGCATTATCTAAAATTTCGGAGGAGCGCGACAATCCCTGGCAACGGCCACTCCGGTTCAAATCTTTCAAGGAAGCAGTCGATTTCGCACGCGATCTCTCATATCCATTTCGGCGAGTGCTTCCCATCAAATCATTTCAAGTTCTGTTCAAGTATATTTAGTTCGTTTCATTTCTGTTCTTTTCGTTTATTACTTTTGTTTCATTTGTACATACAGTTTCACAAAGTTCTATTAAATGTCTAGTCAACTCACATCAATGCAGTCCACTTATCTTTCTATATATTCGCGTAACCGCGCTTAACCTACGCCTCCAACTTCCATCTTCCGGTTGCACGCACAGCGCTGTGCGATTCCGGCGACCTTCTGGAGCTCTCGGCCAAATCTCGAGCGGAGTCCCCTAAAACATGAATTGCCTCCAGTGGTGTTCACCACTAGCGCGGTCGTTCGACGGGACACGGCGCGGCGCGTTAATAATGCTGTTTCAAGGCATCATTCGACCGTCAAAGAGTCCATGGGCTTCGCCGTTACACATGGTGACGAAAAAGGATGGAAAATCGATGCGACCTTGCGGTCATTACTGGACGTTAAACGATCGCACTGTCCAGATAGGTATACTCCCCCACACATTGAGGATTTTTCACAAGTTTTACATGGCAAAAGAATATTTTCTAAGATAGATTTAGTCCGAGCGTATAATCAAATTCTAGTAGCTTCACAAGACTGCGAGAAAACTGGTATAGTTACTGTTCAAGATGCGCGCGCTAACGGCATGACGTCATTCGCCTTCGAGCCCATAGTTGTAGCGAGCTCGGCGCTGTCGATGCGTGAGACGGCCAATCAGCGAGCGCGGTCGGTCATTATCCGGTCCATAGAGCGGTCTTATTGGCTGATCAAGCATCCAGATCCTTCGAGAATAATCGTTTCTCCGAAAACAGGAAATAGCCTGCTTTCGCGATAATCTGGATCTGATTAGCCAATAAAAGGAACGCAGAACAATGATCTCGCTCTCCTTTTGGCAAGCCGTTAACTCGTAAAGCTCGTAAACCGCGGAAGTAAGTGAAACTGTCTAATCGGAATTGACGAGTGATAAAGCTTCTTTATTTAAACCATTTTAAATAATCTAAGCGTTTTACAGAACTGTACAAAGTTGTTCGTCATTAAAGACTGCTTTAAATACCAGAAGATAGTGAAAGTGAACCTTCCAACCCTTCCTATCTGAAAATCACTTCAAAGACAATTCAGAACAGTTTATTTCTAAACAGTTACTTCTTTTGGTTTACTTGAATTTATTTTTATGCCGTTTGGTCGGCAGAATGCTGCGCAAACATGTCAGCGTTTCATAGATCAAGTTACTCGTGGGTTAAATTTTGTGTTCGCTTACATTGATTTCCTTATTGCGTCACGAGATGAAGCGGAGCATGTAAAGCATCTTAAAATTCTTTTTGAGCGATTAAACGCATATGGGATAGTCATCAACCCGACGAAATGCGTTTTCGGGGTGAGTGAAATTGCCTTCCTGGGACATACCGTTAATCGAAATTGTATTAAGCCTTTAGAGGAGCGCGTCGAGGCAATTAGAAATTTCTCTAACCCTCATTGCGACGATTCTTAGGGATGGGAAATTTTTACCGACGGTTTTTACCAGGCGCCGCTACCTTGACTAAACCGTTAAACGACCTGCTTAAGGGTTCGAAAAAGGAACAGAAACAGAATTCGGAAGTAAAGTATTTTTTACAAGAACGTATTTTTTTCATTTTCCAGAATTCGATGTTACGTTATTTTGCGACACTAACAACGACAGCATAAGACCTTTTGTCTCACAATCGTTGCGATGTGGGGTTTTTAACGTTCTACACGGCAACAAGAGTACAAGGGTACATGACGCCAACAACGGTACTTTACAGTTACCTTGTGATGGCCCTTTCAAGGATTTAGAGTGTGGCAACAAGAATTTCGTTATTGATATCAATGGTAGAACAAGTAAAGTTTCCATTGATAGATTGAAACCCGCTTTCATTTTTGCTGAAGATGAAAACATTCAACCAAATGATTGTTCTGAAACATTTTCGTCAAATGAGATGTTAAATAATTACACACAGTCTGAGAATGTTAATTTACACACGCCGTATGATCGTTTTAAAACTCGCAGTGGTAGACATGTTCGATTTCCTTATAGATTCCAAGCAGGTTTACAAGCAATTTGCACGTATAATATAGTAGTGTTAAACTTTATTAAAATATGTAGTGGAATTCTACAATAGCGCGTGTACAATGTTAAAAGATGCGTATAGGTGAGAACATATGTAACTTTATCACTAAAGCAAAACAGAATGATTTGCTTTATAAACTGTGACGACGTCCTATGTTCGAAGGTTCCTTAGCGACCGACATCGGTCCTCGCGTTTTCTTACGTCAAGGGTCGCTTATACCTAAGGACCGTAAACCGCCCCTTAAACCTATACTTACACAAGTGGCAATCGTCGCACACCAACAAGTAGCATATGTATGCATATATTTAGGATTAAGAATTAATTGGTTTCCAAGTTAATAGCGTTCTTTTTTCCCTTTTGTATTATAATATACATATATTTACGTATTTACCAAATTTTAGGCGTGTATTATGTTCATATATTAGGATTATTCGTATATTATTAGACTATGCATGTGTAAGCTATATCATTACCTCTTTTTTTATTATATACGTATATTATACACATTTATATTTTCATGTTTGTATTTCTTTTTCATCATTGTATTTCCTTTTCACCTTTTTTACCGGTGCGTTAATCACTGGTAAGGGGGTAGTGTGGCGTACGTGTTAGTAGGGGAATGATCCGTTTAGGATACTTTACCTTTTTCCAGAAAGTGTGCACTGCCTGCGGCCGAGATCGAGTGCAGGCAATAAAACTGACGATTGCCAGACCTTCGGTCGCCACGGGAACATTTCCTGAACCTACGCGTTTCTCGGAAAGGGCTTTCCCACGATGCCCTTGAAACGCGTAGAGTTTTTTCTAGCCTCGTTGTCGTCGGGACGATTTTCGGCGCGTCCACGAAAACAGGCAGATACTCTTCCGTCGAGCTCGATGGTTTTCTTTACGCGTTCTTATTACGCCTGATTAAGAGTGTTTTTTCGTTTCTTTTATTGTTTGTTATTGTTAGTACTTGTTAATGTTATTGTTGTTTCACGTATTAAAGTTTATCATATGTTCTACGTGAGTGTTGATTACATTTAGCCGGATAATACTATTCCCAAACTCTCTATAATTAGAATATATTTGTGTTAATTGGTAAATTCGTGCAAATTAGAGGCCCACTACCATCCTAGCGCCTCCCCAATTTCGCATTGGGTACATCTGCGTACCTTAACTAACAAATTGAGAGCATATTCCCAGGTAACAAACTCTTCGCCGGCCACTCGTGCTGCTCGCGGCACTGGCTCGTAACACTGAACACGTAAGACTTTATCCATAATTTTGATATAGTTTTATGTATATTGTATATAATACACATCATTTTTCACAAAAATGGGAAAAAATTCGTAAACGTATCGGGAATTACAAATTCTCTTAACATGAAACGCCTTCACACTATGAGGTAATGATATCAATGATATACCACAGTCATTAATTAGAGATATTGGAAATATGGAGTTATTTCGATACATATCATTTGTCATTTCCAAGTTAAAATTGTTGGCGGAAACCTTCAAAATTCGGCAGGAATTTTCATTATAACTTAATTACACGCCCAGCAAATTTCATGTCATTACCTCCAATCTGTTTCCCAAGTATATTTTCAATTCAAAATACCTGTCCCAGTTACGTAGTAGAACAGAAAAGTATCCCGTTACAGTACCACAAAATTAACGAAATGGCGTGCGCGATTGATTGGAATCGACTATGGGGGAACAGAAAACGTTGCTTGATTCTAATAACCGCTATGTGCAATTCCTAGACAAAACTTACGGCAGAAGAAATGGTCGAACTGTCTGTCAGCACATTCGGTGACGTACGTAAATATGCAATTTTTCTTATTCGGTTTGAATCGCGGCAACAAACAATTCATTAAAATATTTTCCAAACAAATAGGTTGTTAAAACCGCAGCTCGATTCTTAAATATGCTATCACCGTTAACGAAATAGTTTTCTGAAGTGCTCGTGATGATTTCTATCATGCAGTCCTAACAAAATTGTTTTGCATTGTTATACAGAGTGTATCGTAAATGGTGGGCAAAACTTTAGGAATAGATTCCTAATGCTTAGAGGAGAAAAGAAAGTTATATCAACATAGGTCCGGAATAGATTAGTTTCTGAGTTCTTAAAGTTTTTGTGCCACAATGCTCGTCACATCGTCTTAAAGACCCGTTTAAAGGCATTGTTAAAAAGGTGGACTGTGTAATTACAATTCCAACGACTTTTCAACGGTGGCTCGAATATGAGGAGATAGGAGCGTGAGGGAAAGTAAATTGTTGTACAGCGAGGTTATATTGATAGTGACCCACCTAATGGTGGGCCGTTTATTGAATCAAAATAATCCCCGTGGAAGATGGCGGTTCGCGACTCCTCCGTCTCCTCCGGGTTGTCCCTGTTTTCGTCTAGCGACGTTGGTGTCTGAAAATTAATAATAACGAACGAAGGTGTGAAACCACCTATTCGATACGATACGTATCCGTTCGTGACGCTGTTTCCCGTACGCTCCTGACTGCGATAATCGCTATCGAAGGAGGGGGAGTACAGCCAAACTGCTCAGAACGCAGAGTTAGTGGACTGTATAATTTTTGACGAATCTCGATAATCGAGAATCCGTCCGCTCGCACTAGCGTAGTCACGGTTAAACCGATTCTACTGCGTGGGCGTCAGCGTAAGGGTGGCGGTTAATCTTACAGGGAGGTTGTAAGGCTCCAAGTTCGATAAGCCAGCCGAATTACCCCGTGCTCCAACAACCTTGATTCAAAGCTCGCGAGTGACTCAACACGTCACGCGGCTAGAGAAATCTCGGTGGAAGACGTGGTCCGACTCACCACTTACACGCACAAATGCCAATATATATAGAGATATATAGAGGGGGCGTATATTGTAAGTGTGTTCAACCAGTCACGATCCCCGCTCAGGTAGTGGCTGTATAGCACTAGCGACGGCGTATGTGGGTGCGACTTTGGTGGTTGAACGGGTCAAGTGTGCCGAGATCGGCGTCACTCTCTCTCGTAGGAGGGTGACGGGGCTAGGACTTACCAATCAAGACCTGTGGCCGGACCGATTGATTCCCGCAAAGCGTATAACGAATCGACCTTGTCACAAACCGAGTATCCGTTCTTCTGCAGCACTGGGACGACAATGCGTATACCAGAGCTTATGGCAGAGAAAATGTACTCGGAAAGAGTGTCCTCCGTGTTACACGGGTGGCCGTACGGAATCGGAAATCACGATTCCTTCCAAGAGTTTCTCTTGAACACTTACACGCACAAGTTCGACTATCTGCGCACAATAGAAGCGGCGTATAACGTAAGCGTGTTAAGCGTGCGTCAACCGCACCGAAATACACTTGTTGTGCGGTAAACAATAACCATGCACTTTTTATGTGATCGAAGCACGGTCAATACCGGTGCTCGATCGTGATCGCTATTACCAGTACTTCTCTATTCGAATATCCTGTCGCGAGCTCATAAAGGGAGCGTCGCTCGGTCCGAATGGTCGTACGGCAGTGAATGTATCACGTTCGATTAAAGAGAACTGGGAAAGTCCGGAGTTCGATATCTCGTTCGTGTTTGTCGATTCTCTTACAGCGGGTGGAACGATCTCGAGCACGAGACCAGTTCCGTTCGTACAGTCGTTGCCAATAGCGTCGCCGTCAAAGACTTGTAACAAGTATCCGACAGCGCGACTGAAGAGTACGTGACAGGTTATGGTGATCGAAGCTCGGAAGATCCAGAGTTCGATTTATATACAGGGTGAGTCACCTAACGTTTGTACCTCAAATATCTTTGTTGTTTCTAAAGATACGTAAAATATGGTAAGGACAAAGTTGAATGGTACAATGGGGCTGACACGATGCAAAAAAATTTTTGTTTTTATGTCATTTTTTTATAGATATCAAGGTCACCTTGACTTTTTTAAATGGAACCACCCTTTTTTTAAACTCCTACAATGATAGTCCCTTTCAGTGACTATAATTACACAAGGTCATTCAAGGTTGCGGACAGAGATAACGTATAAGATTTAACATTAATACATGCCTGTAAACGGGCTTTGAAGGAATGTTGCACTCTGTCCGTGACCTTGAATGACCTTGAGTAATTATAGTCACTGAATTTGTAATGAAAGGGACTATTATTGTAGGTGTTTAAAAAAGGGTGGTTCCATTTAAAAAAGTCAAGGTGACCTTGAAAATCTCTAAAAAATGACATAAAAACAAAATTTTTTTTGCATCGTGTCAGCCCTATTGTACCATTCAACTTTGTCCTTACCATATTTTACGTATCTTTAGAAACAACAAATATATTTGAGGTACAAACGTTAGGTGACTCACCCTGTATATCGCTATTGTTTGTCGGCTCTCTTATAGCGTGTGGAACGATCTCGTATACGAGATCGGTTTCATTCGCACAGTCGTGCCAAAGCTCGCCGCCAAATACTTGATACAAGTATCCAACAGCTCGACTGGAGAGTAGACTACGAGTTAATTGTTCCAAAAAACTCAGTAAATCCAGAGTTTAATAACTCTCGCGTGGGCTCGGTTCTCTGATAGCGAGGGGAACGATCTCGTAACGAGCTCAGTTCTGGTCGCACAGTCGTGCCAAAGCTCGCCGTCAAATACTTGATGCAAGTATCCAACAGCTCGACTGGAGTACTTTTAAAGCTGCGAAGACTCGTATGTCAAGTGTTCGCTAGCGCGCCTCAATAGCAACTGCTCGCTAGCACGATTCGTGAGCGAGTTACTCCTCGCACGTCTCGTGAGCAAGTGTAGACGCGAACTGGGAGCGGCGCGAGAGTGTCAGCTGCCCCGCTACGCGGCGCTGTCTCTCTCTTACTCGCCTGTCTCTGTTCAATGTACGTCTGTATGTTGTTCTCTTTGTCTCTCTATACCTTCGCGACACGAGTTTGATTTGAACGTTTTGTACGTTGATCCACCGATCGCCGTGTTTATCGGCTGACATTAGCTGGTAGCCAGAAAGTCACGCCGTTTTTACTTGAAATATTGTTGGTTATTTGGCTCCTCGGAAGAATAACATCGAGGAGGTCACCAACGAATATAGATCGCGAGAATCGCGAAATTCAAGCACGTTTCAAACTATCGCGATATTTAAACACAATTATTAGTTCTTTTTCCAAATTTGACAATGAAACATATTTATTTTTTTATTTTAAATCATTTTCTTCATGTATTTTACCGTTTTTAGCTTTAAATTATATCATTTAAAAGTTGCTTATTATTACAAAGAAGAGGAGTTAAAAAAATAATTTAAATTCTTTTATTAATATGATTGCTGTACCTTAAAATACGCGCCTTTTCTTCAGCTTAGTTCCAATATTACTTTTATAATTAAGTCGTTTAATTTTTCAAATACATAATCATATTAAAGGTAATAGTATTAACAGGATGGGCCGCGTGAAGGCGTGAAAGGTCTTTATCATCCCAGAATATGTTAAATGTTCGCAAACGTCCATAAAGAAGCAAACAAATCAAGAAAATCACATGTTGTTAAAAAATTGAAAATTCTTGTACAGAAAAGTGGAACACTGAATATACTCATTGTATCGTCGAATCCGTTTCTCGAATAGAACTAACTATTTTTTTTACGAAGTCTCCCCTTTAACGTCCTACCTCTCCTCCGTTGAGGAGTTCGGCGAAATTCGGCGCCAAGCAGTCGACCGACGGTTTTAATTATGTGTACAATGTTTACGTCGGGCCGACCCGCGCCAACATTGTATACACAGACCGCTTCGTCGCGAGAAAGTTTCACGCTCGTGGTCGAACACTCATATTCATACGATTGTACATGCACATATACATATATACATGTATACACATGCTGTAAAAAATTACAGTTATTGCTAAAAAAGCGAAATTATTTAAACATTCTGCAGATGCGATAATCTGGAATTCTTGGTACTACTTGAACCTGAAAATCGCAATTGTTGCCCGAACCATACTGTATCTTTATGGATTTTAACTGTCAATGGAAAATAGACCATATTTTTACGATGTACAGCACATTCATCGTGGTTAAACCATTCTAGATATTTCTGATCCACAAAGTGGGAAATAATCGAAAACAATTTATCGAGGATGAATGTTTCGCTGCGTAATTTCGGATAAAAAGAATCAAAACTATTATTAATAATTTGAAATATACTCGTAAACTCTATACTTGGAATATAGAGATGTCCAAAATCTACGCTGTCGTCAACAACATATGCCCGGAGAAATAGCAGTATTTGCTCGTTGCTACAAAAGGTACTGTTTTCGAAACAAATACGTCGTAACAGGTACGATATCCCGTTCTTTCGACGCTTTTTTTAACAATATACCCTGCAAAATATTCGATCGCGCAAGTTTCTAAAGAACATACAGACGTTGACAGTTCATTAATATCATTATTAATATTACTAATATCATCATGCGTACTGATACTGTCATCATCAGTATATTCTTCGCCAAAACATGGATTATCAGAAGACGACGTGGCTGGTTCACATTGCGGTATATCATCCCCCGGTATTAACGGTGTATCATCATCGGGCATGCAATTTTCGTGTGTTGGACAGTTGTTGTATCTATGCAACCTGTCAAGGAAACGGCAAACAACGCAGACGACAACCTTTTACTAAAAACTTGAAGAGCGAGCTTACATTTCATCTTATCGAATGAATTTTGCCTTTCGTGTTTTTCTGATAATTTGTAAGCTGCTCGTGTACTTTTATCCCTCTCTAAATTCCAAAGTGAAACAACATCATTCCATGAAACTACAGATCCATTAATCAAAAAATCATGATTTAATAAATTATTTCGAATACTTTTAAATAAATGTAAAAAATCAAAGTGTTCAAAATCTTTTCGTTCGCCTCGGAACGCGACTGCACGGCAATTGTAGTTGAATTTTCTTATAACGCTTCTTGCCCGATACACCTGGGTCTCGGCATAAGAACCAACAGCCACGGTAGTTTTTCTGCCTTGCACCGTGCTCAGCTGTTAGCGTTCGATGCCGAAATCCAAGTGAACGACCACGATTGTAAACCGCTCGGCGGAGCGTGTTTACATGCCGCTGCGTAACTGTCTCGCGGGCCATCGTTCCTACTTTTCATATGCCAAATCCACTGCCTATTTTCTATTGTCTCCTTAGACGCACCGGCCGTTAGGGCATTGCCCTCATGCTCTAACAAACGGTCGGTGCTGTCGTCCTTGCAATTTCAAACTTCCCACTCCTTATCCTTTCCTAACCGATGGCCCAAAAGCAGTATAAATAGGCCGACGACAAGCGCTCGCTTTCCTTGTCTTGTACAAATTGATCGTCCCCATAGCATAAAAACAAGAACTTGAGAACCCACGACTTCAATTATTTGTTTAGTTGGATGGAATCTTAAACATTTTTTAACCGCCATTTCATCGAACAAAAGAATGCAATTACGTTCTGCGACTTCTATTTGCGCAGCTGTCATTCTAAGACCGACAAATATATTTTAGCAAATACCAGGCCAAATATCACTTTTACCGAACCACCGAATGATTGTAACTGGGCACGGCAAATGGAAATCGAAAACAGTGCGCATTTTATCATACAAAGCAGGCGAAGTATGCATTGTCATACACACCTGTTGCTTATTGTGCGTAATAGCTTTTCTAAACGGTTTGAACAATAACATTACAATAAAAGTGAAAACAAAACCAGAAACTTTTTTCGCGATTGCCTTCTTCAAACATGCATCATCAATACAACCTGAAGGAAGCTTATCTTGAATCCTCTTCAATGCTCTACACTTCGTCCGTAATTGCGACCGAAGAATCTTACACTTTTCTGTTCCATTTCCATCAACCGATTTCCCTCAATATTGCATTCTTTTGAAGACAAATTTGCGTTATCACTATCTTCGCGAACAAATATCCTAGGCACGGCATTTCTACGCGATAAACCCGACGCGTGAAAACTACTTTTTAAAAAATGACAACTAATTTAATTTTGCTTTCACGTTACCGTTATTTTCAGCTCGCCACAGCGAGGCCATTATCTTGACGTCTGAGCATTTCCAGATGGCCTTCCGGAAGCGCGTTCACAGTTTCCTGCTGTACATGGCACAAAAAAAAGATGTTTTCAGGAGTTTCACAGCTCCTTATGTAAACTATCGGTATCTCTCCTCTACAACATCGTGAAAATAGGAAATTTTCCTGTCCCTTGGTGGAAAAGCATTAACACATTCTGACATTATACGTGAATTGCATATGTGTTGTGAAACCGAGAATAACAGTTATTTTTTTAGTTCAGTTTTATCATTTAATTCACATTCCATGTGAAGGCGGATCATTTTTACATACAGACACCTTAAAAGTTTGCTACTTTGAGCAATTTGTACGAAAACGACATACCGCCACAAAATAATTCATATCACGGCTATTATTAAAGATAGAAACATTTTCTTTTATTTTTTTCGATCATCGGAAAATACCGTTATTCTTCTTAAATAATTGATCATTCTATACGCAAATGTCATTTCTTAATACCAAAAAATTAGAAACATCATTGTTTTTACCGCCCGTTCAAGTGTGACAAAATTCTTTTTTTAATTCGCGCAGATTCAAAAATTTCAAATATTGGGCACGTAGAACTACTATAAAAATATGAATGATATGAAAGATTATTTCAGACACAGGGAAATAATAAAATGTTAATTTTAGGAAAACTAATATTTTGCAACTTAATTAACGCTTACTGTACGCACCGTATACAAATTTCATACAATACACATACGAAGTAACACATGCCAATAAATAGAAACGGGTTGAACTGTTCATTATGTTCGGTTCATGTAGATGCTGAATATTTTTTAAACATTCTGAAATAAGGTTGACGACGTAGTTCCAAAATTACAACTTTACGTAGTAAAAGAAAGAACACGGGGAAGCGGACGCGAGATCTCATTTCATTATCATTTTACCTGAACTGTTGTTGGGATGTCGTAAAAAGGACAATGGTTCCTCCGAGCCTGCCGGTGAATAGCGGTCGATCAGTTGATGCAGTTAGAATTAAATACTTGAATCGCCGCATCCTTTGCCGGTCTTTTACCTGAACGCAAGTTTCGAGGATCCGCAAATTAGGAAACCAAATTTCAAAGAGGAAGAATTGAATTAATAATTTCTAACAATTCTTTAAAGAAAACTATTGTATACTATGTTATGTACTAACATTAAAAATGTTGAAATTCGGTCATTCCACGCGAAATCTGACACTTTTCTAAGTAGTGTTTCAGAGTTTGTTCACATTTGAGTATGTTATAGTCTATAGTTGTGGTGAATAAACGATAGGAAATACATATTACTTTACTAATATACTTTAATAGTATCACTTATAACTAGATATTAAACATTATTTAGCTCTCACACGTGCTCGCCATGCATCGTGCATATCCCTCTCCACGTGGAACCCTAACCTCAAACAATCTCACTCACTCACATTCCGGACTCTCACTCAATCTAGCGGTCACTCTTCCATCTGTATCATTCATTCTGAACTCTCACATACAATATAAACAATCATCATTCACATTAGTGACCTGTCAATGAAGCTCGAAGGATTAAATAATTGATACTAGGAAGCCCTTCTGTAAGAAAAATCTATTTAATATCTCTAATGCATAACGTAATTATGTATAATAATGTATAATATAATAATAATAATAATAGTAATAGTAATGTATATTACAATTATATTTTTATTATTATCATCGCTATATGCATGTACTATATACATTATTAGTTCTATTATTAAAATACATTATACATTAGCGATATTAAATAAAATTTTGTAAAAAATTTATTTTCTTCCAAAAGGGCATTTTAAATTAATTTATACAGAATGAATATACTGATAAATAATAAATAACAATAGTATAACATTCAAGTAAGCTGACATAATTGTGCACTTATAGCCATAACGCAATTCTTCTCGATATTCCTCTCGTTAATTACGGGGAAAGAGATAAATCACAGGAACTAAGATTCCGTAACGTCATTGCAATATAATTACCTGAACATTCAACATTCAAAGTCAGGCTTCAGATTGTATGCTTAATTTTCCACATACATAGATATCTCAATAGTAGATCTATGTAGCTCACAGTGACTATGATGATTTTGTTTAAGGAAGTCTATTGTCTTTTTTAGTAATAAATTGTTATTTTGTTATATTGTTGTATTCTGCACCTACTTCCACGAGGATCTTCGAATAGTTCTACTTTACACTCGACGTACATAGAAAAAACATCGGTGAAATAACGTTTTAAATAATACATTTATAACATTTTTCGTATGCACCGTTCGAAATCCCAAGTGGCGAAGAGGGGTGCGGAAAATGCTCGTGTTTTGGTAGCGAGCGATACGATTTCAAAGGACACCGGCCTGTCGTTGGCCTTCGACCACGCACGGTGCGTATGTCACAGCCGACCGTGGTTGCCGGGATTCCCCGTTGCGTATAACTAGAGCCTTAACCAGCCACGTTATACATCTGTCATTGTCGTTTACCGGGAAACGATGAAACATAGTACTGTCCGCGATTTAACAACCCGCAATTCATACACACGCACTTTTCATAATGACACCTTTTATTAAGAGTTTGATATTCCATGTTTTGTTAATTAATAATTAATTGATAATAAAGTTAATGAATAAAGTAATTCGACACCGAAAAATTCAGTATTTACCAATCGACTCGTAACTACTCGTAAGTCCTCTTCCGTTGCTCGGAGCTAACTGCTCGAGCACGCTGGCTCGACAAAACCCGAGAATGGTAATGCTTGCAGAAATTTTCCGCTGCAATAAATGAGACTTCCACGGTTCTTTTTACAGGGCTCATTAAGTTCTTTACAATTTCGAAATAATCTTTTTAGTGCAAGGCAATGTCCATTCTCTATCCAGTAATAAAGCAATCAGTGCACTTCCGCACAATAGGGCATGGTGCCATCACCAGCGGCCCAAAAGAAGCCCTCTGGGAATGTTTTGAACATTTCGGATAATCTGGCAAAAATATGTTTCCAACAAACGTTAATCACTTACTCAGTTGTCTATAAATCTTAATAGAAAAAATTAAATTGTTTGACAAAAAAATATGGTCCCCTTATTTATTTAAATGCCACTAAGTGTTAGAGATTTTATTTCATTTTATTCAGCATTGTACATATTACACTAAGTATTCACATGTATCAGTTTACATAATTTACGTTTGCATGACGATTACGATATCGACAAATAAATATCGACAACAATCTATCGATCAACTTCGACACACCATGCCCCTCGTTCCCCGCGAGCGCTCAGGATGGATCGAGCAGCTTGTAGCTCGCGGGTGCGCTGGGGACGGATGCGGCGGATCGACGCGATCAGCTGATCGATTAGTTCGTCTATAGACAACACAACGATTCCTACCCATCTGATCCGTAAGAGTTTCGTCGATCCATTTGCTATCAAATGTACATTAAACTAACCGGTAAGATTTCATTTTTTGAAATTCCATAAGTCTAAAACAAATATCTTTACGTTACTGAGATTGTCAAGTGTCAATTACAGCTCTGTCCAGTAATCTTTGAAGTTCAATATCATGCATAGTTCCCCGATATTTAAAAAGGAACAGGTTTTTGCAACAATTATTGAAAAACCAAATGCGTTTCCACATTTCGGTCCTTTAGTGCGTCGCTTCGTTGACGTGGCGCCCAACAGACCTAGCTTGCTATATCCTGGGCCTGCCTGTGCCACATCTGGAGTTTTATGACACGCGAACAATAGCTATTGAGCTGCAATCCACACCGTGCAAGCCTGACTCCGAAGCTAGTTGAAGGAAAGCAAAAAGACAGGATTTCTTGGAGTAGCGATCTTGGAGAACTTTAAAGATAATCAATCGCACAGTGCCGTCGAAATTGTAGAGCACTATAAAATTACACTTACGTATAAAATAATATGGGGAAAAATGTATGATTCGATATCAAAATTTCCTCCATCACTCACCCTACAATAAACTAATTATTCAAAGAAGTCAAATAAATGGAAGGATTAAAGAAGGAGACACATTACGGAACAATTTATTTTATTTAAACAAAAGAAAATCGAACAACATCTTAGGTCTATTTTGAACAGAAATGAAAAATATATATATGGTACTACAGTAAATCCTCTATAAACGCATAAAAGCTGTAGCAGATAAACGCAGAAAATATATGCCCTCCACTTTAGTAATCCGATCTCGTCTCGGGTATATCGGCTTGAACCACTACTAATGCGAGGCGGAGAGTCGCAGTCGTCGCCACAATCCAAAGGCTCGTGTGTCATGACAATGTAACACCAATATTTACTTTTTTTTATTATTACTTATTGTTTTATGAAACTTTCATCGATATATTCGTGGCATTTTTCTGATTAAAAAAAGACCAAACACGATACGATTTCAACTGTGTAAATAATGTTGTAGTATTTAGTGGTTTAAATGACAATGAACGTTTCGGGCGCAAGGAAGGATAGCGTATGAGATAGAAAGAGACGCGGAGAGTCGCAGTCGCCAGCCCAGTTCAAAGGCCCGCGCGTGGTCTCGCTTTACACGCGCTGTCCTTCTCTACGTTCGGCTCGGCCTTAGAAGCTCAAAAAATAGCTGTCCGTCACAGATAAACGCATTACTATCCCCCGAGGCTTATGCGTTTATAGAGGAAATACTGCACAGTATTTTATGCAGTTTTCTAATTAGAGTGATACGAAGTATGATATAATTCCTTCCATATTAATTTGTGCAATGTTTTGGACCCAAAGAGTGGCGGGCTTTTGAACTGTGCCTGCTGCCGCGACTATCCGTGTCTCTTTCTTTTCCATACGCTGTCTTTCTTTGCGCCCGAAACTTACATTGTTCATCGTACAAGTGAATATTATCAAAATTATATTATATTTAGTATCATTTTCATTAGAAAAATTCCACGAGTGTACTGGACAAAGTTTCGCGGGTAAATAGTAAGAAACAAACAAGTTTTGTTAATGCATTAGTATTGGCCTCTTGGCCGAGTCGAACGGTCGAGCTTCGCAGCCCCTACAGGGGGGGAAGGGGGTATGTCACTCAGCAGCGGTCCCATACAGCCGAGAAGCGGTGTTTTGTGCCAACGCTGCATACGTTCCCCAAAAATGAACTTTCATCTTGAGAAACTGCTTTTCTACTAGCGCGGTCGTTCGTCGGGATACGGCACGGCGTAACGGCGATACAGTGGCTAAAAGCGTGCAATTATGCCAACTTATTTAAATGTTTCATATAATTTCGTATAAATTATTTCATGTATCCTTTTAATGTTAAACTCCTGTTTATAGTATATTACATACTATAAAGGGGTCATTCCATGCCAAATCGATCACTTTTTGCAGGCAGCACCGTCGATTTTGTTCCAAATGAAATATGTCGTAGTCCATGCAAAATTAGGGGGGGGGAGAGTTAGTCATCATTTTGCCGGTTTCGAATTTTTTAGAAATAGCAGGCCTTCAAAGTTTTCAATGTTTGCCCATTTGGCGAAAACAGGTCTCACTTATAATTTTATATAAGAATTTTTTTAACCTCGGAAATCAACTTTATAACGTCAAAAAATTAAAACAAATTCTTTTAAGGGGCCAGAGTGATTTAAATTTTGAAAAAAATATGGTTATATTCCCTGAAGATTCCCCTTTAAAATGAGCCCTTACAAAGATGGAGCCATAAAAATTGGCGTCACAATGAGCTGGTAAAGTACGCCGTGTGCTTTCGTTTCAGGTAGAGGCGAGTCGAGCGCACCGCTGTTATGGCCCGTTGTCTCTGCCGCTGGTCTCGAGAAAACACCAGCAGACTGTGTACGACTAAATAACCCCATTTATACCTCGAGAACAATAGTGCTAATCACCATTTCCGATAATTCACTGACTTTTCTAATTATGAAGGTTGTTTAAATATCGCGTTAGTTTGAAACGTGCTTGAATTTCGCGATTCTCGCGATCTATATTCGTTGGTGACCTCCTCGATGTTATTCTTCCGAGGAGCCAAATAACCAACAATATTTCAAGTAAAAACGGCGTGACTTTCTGGCTACCAGCTAATGTCAGCCGATAAACACGGCGATCGGTGGATCAACGTACAAAACGTTCAAATCAAACTCGTGTCGCGAAGGTATAGAGAGACAAAGAGAACAACATACAGACGTACATTGAACAGAGACAGGCGAGTAAGAGAGAGACAGCGCCGCGTAGCGGGGCAGCTGACACTCTTGCGCCGCTCCCAGTTCGCGTCTACACTTGCTCACGAGACGTGCGAGGAGTAACTCGCTCACGAATCGTGCAGGCGATCACTTGCTATTGAGGCGCGCTAGCGATCACTTGTCATACGAGTCTTCGCAGCGGTAAAAGTTCTCCAGTCGAGCTGTTGGATACTTGTTACAAGTATTTGACGGCGAGCTTTGGCACGACTGTGCGACCAGAACGGAGTTCGTTACGAGACCGTTCTTCTCGCTAGCAGAGAATCAAGCCCACCCAAGAGTTATTAAACTCTGGATTTACTGAATTATTGAAACAACTAATTCGTAATCCACTCTCCAGTCGAGCTGTCGGATGCTTGTAACGAGTATTTGACGGCGAGCTTTGGCACGACTGTGCGAACGGAACCGATCTCGATTACGAGATCGTTCCACACGCTGTCAGAGAGCCATAGAACAATAGCAATATTTATAAATCAAGCTCTGGATTTTCCGAGTTTCGTGCTCAAACAGTGCACGGTTGTAGCTTCACCGCGCACAAGTGTATTTCGGTGTGATTGACGTGAGATTCGTGTTCGTTCCCCGAATTCACTGCCCGCCGTTCAAGAGAAACTCTTTATTAACACACTTACGTTATACGCCGCTTCTATTGTGGGCAGATAGTCGATCGTGTGCGTGTAAGTGTTCAAGAGAAACTCTTGGAAGGAATCGTGTTTCCGATTCCGTACGGCCACCCGTGTAACACGGAGGACACTCTTTCCGAGTACATTTCCTCTGCCATAAGCTCTGGCATACGCTGTGACGTCCCAGTGCTGCAGAAGAACGGATACTCGGATTGTGAAGGTCAATTTCCCTTACACCCTTGCCTTTCCTACGGGATTCGCATATTATTCGGTGTCGGAATTGGCTGGTCCAGCCACAGGTCTCGCAGGTAAGGCCTGGTCTGTCCCCCCCCCCCCTCCTCTGGGTGAGCGAGCGCGGCACAGCTAGGCAGGCTTGACCCGGTTCAACCAATATAGTCGCACCTGCCATATACGCCGTCGTCATTACGACGGAGATAGTATTGAGAGTGGGGATAGCGACTGGTCTGAACACGCTTACAATACGCCCCCTCTATATATCTCTGTATATAGTCGCTTTTGTGCAAGTAAGTGGTGAGTTGGACCACGTCTTCCACCGAGATTTCTATAGCCGCGTGACGTATTGAGTCACTCGCGAGCTTTGAATCAAGGTTGTTGATGCACGGGTTAATTCGGCTGGCTTATCGAACTTGGAGCCTTACAACCTCCCTGTAAGATTAACCGCCACCCTTACGCTGACGCCCACGCAGTAGAATCGGTTTAACCGTGACTACGCTAGTGCGAGCGGACGGATTCTCGATTATCGAGATTCGTCAAAAATTATACAGTCCACTAACTCTGCGTTCTGAGCAGTTTGGCTGTATTCCCCCTCCTTCGATAGCGATTATCGCAGTCAGGAGCGTACGGGAAACAGCCTCTCGAACGGATACGTATCGTATCGCATAGGTGTTTTTCACATCTTCGTTCGTATTTATTAATTTTCAGACGCCAACGTCGCTAGACGTCCAAAGGACAACCCGGAGGAGACCGGAGGGCCTGCAGACCGCCGACCTCCACGGGGATATTTTGATTTAAATAAACGGCCCACCATTAGGTGGGTCACTATCAATATAACCTCGCTGTACGACAATTTACTTTCCCTCAAAGACTCCTATCTCCTCATATTCGAGCCACCGTTGAAAAGTCGTTGGAGTGTATTATACAGTCCACCTTTTTAACAAAGGTGACAAACGGCATAGACAACGTGTTTTATCGAGACCAGCGGCAGTTTAATTATTCAACTTTAATATACTTTAATATATTGAAAAAATTTGTTTCTCTTTAAAGGAACAACCCTTCGAAATTTCCAAATCCAAAATATTACTCATTTTAGATAATTCTGTGATGAGATACAGCGTTCCAAAGACAAAGTCAGAAAATTCGAAGTTAAATGAAACGTTTTAGATTTCAATCATAGAATATCAGAAAACAGATTTTAATGTTGGTTTTATATGCATTTCAAATATTTAATTCAGTTTTAAGCATTGTTTAGTCTATACTCGAATAGCGTAAATTATCCCTAATAGCACAAGAATATTGGGTAAATATCTTTTTCAAATATTGAAAAAATATTTTTTAAGCCACACCTTTTCATATGAAAAAAGTATTGGATCTGAATATTGTATACATGTACAAGAAATATTAAAGGAATGTTTAAAAAATATGAGCTAAACATTCAGAGAATATAAACTACGTATGTAAAAAATATAAGCTAAATATTCAGAAAATATAAACGAGATATTTAAAAAATATAAAGAAATTATTCAGGGGATATAAACTAAATATTTAGTAAATGTGAAGTAAATATTAAAAAAATATGAATCCAATATTTGAAAAATATAAATTTAATATTTAAATAACATTGAATAACATATTCAAATTTAAGAAAGAGTTATAACAAAAATTAGTGTATAGTATACTTTCTATGTATTGCTTGAGGGAATATTCCACTTTGTCTTCGAAAGGACCTTGTTACAATTAAGAAATTTTTATGCAGTTGGCGGGATTCGACCTCGGGAACCACCGTTTACATATTTCCTATACATTGTTACGTTCAATATTTTAATTTTTATTCTTATAAACGCTCTAATTATATCAAATCATATAATTAAAAGAGATAAACTTGTATTAATAAAATTTTGTAGGTAAAAGTCAAACTACTTCTTTTAAATGAAGCATATTATTAGAATATTAACGACAAAGATATATATCTATTTTTCCTTTTTCTTAAGTACGTTTGTTGGAGATTTGTATGTGTTTACAATTCGCGCGCGTGTATGAATGACGATTGAGTTGCCGGTCGATGGTGGCGTGGCGCTGCCTATTCGCTTCCTTCGAAATATGTATCGAGATCGGACGGACGCTCGCAGCGATGTAAAGGTGTAATAATAATGTTAAATAAATCCCATAGCTCTAACAGGTTATGGGCCAAAGCGAAAGTAGCTAATTAAAAAATAGTAAGAAAGGAAGAGAGAATTATGAAAAGTAGTTAGGAAAGTGCAAAAGAATTAAAAAGTAAAAATTTAAGGTTAGGCCGACACGTGGCATGATGGCTGCATATATTGGAAGTTCGAACAGGATCGAATTATTATCAAAAAGTAACTACGATACGTGGTGTATCCAGGCAGAAGCACTGCTAATAAAAAATGACGGATGGGGATATGCAAACGGACAAAACCGTAGGCCCGTAGGAACTGATGCGGCCTCGGATGCAGCGGCTCGTGCATGGGACGCCGCCGATCTGAAAGCAAACTCTGATATTATACTTTCGGTAAGCGCTAACGAATTAAAACAAATTAAAGGATGCAGAACTGCGTACGATGTATGGGAAAAGCTGCGAGGTATATATGCGTCCAAAGGTCCGGCGAAAAAGGCCACCTTACTTAAAAAACTGACCAGTCACCGCATGTCGCATGGAGCAGATGTGCGTGAACATATAAACGACTTCATCGAAGTTGTAGATAAGCTTGGCGATATGGACATAGAAATTCACAAGGACCTGCAGAGTGCAATGTTGTTAAATAGTTTATCCGATACGTACGAAAACTTTAGGTGTGCAATGGAATCTCGTGACGAGCTTCCAGATCTTGAGACGTTAAAGATAAAGATTTTAGAAGAATTTCAGACCAGGAAACAAAAACACAGTGATGAACCTGGTGCAATGGCAGCTAAGCAGAACGAGCAAGGAAAGGGAAGAAGATGGAAGCATAATAAGTATGATAATAATAGTTATGACAAAAATGTAAATAATAGTAAATTGCCCATAAAATGTTTCCAATGCGGTAAGTTGGGGCACAAATCATTTGAGTGCTACACAAGAAGAGGTGCTGTCAATAGACCAAGCGCAAGTTCGGTACAAGAGATGTTTTATGTAAACGACGTAGAGATTGAAAAAGCATGTGCAATTACAATGAATCCAGAACACGATAATTGGTGCTTGGATAGTGGTTGTACAAAACATTTGTGTAAAGATAAAGAAAAATTTGTTGAGTTGCACCCAACGGAACATAAGAAATTGAACTTCTCAAGTCACATGTCAGCAAATGTTGAAGCCAAAGGAAGTGTACAAATTCAAACATTCCTAGATAATAATATTAAAGATATAGAATTTCAGGATACCTTGCATGTTCCTGATCTAAGAGTGAATTTGGCATCGGTGGCAAAGATTACTGAAAGGGACAACGTAGTAATCTTTACAAAGAATGGAGCTGTCATAAAAGGAAGAGATGGAAGAATAAAAGCCAAGGCAAATAGAATTGGTAATTTGTACTACATACAAGAATGTACAGAGCATGCTAAAAATGTGGAGTGTCAGGACAGAAATTCAAATCTAAAATTGTGGCATGAACGTCTCGGACATTTGAATGTAAAGGATTTAACATATATGGTAAGGACGAAGAAGGCAATAGGGATTAAAATTCAAGTTAGAAATACTATCCCATCATGCGAAAAATGTATACAAGGTAAGCTGACTTCGACACCTTTTCCAAGGGAACATAAAAGAAGTACCAGATTATTAGAGATAGTACATTCCGATTTATGTGGACCTATGAAGACAGAATCGATAGGTGGATCAAAATACATATTAACATTTATTGATGATTATTCAAGGTGGTGCCAAGTATATTTTTTAAAAACAAAAGATGAAGTGTTAGAACGATTCAAGGAATTTGAGAAATATGCCGCGACGTTGACCGAGAAGAAAATAAAGTACTTACAAACGGATAATGGTCGGGAGTACTGTAATATAAGATTTGACGAATTCCTGAAAGAAAATGGAATTCAAAGGAGATTAACAGTACCGCACACGTCGCAACAAAATGGTTTAGCTGAACGGAAGAATCGCACGCTAATAGAGACGGCGAGGTGTATGTTGTTACAGGCAGGACTATCATACGGGTATTGGGCAGAAGCAGTTTCAACTGCTAATTATATTAGAAATAGATGCCCGGCCAGAGCATTAAACGGAAAAACTCCATTCGAACTATGGATAGGAAGAGTACCGATCTTGTCACATTTGCGAGTATTTGGAATGAAAACATATGTTCTAAATAAAGATCCAAGAAAGAAAAAGCTTGAAGATAGGACAAAAACAGGGATTTTTGTAGGTTACTGAGGAAGATCCAAGGCATACAGAGTATGGCTACCGACAGAAAGGAAAGTGATAGTATCGAGGGATATCAGAGTTATTGAACATAAAGACGAGGGACAGGAAAAGCAAGTCCGTCATGAAGAGAGCAAGCAAGAGGAAATTAAAAATGTAATAAAAGTGCAGGGTGAAATTAGTCATACTAATGTCGACCCTGACATGGAAAATGATGTCCAAGCTACAGGTGAGAATCTAGAGGAAAGAAATAATGTACCCAATGTATTGGAAAGGGCACCTGGGAGGCTGAAATTTGTGAGGACAGGTATGAGGGGTCGTCCTAGAAAACTATTTCATTACAAGGATACACGAAATGAAGGTTACACACGAAATCCAATGCAGAATGATGAAGTAGATGAAGAAAATGGAAGTAACCAGATTGCAGAGACCAACTTGGTTATGTTAGCCGCTAACATGGCCGACATATCGGTAAAAGATGCACTGCAAGGAGAAGACCGAGAAGAGTGGAAAAGAGCCATTAAGACAGAGGTAAAATGTTTAATTAAAAATGATTCCTTTGACATTATAGAGAAGCCAGAGAACGGAAAAGTAATAGGATGTCGTACGGTTCTCGCAAATAAATACCAGGCGGATGGATCGTTAGAAAAACGAAAGGCGAGAATAGTGGCAAGGGGGTTTACACAACGCCCAGGACTTGATTTCGGGGATACGTTCGCACCGGTTGCTAGACTGGACTCCATCAGACTACTGTTAGCCTTGGCGGTGAAAATGAACATGATGGTGGAACAGCTGGATGTAACGAGTGCATATCTTAATGGAATTCTAAAAGAAGATATTTATATGGACGTACCCGAAGGATTCGAAGAAAGTTTAGCTGAAATAGCAGCGAATACGAGAGAAGAGAAAAAAGTACAGGAAAAGGCGAAAGGTATATTAGAACAAATAAAGGCCCGGAATCGTCCTGTATGTTATTTGAAGAAAGCTTTATATGGCCTGAAACAAGCCGGGAAACAGTGGAATGAAAGGTTGGACGAAAAGTTGAAGAATTTAGGATTAAGTATAAGGGTTTCCGATCCATGCGTATACAGTGGCCGAAAAGGAAATACCAGATTGTATATAGCCGTGTATGTAGATGATATCATAATTGTATCTGATGATTGTAAGTGGATCAGGAACGTAAAAACTGATTTGGCCAAGGATTTCGATATAAGAGATCTAGGAAAAATCGGGTATTGTTTAGGTATTAATATTAAACAAGATGCCGAGGGAATAAGTATGACGCAAGAAAAATATGTTACTGATTTATTACAAAAATTTGGAATGGATGGCTGTAATCCAGTATGTACACCAATGGATAAAGATGCAACATTAGAAAACAATAAGGGTGTGGAAAACCAGAGGAGGCCTTACCGTGAATTGGTTGGTTCACTAATGTATTTGGCTGTGGCAACCAGGCCTGATATTGCTCACGCAGTGAGCGTCCTGGCCCAGTTCAAGGATTGTAATACGGAGGCTCACTGGAAAGCAGCTAAGAGGGTACTGCGGTATCTTAAGAGGACATGTAATTATGGTATTACTTTCAGGAAATCAGATACCGAGAGAGCGGCTTATGTGGATGCCGATTGGGGAAGGTGTAAGCTCGACAGGAGGTCATACACCGGATACGTGTTTAATATGTCGATGGGTCCAATCATCTGGAAATCGCAAAAGCAACGAACAGTTGCCATGTCCTCAACCGAAGCGGAATATGTGGCAATCGCGGAAGCTGTTAAACATGCGTTATATATATCTAAGTTTCTAAAAGAATTAAATGTAAGTAATGTGGATAATATTGTAATTTACAACGATAATAAGGGAGCGCAATTATTGTCAAAGAATGCTATTGTTCACCCGAGAACAAAGCATATAGATATAAAGTTTCATTTTATAAGAGATGCCTTGCGAAACGAAAATTTGAGTTTAAAGTATATGTCAACGGATAGTATGCCTGCGGATGTGCTCACCAAACCGTTGTCAAGGGACAAGCATTATTTTTGTATGAGTGAAATGAATGTAACAGAAATTTTTTCGCGTGCGTCTTGAGAGGAGGTGTTGGAGATTTGTATGTGTTTACAATTCGCGCGCATGTATGAATGACGATTGAGTTACCGGTCGATGGTGGCGTGGCGCTGCCTATTCGCTTCCTTCGAAATATGTATCGAGATCGGACGGACGCTTGCAGCGATATAGAGGTGTAATAATAATATTAAATAAATCCCATAGCTGTAACAACTTTCATCATACGTAAGCATATACATATTGCCATATAGCTCGTGCTCCGCAGTCAATCCCCGTTTAATCAGGATGCTTGCTAACGAATGAATGCGTTCTCTGCTGCAACAACAGGACCAGGGGATCTCTCAAATACTTTGACTGCAGTCACATGTTTATATTTTCTAGTGCCGAGAGCCTATAATCTCCAGGCTTTGTTTAGCCAAAGACGAGAAAGATCTCGAATAGGCTTCAGAAATGCCATGGGGAGCCTGTTGGTATGAACTTCTTAATCTTACAGTTCTATATATTGCATTACGTAAGACGTAAGAGCTATGATTATTTTTCGTGCAATAGTTTTGTCGCACATAGTGTTAGAAAAATAACGAAGATCCCCAAATGACGGCGACGAGAGTGAACACCGGCAACGACGGGCCCCGACAGCGTGGCGCCGCGACGGTCGTAAATTGTCTCGGACCCTAGAAGACGTCATTGAGGAAAGGGGCTTTCCCGGGCGGGACGACACATTCGAGCTGCGTTTGTCGAAGAGTACACTCTTGTCAGCGACCTCCGGACTTTGAAATATATCTCGTCAAATCTCTCCGCTCATCTCCGTTTTTATTCGTCTTACAATAATAAGAATATTAGTTGATTAATGTTCTTACATTATAAATGAATGTCGAATAAGTGACACACACTAATTGAAACCCTAGTAGCACAAAATATTCTATACATATTCATATATGGTATTAAAAGGAAATGCAATCTGTTCTCAATATTTAAATATACATACAATATATCTATTCTACATTAAGAAACAAACATTTCTTCACATATACAGGAAATATCTATTTCAAGTTATCATGGAAATATAATTTTTTTTCTAATATACAGGTAATATTTATGTAATTTTATGAAAAAAATATTTTTTCCTTATTGTAAAAAGAATCTTTATGTAATATTAGAAATAGAATATTTTTTCCCAATGTACAGGTAATATTTATTTCATATTATGCGAAAAATATTTTTTTCCGAATCTAAAATGAATCTTTATTCAACATTAGAGAGAGAATATTTTTCGTAATGTACAGGTATATTTATTTCATATTATGAAAAAAATATTTTTTTCTAAATACAAAATGAATATTTATTTAATATCCAAAACAGAATATTTTTCCTAAACATTCAAGAAATATTTTATATTTTTTTCCTAATATACAGATAATATTTCTTTCATATTACGAAAAAAATATTTTCTTCTTATTACAAAATGAAT
The DNA here is from genome assembly GCA_913789915.3 of Sphecodes monilicornis. Taxonomy (NCBI): domain Eukaryota; kingdom Metazoa; phylum Arthropoda; class Insecta; order Hymenoptera; family Halictidae; genus Sphecodes; species Sphecodes monilicornis. The sequence continues at coordinate 1,548,308 of OU565290.1, read as the reverse complement.
CTTTATGTAATATTAGAAATAGAATTTTTTTTTAATGTGCAGATAATATTCTATTTCTAATATTGTTGAGTATATATGAATGTATGACCGATAGATGGCGTGCATGTGTTGAGGGTTAAGCGCGGGCTCGATGCAGCTGATGCGTAAGGAGTTGTACAGAGTACGAAAAAGATGGTTATTAGTGTTTAATATCAATATAATATATAATATAATAGAATAAGTTTTGCTTAATATTAAAACAATGAGTTTATGTTTCTCTTGTACCTAATAAGGTATGCATATATAAAGCATTCCTTAAAAAACAGTGAAGTTCCTTTATTGTACACGGCCTAACTCTAATAAATATTACATAAAGATTCATTTTGTAATAAGAAGAAAATATTTTTTCCTAATATGAAATAAATATTATCTGTATATCAGGAAAAAATTATTCTATTTCTAATATGAAATAAAGATTCATTTAATATTTAGAAAAAAATATTTTTCTCGTAACATGAAATAGATATTTCTTGCATATTTAAAAAAAAATTTGTTTCTTAAATGAATATTAAAAAAAGATTGAATCTCTTTTTAATATTATATGAATGTGTATACAATATTTTGTGCTACAAAGGTAATAGCATTTCAAATTTTGAAAAGAATTATACAGAAAAGCTTAAACATTTACTAAGGAGAGTATACAAATTTTTACTGCAACCTTCGGCAACCTTGAACTATAAACGGATTTCAACAAATAAGAGCTCGCTGTTACTTGACACCTGGATACGCAGGTTCACTTGAATCTTGCATAGCAGCTTGGAGTTATAATGTACGTATGTTTTCTCCGCGCCAGCCTTGTTCGCGTAAGTGTTTTCTTTTATAAATTATAGATATCGGTTTGGTCCGAGGATACTTCTCTTGATCACATTAGATTTTAGTGCAATATACGAAGTGAACAGAGAAACATCTCTCCTAGTGATTTAGAAAATTTAAGAATATAATTTGCCCATGCTTGAATAATTGGAGGATATAGAATTAGAATCAGAATTAGTAATCTAAAAATCATAATATATATGTTATATTACTCTTATTGGTAGCATTACTTAATGCTTAAACATGTTGAAAAATGTAGTATGTTCGTCTTTTTAATGCAAGTCAAGAAGAAACTACATTCGAGAAGCATTGTCCACAATTTTTTAGTTATGTGCGATGATGTGGCAAGAAAATGGCTTGAACAAAAGTTAATCAGCATTCAGTCTTTTACAAATTTCAACATAAAAAATTTATACAACATTTTTTTTCACAAAATATGAAGGACACCCATATCTTGTAAAAGTCAATATACATTTTTTATTTCATAATCATACAGCTGACGTCAAGACGAATTCAACGATCTACAGCACTATGATATTAACTCTTGAAATAATGCTAAAATAATTTTGGCCACGAAAACGGGGTGTCCAGAGCACTGCGCGACGTACTAAAGGACTGAAATGTGGAAACGCATTTGGTTTTTCAATAATTGTTGCAAAAACCTGTTTCTTTTTAAATATCGGGGAACTATGCATGATATTGAATTTCAAAGATTGCTGGACAGAGCTGTAATGCAGTCCCATAAAGAACGATCTAATGAAGAGTAAGCTACAATATTTTCGCGTAAAACTATTTCAGAATAGTTAAAAAATATTGTTAAAATTGTGTAGTAAAAATACTATGGTTGTGCTAACCAGAAAAGATGGAAACAAATTTTATTCATGAAATAAAAAAAATCTGTCCTCCCAATAGTCTCGGACCATGTCAAAAAAGTTTTCATCGGTTCCGTAGTCAGGACGCTACGCGCGAACCCATCGACGATGTTGGAAATAGATTCGTAACATTTGATTGTAATAGGTGTACCGATGTTCATCGGAAAAATTAGATTTTATATTTCATTATTAGTAACAGAGATATCCATTTTGTTAATAGTAACCGTAGCTAAAAATGTGAAAAATTGGACATATTGTTGACGATGACAATAATATAAGTAGGTTTTGATCCCGATTAAAAGTTAGTTCCGATTCGGTCGTTAGAGGGGGTAAAAAGTGGAGTTGGGTTTTGGTCCAGGCTAAAGGTTAGTTCCGATTCGGTCGTTAGAGGGGGTAAAAAGTGGAGTTGGGTTCTTGTCTAGGCTTAAAAGTAAAAAGTTGGCACGGCCAAACCCCGGGCGTGAGCACTCTCAGTACTCTCTGGCTCAGGTATATCGGAGTGATACCACTCACAGACTTAAGATACCTACACACATTGCATGCAATGCATTTTTCTGTCAACGGTTCTGAATTACCGACTCTGTAGAAAATGTCCTAGTACGATAGCGAACTCTATCGAAATGGAACGGTCAGGTGGTGAACTACATGAGGTTGCAACACATACAGTGTGTGTCTGAGGAGGCTCGATTTTACAGCGTTGTCAGCTTTAAAACACAATTGTATTCGTACAAAAATACTCCACGTATTATTCACTTGTGCCGCATATTTTTTTACAGGACTTCGAACCCCCTGGTAAAAATTTGGCGAACATGATAAAGAAGTTTGTATCCGACAAGGACAAACTTATGCACATTTAAGAAGAGAAAGAAAGACAGACACAGAGCAGATGAATACTGTGCACACTCGACAGAAAATTTATTAGTAACACACTTGTGAGGAATTGTTTACAAATATTTGCAGTTGGGAAATATAGAATAGACCTTCAGCTACTTTCATATATAGTTTATCGTCACATTTTATTTCTGACTAAATAGTTATAAATAATTATTCTAAGTCTCGTTCTAAAATAAACTCAAATAATTTAACAGATCTCTGGTAAAAAATAATCTTCCTTGTGATCGGAAGATCTCGAATGATGTCTCAGCTACAGTTCTAAATAGTTAATTAGTTATTTACGATTTCCGGAGAGATGACACAACAATTTGTGTGTTTACCTTTTACAAATACTCAGACTCTCCTTGTCTTACTCATTGCGGGCGTAGAAGATAGAAGTTGGCACCACAAAAATTGTTGATAAATTACTTGAGGTAATTTTTATAAATATTAGCTCTCGAAGAATATAGAATGGACCTTCGGCAACATTCATGTATAGTTTTCAATTCAATTCTGGAAGAGATTAATTAGTTATAAATAATTTTTGTTACTCTTGTTCTAATGAAACTGTGCATACTAGTGAGAATTGAATATCTTGTATACTACAAATGTTCATGCATAAAAGTTAATCTGTATCTCGAGTACTATTAGCTATTATTACTAAAACATTGGGTGGTGAGGTAACCAAACGTATAATCGTTGTAATCGGTAAACAAGCAGAGATAATAAATTCATTAATTACATTTCTTCACTATAATTATGCTTAGTAATATCCATGTATCATAAATTATTCTGGATCTCGAGTTTTATTACTTACTTCTACTAAAAAATTAGATGGCAAGATGGTCAAGGGAGTGCTTGTCGACATCATCAACAAAAGGAATTGTTACAAATATTAACCATCTAGGGATAATAAATTGATCAGTGAATTGTGTTCGATAAATTAATGCTCGCGAATATTCATGTGTCAGAAGATATTGAATATTTCGAGTTACATTAGATATTTTTACTGAAAAATTAGATGGTCAGATAGTCGAGGGAGTGCTTACCCACATAATTAGCAAAAGGAATTGTTATAAACATTAAACAGCCAGAGATAGTAACTTTATTAATTACATTTGCTTGATATAATATTGTTTGGTAATATTCATGTGTTAAAAATTACTCTGTATCTCGAGTACTATTAGCAATTTTTACTTAAAAATAAGATGGTAGATGGTCAAGAGGATGCTTGTCGACATCGTTGGCAAGAGGAATTGTTATAAACATTAGACAGCCAGAAATAATACATTTATCAATAATTATTATCACGGCGATCGAGATCTATCAGAATTAGTTGGGGTGGGGAGCGTTGCGCTTCGCTGCGCGCTGCGCATCACTGCTTACCGAAGCCCGCGGAGCGCGCTCAGTCAGTCAGTCGGGCCCGGGGCTCCGGAAGGGGCTACCTTGGGGTTGACCAGGGGTTCTCCAGAGGTACCCTGGCCTCTCCTGCCTACCTTGGGGATGACCATGGGTCCTCCATGGTCTACCCCTGCCTACCCCGAGGTCGCCCCCCGAGTGGTCGTCCAGTGGACATACATAGTGGACATACATAGTGGACATACAGTGGTCATCCAGAGCTACCCTAGCCCATCCCTGCTTACCTTCAGCTGGCGTAGGGTTGACCATGGGTCCTCCACCAATGGCCTGCAATTGTTTATCATGGCCTACCCTTAGCTAGCTTAGGGTAGTCCAAGGGTTATTTAAAACTTCCTTGGCCTAGTTTAAGATAGCTCGGGGGGGGGGCATCGTCTCTTCAATGCTGTCTTCGTTTACCTTGGGTTCTGATCCGGTCCAGTTTCAGTATCCGGCATGATGTCAGTACCGTGCTGATCGGTTCAGAGAGGGCAATCATTGCAATGGCTTCGCATCTTTGAGTGAGTCATTTCGTCACTACCTTATCACTATATTCGTCTGTAGAAGTAGTAGTATAGAGTAGTAGTAAATTGTAAAAGCAGTTAGTTGCATGCATGGGCAGGCCTCGCCGCCCCAACGATCAGCCGAGATGGGAACGTCCGCGATTTGCACTAGCGTTGCGAGAAAACCACGCGTTGAATTCAGTTGATTTTGAACAAAGATTAAAGCTAACATTACGGTATAGATTGTTTAGAGCGTAGCGTTGCGAATCACAAATAGTCGCGGTTCAAAATTACATTTCCATTTGATAACTGCGCTTTTAAAGTTCATATTGTTGTTGTTTTACATATAATCTAAAGTAATCGTTTTTTGGATCTCTGTTCGTTGAATTAGCGTTGCGTACCAAACGTTCGCATTTGCTTTCGAGTCTTTCGACTTTTCAGGCTCCCATGCTCGAGCTGCAACGATCAACTGTGAGATGGGCACATCCGCGATTTCAAGTAGTGTTGCGAAACAAATTGTTACACGCGTTGTACTAGTATCAATTCTAAAACTTGATTAAATGTGTAGTAAATGTTGCGAATAAATAGTTGCGATTTAAAGTAAATCTAGACATACAGATGTACAATTTTCAACGTTGGAATTTTAAATTTCTTATTTAAATAGCAATTTGAATTTCGATTTGTTGAATTAGAGTAATCTTTTTTGAATCTCTGTTCGTTGAATTAGCGTTGCGCACCAAAAGTTCGCGTTTGCTTTCGAGTCTTTCGACATTTCAGGCGCCCATGCTCGAGCTGCAACGATCAACTGTGAGATGGGCTCATCCGCGGTTTCCAGTAGCGTTGCGAAACAAATTGTCACACGCGTTGTACTAGTATCAATTTTTAAAGTTGATCAAATGCATAGTTAATGTTGCAATTAAATAGTCGCGATTTAAAGTAATTCTAGAGACACCGATATAGAATTTTAGACGTCAGAGTTCTTTTCTTATTTAAATAGTATCTTGAATTTCGATTTGTTGAATTAGCGTTGCGCATCAAAAGGATCGCGTTTGTATTAGAATGATTCGAAATTACAGGCGCCCATGCTCCAGTTGCAACGATCAACTGTGAGATAAGAACATTCGCGATTTTAAGTAGCGTTGCAAAATAAATTGTAACACACGTTGTAATAGTATAAATTTTCAAAGTTGACTTAATGTCTAGTTAATGTTGCGAATAAATAGCCGCGATTTAAAGTAGTTTTAAAACTACCGATCTAGAATTTTAGACCTTAGAGTTTTAAATTTCTTATGTAATTTGTAAGAATGGTAATACTTAATTTTGTAAGACTTTCAAAGTTTAACTTTACCAAATTGATACAATATTTTTGTCTAGAAATTAATATTTTTCAGGAAATTGATATTTTTTGAGGAAATTGATGTTTTTTTCTGGAAATTGATATATTTGTCTTGAAATTGATATATTTGTCTTGAAATTGATATATTTGTCTTGAAATTGTTATTTATTTCAGGAAATTGTTATTTATTTCAGGAAATTGTTATTTATTTCAGGAAATTGTTATTTATTTCAGGAAATTGTTATTTATTTCAGGAAATTGATATTTATTTCAGGAAATTGATATTTATTTCAGGAAATTCATATTTATTTCAGGAAATTGATATTTATTTCAGGAAATTGATATTTATTTCAGGAAATTGATATTTATTTCAGGAAATTGATATTTATTTCAGGAAATTGATATTTATTTCAGGAAATTGATATTTATTTCAGGAAATTGATATTTATTTCAGGAAATTGATATTTATTTCAGGAAATTGATATTTATTTCAGGAAATGGATATTAATTTCAGGAAATGGATATTTATTTCTGGAAATTGATATTTTTATCTTGAAATCAATATTGCTCGGATCGGAGTTCCCTCAGGGACTCAGTCACGGGACGGGGCCCGTGAGTGGGTACGGCGTGTCGCGTCCCCGGGGAAACCCGAGTCGCTTATAGATCGTTGCGTCCACAATTTGTTCATTGATTTGGTTTCGAATCGGTTTCGATTTTGTTTCGATTCTGCTTCGATTCTGCTTCGAATTTGGTTTTGATGTGGTTTCTATCCTGGTTTTGATGTAGTTTCTATTCTGGTTTTGATGTGGTTTCTATTCTGGTTTTGATGTGGTTTCTATTCTGGTTTTGATGTGGTTTCTATTCTGGTTTTGATATGTTTCCATTATGGTTTTGATATGTTTCCATTCTGGTTTTAATGTGGTTTCTATTCTGGTTTTGATGTGGTTTCTATTCTGGTTTTGATGTGGTCTCAATTTGAGTTCTTCATCATGTTCATGCTCTTCATACGAAGACTACTCGTCCAAAGAAGAGGATTCATCGAAAGAAGAAAATTCATCGAAAGAAGAAAATTCATCGATCGAAGAGGAATCATCGAACGAAGACTCCAGATTATTTATAAATTAGTTTTAGTGCGTGCGTTAGTTATTAAGATTGTTTATCGTCGTTGTAATTATGTCGTATAGTTTTAATATTATTTTCGTCATTTTTATATTATTAACAAATGTTAACTTATGGACATAACTAATTTGAATTTTAACACGAAATGTATTGTTTTCCGATATGAAAATGTTAAGAAATGTATAAACTTTCGCAGACAGAATCTGTCTACAGAAGCTGATGGAATTTGAAACGTCTCGAGCACAATAAATGTGGTAGTGCTTGTACGTGACCACTGTTGCTGACGGTATTTGTTATTGCACACAAGAAATAATAAATAGAAATAATAAATCACGTTGATAAGATTTTCGCACGTTAATGACGAAATGTATAAACTTTCGCAGACAGAATCTGTCTACAGAAGCTGATGGAATTTGAAACGTCTCGAGCACAATAAATGTGGTAGTGCTTGTACGTGACCACTGTTGCTGACGGTATTTGTTATTGCACACAAGAAATAATAAATAGAAATAATAAATCACGTTGATAAGATTTTCGCACGTTAATGACGCACGTCATTAAAACAAAAATTTATATCTCTTCAGTCAAACATATTGTTTTTCTACATATTGTATAATAAAGCAATGTCTCTTTGGACACTTTGTAATTAAACTAATACAATATAAAATTTGTATTACTTTTTATACATATTTATTAAAAATATTATAACGAAAATTGAATTTAATGAATTTATGAAAATTTAATGAATTCTTATTCTTCTGCAGATGAAAAGAATGCAAGTACTTATTTTAAAAACAAGAAAACACAAGCATAGTTAATATATTATGTATAATGTGTATGCACTACTCATCAACTGCATAGAATTTGTATTGATTTTAAGTGCAATCAAAGTAAACTATTGGTTTAAAGTGTATAAAACTATTATAATATACATTCATTAGTGACACGAGTAATAAAAATAGTATTACATATAGAAACCAAATTAATTTTACTACAATTCGTATTTTTGTAATACATTCTTCATAAATATTATTTTCACCGTTCAAATACACGCGCCGTATGCATTAGTAGCCTCCAAAATACCCGTAGGAAAAATAAAGTATACGGAATATTCAGTTCTTGCTAATACGGCTAAATTCGTGAACTATCGGTAATATTGAGCGCGACACCGAAATGCTACGAGGGCCACTGTAGCCCCCCGAGGCCTAGACAGAAAAGCCCATAAGATGCAATGTCTGTAGTAGTCTTAAGTCTGTGTTAACAGTATCTCGTCGGTGCTATAGCTATTTTTAATTTTAATTCCTACCACCACCGACGAGATACTGTTAAGGGTGTGGACTCTTGATCGAAGCGATCCAAGCGGCCGCTAGGGGAAGCTCGAATGAGCATGTATAACACACACACACTTTGCTAGATTAGAATATACGTATATGAGCAGAGAGGAATCTGATGAGAATTTTACGGTTTCTGCGTCGCGGCAAATAACACCGAAAAAACGCAAGAGTAGGATGTCTCTATGACCAAGCCCACTAGATGAAGGATACAGCTAGTGGGCTTGGTCATAGAGACATCCAACTTTTCCGTTATTTCAACGTAATTTGTAGTATTCGGCAGAATTATTTGTTCACGTAAACGTGAAGTCTTCAGCGGAAGTGCGCTTTATAGTTCCAGCAGTTGTCACTGCGAGCACTGATGTTTACGAGCAATCATCGGGTACAGACATCGGCAAACAGGGATTTTATGAAGACAATTATATGCAAGCGTGCTAGCGAGGGCATATACAATGTCGATGAAATGTCTATTACGTTACTTATTTGCGTATTTTAGGCGTGAACAAAGATCTTCGAGAAAAACATAGTTCCAGCATTTTCCGCTACGAGCGCTGAAATCTGTACCCGATGACTGCTGCCGCCGTCGAAACGACGCCGCGATATGTCGAAGTAGCGATGCAGTCGGTAATGCAGGTACGCAATTCATGTGGAACTTGCTCGAGAGAAAGGCGAAAGGGCCCATTCACATAGCATTCGTCCGGCGCGAACGTGTAATAACGAAGGTCCGCGGTGCACGGTCCTACGCCTCAAAAAAGCAACAGTACTCTTTCCCTCTGGGCAAGCCCACTAGAGGAAAGATAAATCTAGTGGGCTTGCCCATAGAGAAGTTAAACTTTTGCGTTGTTTAGTCGCAGTTTCGGATATTCGGCAGCATGTTGCCCTCCGAGAAGCTATGCCAGAAAGCGAGGCGCTGGCGTAGCTTCTCTCTCGGCCAGCCTAGCCGTGCCGTGGTACACCCACACCACTCGGCCGGCGTGTACGTGTGCCAATGGCTATCGCAAACGTCTGCGGGGCTCCTAACTACGCCTAAAATAAGCAAAAGTATGATCTGTTTGTAGTCAAGCGCGCTAAGTAAAGGGTAAATCTAGTGCGCTTGACTAGAGAGAAATCATACTTTTGCGTTCTTTAGCAGCAGTTTCGGATATTCGAAAGCATGTTGCTCGCACTCACACATCGCTCGGTCGGTTCAAGGACCGTTTGTTAAAAAGGTGGACTGTATAATACAATTCAACGACTTTTTAACGGTGGCTCGAATATGAGGAGATAGGAGTTTTGAGGGAAAGTAAATGATCGTACAGCGAGGTTATATTGATAGTGACCCACCTAATGGTGAGCCGTTTATTTTGTCAAAATAATCCCCGTTGGTGGACGGCGGTCTGCAGTTCCTCCGTCTCCTCCGGCGGTCCTTCGAGCCGGATATTTGAGGTAATTAGGAGTGGAAAGTAATAGTACAGGTCTCCTCAAGTGGGAATACCCGCAAGGTTCTTCGAGTAGATATTGACTCTCGAAACGATCACCATGTCTCTACCGCCGCCAGAACCGACCGTTGTTGACAACGCGATCGAAGATCTGACCGACCGGCTACAGATAATCAAAAATGTGATCGCGAACCTTAAGAAACAAGGGCGCGCGCAGTTTACTGAGGCGCTCCTCAGCCAAAAACTGGCGCACGTTTCCGCAAGTTGGACGGATGCCCTGCAACGTTGTACAACGTTGAAACAGCTAGTCCCACCCCAGAAGCGTAATAGTTACGAATTCTTCAAGTTGGGGTTGATGGACAAAGCTTTAGACGAGGTCTTGCAATTCGAAGACTACGTCGCCGCTGAACAAGCGAAGTTAGCCGAGGCTAATAAACCCACGGTGCCCGGAGTACAATTTTAGGCACCGATCGAGCTCCCAAAAATGCGCTTACCCAAATACGGAGGAGATCCATCGGAGTGGCAACACTTCGAAGATCTATTTACCACAGGGGTAATTGAAAACGCAGGGCTCTCTGACTTGCAGCGGCTGCATCAGCTGAACGCTTGTTTAGAGGGAGACGGTTTGGCGAAGATAAAAAACCTTAAAATTGAAAGTAAAAATTTTAAGGTAGCGTGGGAAACCCTGCAACGAGAATTCGGGCTCCCACGCATAGTTACCGCTAAGCTGCTCGACCAGCTCACTCAGCTGGAATCAATCCGTAATCATGACCTCGCTAGTATACAGCAGGTCACCATCGGATTCAAGCACGCGCTCGCTGCCCTAGACAATCTGGGAACAGTGGTAGAACAGCATAGCTGGCTGCTCGCGCATTTGGTGAAATCCAAGCTTGACAAACGGCTAGACTGGGAGGGGAAAAAACTCGAAAGCTCTCGACGGAATACCCCTCGTTTGACGAGATAATGGAGTTCCTCGAGACCAAACCCGCCGAAACCACGGGTTCAGGCATTGAACACGGTGGTGGCTCCCAGTCCCGTGACATCGATGACCTGTGTGCTCTGTGAACAGCCGCGCAAATTATTGCAATGCAATAGGTTTCGGCGATTGTCTCCGCAAGCTTGATTCGAGTTCATGAAGGAGAACAAGCACTGTATACTTTGCTTGTCTCACGAACACACGGTCAAACACTGCCGATGCACAACATTGTGCAGTAAATGCAGTAGCAGGCATCATACTCTGCTGCATTCGGATCAGACGGAGACTCATAAGACGTTTAAAAAGGCTGCAAACGGTGAGCGACATGGAAAAAGGTCTAACGTCCCACCTCACCGGCAAGCCAAAATAAACAGAGCTCCAGCTGATTTCCGTAACGCTCTACGTCACACTGTACCGTGCTCGGTGCGTGTGTACCGAGGCAAGTATTGCTTGCTACGGCCAACGTAAGAGTGTATGGGAAGAATAGCACGACGCGTATCTCGCGTGCCCTTATGGATCAGGGTTACGAGACGTACGTTTTCTCCGAGAGCTTAGTAAACGAACTAAAACTCGCGAGGAGAAAAACCCCTGCCATGTTTACTGGCTTGGGGGGCGGTCGGACCCAGATCATAAAATATAGTGTTGAGATGCATCTGGGGTTTACCTCAGATGAATCGCCGACCTATAATGCGAAAGCAATCGTGGTTTCAAAAATCCCGAATTACGTATCGCTGTCTGTGATCGCGCTTATGTACGAAACGTTACGCGACGTACAGCTCGCCGATCCTGACCTAGCGTCGAGACAAAACATTGAGGTGTTGCTCGGCGCAGATGTGTTTACGAGTATTATTCGGCCGGCATTCCGCCGAATACATACTCATGGCCCGCTCGCGCAAGAATCCGCCTTCGGCTGGATATTGTCCGAGGCTGTAAACACACCTAATCCTCACCCAAACAACGTAAGAAAGTTGCATTTCAATGTTCTCGAATCGCTGGATCAGTAAGATTTGTTGTTGTTCGGATCTGCATCTATCCCAGAATGGGGGACTGCAATCGGGGTGGTCGAACCGAAATAAAGGTCTGCGTTGTGAGAAGTGAACACGTGGTGTCCTTGTCTTTATTTAATTATTATACGGTCGCGCACTTAATGTAATTGATGTACTTTCGGTGTGAACAATAAAGGTGGTTGAAATAACCGGTAGTTTTAAATACTTGGAGAGAATAATTCTCGGTCCACGTGCGTGGCGCAAGGCAAAGAAGATATTTGGTCGCACGTGGTTGCTCTACAGTGGAAACGGTAGTAAGAGCGAGACGACCGCGTAACGGACCGACGTTCGTCTTGCCTAGTCACGGAGAGAGGGGGGGCCACCGGCCTAATTATTGGCACGCGTATGTGCTGTCGCACGGTAGTCCGCGAATTATGACATCCCGGACGCGGCCGAGTCAACGAATCGCGTCGTCACGTTTGCGACGGCTGATCCGCGAAATTGGCGCGATGTTCAATTCTGAACAGTTGTCAATCGTCCCTTTAACCGCACAAAGCAAGATACGGTACTTGTAGATTTTTCCAAATATCGCTTTCCGCTTTGACAGGGTTACGGAAGAAATTAGACACAGATCAGACACTCGTGCGAGAAAACAATGAATTTCTCGCAGAATATGAGTTGAGGGGTCACATGACGCGCTTGGCGCCCATTGACAAAACCCGACTCGATATTCCTTACCGAGCGGTAATCCGCGAGGCAAGTGCATAAAAAGGTTGCGAGTCGTTTTTTAACACTACCGGCCGAACAGCGAGAGGTCGCTCGCTGAACGACATCCTACACGTAGATTCGAAATTACACCACGATATTACCTCGGTTTTGACGAGATGACGTCTGTACGAATACGTGCTGGTGACTGACATCGAGAAAATGTTTCGACAAATTCTCGTCGCCCCTCAGGATCGTCGAAACCGAACAGCTTCAAGCTTTCGAGTTGAATACCATGACTTCCGGTACGGCCTGTACCCCTTATTAGCGATGCGAACCCTTCTCGAGTTAAAGAGACAGAACGGTGATGGGTTTTCCCTCACCGCGCCGATCTTCGAGAAGGACGTTTACGTCGACGACACGTTTATGGGAGCACCCGATAAACAATCGTAAGAGTAAATCCGCACGCAACGTGCGGGCTCTTACAAAGACGTGGGTTTAATTTGAGAAAATGGGCTGGAAATTCGTCAGGATTACTACGAAATACCCCCCAAAGCTCTCACTCCCACGAAGTCGACCTTACATTGTTCGATAATACCGAACTAAAGGTACTTGGGTTGCGATGGATACCATCAAGCGATTATTTTTATTTCAATCTGCAACGGGTTAAACCGTCCGCAGAGCCGATTACAAAGTGCTCTTTGTTTTCGGAGATTGCAAAATAGTACAATCCGCTCGGCCAGCTTTCGCCAGTCGTGATTCGTGCGAAGATTTTGATGCAGTTCCAACGGCTGGAGAAACTCCAGTGGGACGATCAGATCTCCACGAATACGTTAAGAACGTGAAACACGTTCCGTACGGATTGGAGCAATCTAAATGATTTAAAAATTCCTCGATTGATTCGATACGGAGCCGACACGATTTCTGTGGAGTTACACGGATTCTGTGACGCTTCACTCGCCGCTTACTTGGCCGTTACATCTTTACGCGTAACGCCCAATAACAATGACGTCTCCACGACATTGTTACCAGCCAAGACGCGAGTGACTCCGATAAGAAACGCAGTCCATCCCGGTTCTTAAACTGAACGGGATTAGGCTCCTCTCCGAGCTGGAAGTGCACGTGAAAAGCTCACTTGAAATACAAGTTGAGCAGGTAGTTTGTTGGACAAACTCCTCGATTGCACTCGCTTAGGTAAGGAAGCATACAACGACATGGAAGGTTGTGATTGCCAACCGAGTGTCAAAAATCCAGACCATGCTTCCGAATGCTGAATGGCATCGTTTTCCGACACGCTACAACCGGATGGATTAAATTCAAGAGGTGCAAGCTGCGGAACCCCTTCACTCGGAGCTATGGATATCTGGTCCGGCAACACCGGATGCGCAGATCCACGCGGGCGTCGATCAAGCGATGCACTCCGTGCTCGGAATGCTGCAGGGGCGTAGAAATTTGGCCCCACCTGCCAGGATGTAAGTAAACTTACTTTACTATCCTCGCATGTTGTTCTGCCTTTTGTCTCTTTCGTTACTTCGTGTTTTTCAAACTACCGCGTCTCCTGGTCGTTGCACGAATCGTGCAAGGGGGCGGTATGTTTAAATATCGCGTTAGTTTGAAACGTGCTTGAATTTCGCGATTGTCGCGATCTATATTCGTTGGTGATCTCCTCGATGTTATTCTTCCGAGGAGCCAAATAACCAACAATATTTCAAGTAAAAACGGCGTGACTTTCTGGCTACCAGCTAATGTCAGCCGATAAACACGGCGATCGGTAGATCAACGTGCAAAACGTTCAAATCAAACTCGTGTCGCGAAGGTATAGAGAGACAAAGAGAACAACAAACAGACGTACGTTGAACAGAGACAGGCGAGTAAGAGACAGACAGCGCCGCGTAGCGGGTTAGCTGACCCTCTCGCGACGCTTCGTTGCCGCTCCGAGTTCGCGTCGTCACTTGCTCACGAGACGTGCGAGGAGTAACTCGCTCACGAATCGTTCGCAGTGGTAAAAATTCTCCAGTCGAGCTGTTGGATACTTGTTACAAGTATTTGACGGCGAGCTTTGGCACGACTGTGCGACCAGAACTGAGTTCGTTACGAGACCGTTCTTCTCGCTAGCAGAGAATCAAGCCCTCCCAAGAGTTTTTAAACTCTGGATTAACTGAGTTTTTTGCAACAATTAATTCGTAATCCACTCTCCAGTCGAGCTGTCGGATACTTGTATCGAGTCTTTGACGGCGAGCTTTGGCACGACTGTGCGAACGGAACCGATCTCAATTACGAGATCGTCCCACGCGCTGTAAGAGAGCCATAAAACATTAGCGATATAAATAAATCGATCTCTGGAATTTCCGAGATTCGTACAGATATAATCGTGCACGGTTGCGATAGCTGCCTAGATATATCTAACGTGGCTACTGCTCCAACGCACTACAAGTGTATTTCGGTGTGATTGACGCGAGTTTCGTGTTCGTTCCCCGAATTCACCGTTCGCCGGGAATTGTGTTTTCCGATTCCGTACGGCCACCCGTGTAACACGGAGGACACTCTTTCCGAGCTCCGTTCTTGCAATTCGCCCTGACATACGCTTCGACGTCCCAGCGCAGCAGATACCGAGACTCGGATTGTGAAGGTCAATTTCCCTTACGCCCTTGCCTTTCCTACGGGATTCGCATATTATTCGGTGTCGGAATTGGCTGGTCCAGCCACAGGTCTCGTAGGTAAGGCCTAGTCTGTCCCCCCCCTCCTCTGGGTGAGTGAGCGCGGCACAGCTAGGCAGGCTTGATCCGGTTCAACCAATATAGTCACACCTGCCATTTACGCCGTCGTCATTACGACGGAGATAGTATTAAGAGTGGGGATAGTGACTGGTCTGAACACGCTTACAATACGCCCCCTCTATATATCTCTATATATAGTCGCTTTTGAGCAAGTAAGTGGTGAGTTGGACCACGTCTTCCACCGAGATTTCTATAGCCGCGTGACGTATTGAGTCACTCGCGAGCTTTGAATCAAGGTTGTTTATGCACGGGTTAATTCGGCTGGATTATCGAACTTGCAGCCTTACAACCTCCCTGTAAGATTAACCGCCACCTTTACGCTGACGCCCACGCAGTAGAATCAGTTTAACCATTACTACGCCAGTGCGAGCGGACGGATTCTCGATTATCGAGATACGTCAAAAATATAGTCCACTACCTCTGCGTTTTGAGCAGATTGGCTGTATTCCCCCTCCTTCGATAGCGATTATCGCAGTCAGGACCGTACGGGAAACAGCGTCTCGAACGGATACGTATCGTATCGCATAGGTGTTTTCACATCTTCGTTCGATCATTATTTTACAGACGCCAACGTCGCTAGACGGACGAAGGACCACCGGAGGAGACGGAGGAACTGCAGACCGTCGTCCACCAACGGGGATTATTTTGACAAAATAAACGGCCCACCATTAGGTGGGTCACTATCAATATAACCTCGCTGTACGATCATTTACTTTCCCTCAAAACTCCTATCTCCTCATATTCGAGCCACCGTTAAAAAATCGTTGAATTGTATTATACAGTCCACCTTTTTAACAGGCGTTATGAAATTATACAATAAAAAGTAATTTTTTTCCAAACAATTTCAGTATGGGTAATGTCAGCATTCTACATTTATTTATTACCTGCGGTATTAAATCTATTTACCTACGCCACTGACGCAGTCTTACGTGGTTCACGAACAAATGTTCAATTTAGATAGAGAGTGCGGAACCACCGACAAATATCTCGTCGGTTGTGGAACTTTCAGCGGTGTGGTATTTCAGATCACTGTAAGTTCCACGTTATCCCCGTGCCCCCATGTGCCCACTTGCCAGTGACACTGAATAGCACAGGCGCTGGATGTCTTTAATAGTATCTCGTCGGTGATTGCATGCAATGTCTGTAGGTATCTTAAGTCTGTGCACTTTCTGAGCATTATAAACACGAAGAAAAAATATTATACTCCACTCGCATTGCTTTTACTTAATATGATTCGGCGGGAGCAAACATACGAATATGACATTTATAAAGTCATCTTTTAATTATCGAAAGATTACTTATTCTATATGCATCGTTAACGGAAGTTTAGTAATCTTACTTTTTACGCCTTCCTAATGTTTTCGCTTTTATAGTTTGTTATTACATTTCGTCATAATATGCATATTTTATAGCTCTTTTATTACATTTTGATGTAATAGTGCATACATAGCTATATAATTACATCAAAATGTAATAAACAAATATAAATAATACGCACAGATCTACTGTAGTTTAATAAATTTTTACCCGTCGGTTATTTACAATAACTTTATTTATTGTGAGAAATTAATTAACTTGTAATAAACTAAATGATAAGCAAGTATGTTAATACTTGGCTTTCAAAATGAATAATCAACTTTGATATCATGTAACCGATTCCATTGTTTCTACGAGGCAGTTTTGGTTACACTATAATGTTTATTGTTATAACTGATTTCACTGCTCAGCTGCATATAATCGAATTAATACTTGATTTCGGAGCTACACGTATAAAAGTTATACCTAAAGACCCCCACAGTGGGATTCTACAACTTTGGGCCGTTGGATATTTGTAAAAACGTATATGCATAATTGTTTATAACATTGATAATTAATGTTAATTTTTTTTACATTAACGCATTCTACGCATTGAGAACAGAAATAGTTTGAGAAAAATTATATTCTGCAAACGAACCGTTTAGTCAGAACAAATCGTTAAGGATTTCATAACGTTTTGATTGTGTAGAGTTACACAGAGAGGCATGGGCTTACCACTACTCTGCCGCTTGGGTAAGACCTACCTGAACGGTGAACCGTGGCTCAATGGTGTGCGTGCGTATCCTTACATGAACACAATACGACGTTTAAAGGGACAGAAAATCTAACAATGTGCATTTTGACCTAAAAACAGTATGAAATCTTTTACAATTTTTCCTAACCAAGTGGTTCATTTGCGGCGTATGGTTCCTCTACAACATTTTCTGTTTTCAAAGCGTAGAATATATTCATATGTAACATAAGAACATGAACAATAATTTACAATGTTACAAACAATTTTCCGGACGGTTTTTTAATTTTAATTTGTTGCGAACGCAAAGTTGTGTTCTTGTGTATTTTGATACACAGGTTCTTGGCATAAATGTTTTCCGTCGTCGCGAAATCTAAAGGGTACGCTTGAGGGGTACGCTCGAGGGGTACCTGCTTGGGGTTGCGCGAGGCTATCTTAGCATTGTGGCGCATAGGGATTTCCAAATTACAGGTAAATCCGCTATTATTCTATTGAAATTGTATTTTCTAAAGACAATGGTACCATTGAACTACATCTGACGGCGATCGGTGCAAAAATTTTACCTTTTTATAATTTTTTCCTTTCTAGGGCTGTTACTTTCTTTCGAAGATCGAAGATTCCGAAGCTTCGAAGCTTCGCTTTCAGAAACTTCGAAGGTGATGAGAATCGAAGGTTCGAAGGTTTGATTCTTCGAAACTTCGATTCTCATCGCCTTCGAAGTTCCCTTCGTTCCTTCGAATCCTTCGAAGCTTCGAAGATTCATAAAATTTATTTTTTTATTTGATTATTTACATTTGTTTAAGAGCATCAGTGTTCGGGATTGGCCACGCGGACCGGCGGCCACCGAGCACGCGTGATGTCAACGCGAGGCGCGTCATTTGAAGCAGTCAAATCGAAGACGACTGAAGCGTAACGCGACGCACTAATCACTCCAGTTGTGACTGGGAAGGGGTGAGCCTGACATCTCTGGGCGGGCAGCGCACCTAATTGCTGTGGATAGCGCGTATGCGTCAGTGTGCGTGTCGTACACACCGGCAGCTATGGGTGTGTTGCCCGCTTGACGCGGCTGTTTGCCTTCTTCCCGGTCGTAAGCTGTCGCGGTCAAAACTGTTAAAATCAATCGCTCACGTACCGTGCAAACGATTACATCACACTGCAAAAGGGCTTGTACCAAGTCAGCAATTTTCTAACGACTGCCTTCTCAGTCAATTTTGTGTTTTAATTGTATTAGTATTTAAGTATAAGTGGACAAGTAAACGCTTAGTGTTAAATTTGTGTCAGTTATTCCTAATAAATACAATTCCAACATCAATCGCACGTATCTTACAGAGCTCTGTCTGATCGCGAAGAGTACGGTCGGTTCATCTAACGCTACCGTACAATCAGAAATAACTTATTAAAATATGATTTTCTAATTAATGATTCGCGGGTTTCCTGGTCTGATGTTATTGCATTGTGGCATTTAGAACGCGATAGAAGTACAAGAGCGGCTTATAAATTTGTTCACGCCTTCACGCGGCCAATCCTGTTAACATAACTAAATATATGTTTATATACATATATATGGTAGTAATGGAACTAAGATGAAAAAAGGCACTTCCCCATTTCGTTAACTCAATACGACTAATATTATGCATTTATATTGAAGTTCGATTTGTATTGTTTGAATATAAAGAGATTAAATAAAAGTTAAGCATAACATTTTGAATAATGCAATAAAAAAATTTACAATAGGTAGAAATAGAAACATTACAAATATTGTACAATATTAAATGGAAGCAAATTAAGTTCAATATAATCTAGCATAAGGTTGTTAACGTAAAGAGATTTCTTTCCAATACGCTCTCTTTACTGCAAACGGGCAGAAGAGAGCCTCTTCGCGATCGCGCTCTCCGATGATTTTCGGATATGTTGAAAACTCATAATCTGGCAACATTGCGTACTTTAGACTTGACAACGCTGTAGAAGTTTGACGAGTCGAACTCGAGTCGCACTGGATCTCGTTCACGAATTCACCGTTCTCCAAGCGTAGAGGACGCTACAATCACTGCCATTTTAAGGTGACGGTACTACAGATTCCTATGGCCACCAAGTCCCGTAAGATGTCCAGTCTATTCTTATATCTCGTCTGTGATGTAAGTCTATCCTATACCTCGTCTGTGCTAAATGTTGGGAGAGTGCTTGCGACGACTGAGTTCTTAGCGGTTTTGCCAGAGGGCGCTCCGATCCTCGAGAAATCGTTCAGAGGGACGTAGGCAAAATTTTTCCACGTCACAGCAGGCTTGTGCGAGAACCCGAAATCTCGGGATCCGGACGGGTCGGGAATTCTCGGGCGAAAAACGTCGGGGTCCCGAGTGTATGATACGCTTCGGGTTCCCGAAAGTATCCGACTGCCTATGTCTCTTCGGGACCCGAAGTATATCCGGCTGTGTTCGGGACCCCGAAGTGTTTCCGGTTTCTTCGGGTACCCGAACCGTATCGGGAATCCCGACTCCGCGATGCCTATGTCGCTTCGGGACCCAAAGCTATGCGACTACATACGAACGTATCGAGATTCCGAGAGAGAGAGAGAGAGAGAGAGAGAGAGAGCCTGCATCGAGAAAAAGAGACGGTGCGCGAAACGATTTACCTACATTACATTATATCTATATTGTGACGTTGCTTCTTTTCCGGCGCGCTTTCCGCGGACGAAACGAGATGCAACTCCGGGATTTTATAGGCGCTGAGACCGGGCCTCGGCCGGCCGTACGGACGAGGTACTCCCGGCACAAAACGCGATTCGAAAACTCGATAGCGATACGAAAGACCGATGTTCGGGCGCCAAGTATCGCGAAGATACCACGTGAAACAAGACGGTTTTCTACACGTAGAGAAGCGAATCGAGAATTTTCGTCACCGAGTATCACGTTACGCTACGCGATTCGCGAAGGGTCAGAGGTTCGGACGCTGGAAGGACGGGGACGGCCCTTACGGCAGAGCGGATCTCGCAGGTCAAGAAATGACACTTCGATTTGTCTCGAGATTAATTTAATCGGTGTCAAGCGTTACAATTTTGGCGGCCACGTGGCCGCGACCCGAGAGCCCGCGCTCTTCATACAAGTTCAGCGAAAGAGTGGACGCTCGCAGCGCGGGTTTGTCAATTCTTTAAATATCGCGAGAATACGGTAGTTCGGTATTGCGATCGAGGAAATCGATACTATCGCTCGCGAACGCAGATGGACGGCGCAATTACAATTCGACTGCCGTGTTGATTCCCGGAACGAAACGGAGAGAGAGCGTGCGACGGCATGCGATCTTGGTTCTCGCTCGCTCGCGCGAGCACGCTATACTCGTCGTCGCGATTTTACGCGACCGAGATCCGTAGACGGTTTATTCTAACGCCACGAAAATTACACTCACTTTTCCGACGCGACTCCTCCGAGGAAAACTTCCGTTACGTGACTAAATTTCAGGCTCACAACGCCGGCAAATGGCGTGAGCCGCGAACACGAGGCGAGATGCGCCTCGACTCGCGCGACTCGAGGACGATACGAGAATCGGATCGTCCTTACGCGAAATTCTCAAAAAAAAACACATTCACGAAATTAAATAGGGAAGGATCACTGAATCGACTTACCGTTTCGTAGGTGGCGTATTCCGGGTCTCAGCCGTTCGGGCACTAACGATAACTTAAGATTTGATTATGTTGCTTCAATTAGGAAGTCGGCACGACAGTGATCCTTCGCGATTTCGGCAACGAGGATCTACCCGGCGATCCCCACCCTACTCATTATTAGGAATACCTAATTGGTCGGTCTCGCACGCAAAATCATTAGTTTTGTGGGTCTCCGACGGATGGCCCTTGGCCTTAGGCAACATCCGGATTTGCCATAACGATCGCCGTGTGGCGACCAGGGTGTCTAAGACGACCCAGGATGCTTCCACACCACCCACACGTATGGAACCCCTTCCTGCGGGATGAGACGACTTCAAGGCCTTTTAGGTGGAGTTCCTGAGGAGGAAAGTCCGATGTTGTTGGGGTTCTAGGCTTGAGCCGTCTCCGGGTTGTTCGGCCCGTGTGTGTTGGCGATCCCTTTCTTCACCAGTGCACTGGACGTTTTCGGTAGTTCACGAAAAGAGATCCCACGAAGGGAGCCGCCTTAGGCTTCCTGAGAGGGCTGGTGGTGCACGGGGCACGTCCTGAAACTTGCCGTACTCGGCTCGCGCGGTTTGAATTAGCCGCCGATCGGTAATTAACGCGGAATTTCCTCGGGGAGCGCTCTCGAAATTCGCGACTGTCGATTCGGTACGCTAGATGGCGGTCCGGTCCATTCGAAATGCCGTTTCGGCCGCACCAGATAATGGAAAAGTGACGTCGCAAAATCTGCAACGTCACAATATCTATATAGGTATACAATCTATTAATCTATGTGTGCATACGATGCAAACGATGAATCCCCTAAGTGCTACATATTATTACGAACATACAGCTACATATATTATATATAAATTATATACGTGTGAATTAAAAACTACTAAGCAGCGTAATGATATTAATATTTATTGTATGTAAATAACAGATAATAATTATTTGTTAGCGTCAACGTGTTTTAAGCCAGGTCAAGGGCACGTGTCGATGCGACCCTTAGGCTGGAAGGATTTATGGCAGGATCTTGGCGTGCGTGAGGTCTTAAAAGGGGATGCTTGAGACTAAGCAGAACCGTCGATGGACGATGGCAGACGACCGCACTGGGTCTTCCGGATATCGGCCGTCACGGGGATGTTTATGTGAAACAGATGGAGTGAAAGTTTGGAATGACTCCGTGAGAAATACAGAGAGAGAGAGAGAGCGACGAGTGCGTTGCACAAGGATTGGGACTGTGTTCTCGAAGGATCTGGCCACGGAGTGGGGAAGGCACGGGGGTGCTTTCTGGTAAGAGGACTGTGTTAGACCGCTCAGCACTTACCCCAGAATCTTCGAAGGGAACGAGTCAAATCAAATTTCTAACATCAGACGTGGGATTCGTTATCCAAATCGCTCCGGTGTAACCGCTCGCGGGTGAACAATAGTGTAGTAATCGTGCTTGAATTTTCTCCTTCTTTTCTCCGCGATAAAACACGTTGGTGTAATTTGAGATGGTAGAGTCTGGCGAATCGAGTATTCCGTCCATCGAGTCTCTGTTTACAAAGTTTATGCAAAACTTTGTGTCAAATACGACGACAACTGCGGCAACCCCTGTTGTTGACGCAGTACCCGAATTTGGAGGTGCTGACATTGGAGACGATGCTAAGAACTGGTGCGAAGTGGTGGAGAAAATAACGGAGCAATTGCAACCTGCTCATCGTTTAAGTTTCGCTACACATGCTGTTTAAATATCGCGTTAGTTTGAAACGTGCTTGAATTTTGCGATTGTCACGATCTACATTCGTTGGCGATTCCTCCGAGGTTATTTGTTCGAGAGGCCAATAACCAATAATAATTCAAGTAAAAACGGCGTGACTTTCTGGCTACCAGCTAATGTCAGCCGATAAACACGGCGATCGGTTGATCACCGTGCAAAACGTTCAGTTCAAACTCGCGACGCGAAGGTAAAGAGAGACAAAGAGAACAGCATACAAACATACGCTGAACAGAGACAGGCTGATAAGAGAGAGACACCACCGCGTAGCGGATCAGCTGAGAATCTCTCGCGACGCTTGCCGGTTCGCGTACACTTGCTTACGAGACGTGCGAGGAGTAACTCGCTCACGAATCGTGCTGGCGAGTCACTTGCCATCGAGGCGCGCACGCGAACACTTCTTCTGAGTCTTCACTGCTGTCAGAATTCTCCAGTCGAGCTATCGGATACTTGTACCAAGTATCTGCCAGCGAGCTTTGGCACGACTGTGCGAACGGAACTGATCTCGTGTCCGAGATCGTTCCACACGCTGTAAGAGAGCCGACAGGCAGTACAAATACGTAAATCGAGCTCTGGATTTTCCGAGTTTCCGAGTATATATACAGAGGAAGATTCAGGTAGTAGCGGGAAAGGTGTCGTCGTAATGTCCCTCTGTTGACGAGCATAAGAAGTAGCCGCCACAAGTGGTACCACTCATGGAACAACAATCCAAGAACGTGGGAGAAGTTTCGCGACGATTTGTGTTCGGTTTTCGTAAGTGAGGACAGACTATGTGAACGGTTATCTCGTGCAGTGGCTTATACAAGTTACGCCGCAGATTCGTATGCCGAATATGCGCGGAACAAATTGAAGTTTTACGAACAGACCCAGATGGAGATCAGACCACATGAACTGATCAGTTTGATTGTCGGTCATGTAATGGACGCAACAGTGCGGCAATCTTTGCTAAATGCCGGATATAAGAGTGTCGCCGAATTACTGACTGGGATGTCTCAGTTCGTGAAACAACCAGGTTTGAATAGGGATCGGAAGCAGCGACGGATTGTCATTGTTGCGGGATCCGACGGATCGACGAGCGAGGGGAATGTCGGAGGTGTGCATCATCGGCTGCAGGACGGCAGAAGCCTCTTCTTTCGCGACGGTAGACGACGGCGATGCAGAAATGAGGAATTGCTGGGAATTTTGATAAATTCTCAGTGAAATACGAGACGAAATGGAAGGTTGTGAGTACAAATGAGGATTGTAATGAAGGAGAGCTGATTGGTGAGTAAGCAGCACATTGTGTGTACTATCAATTGACTTTTAAGCGTCAAAGTATTTTGAAAATTGTTGAACTCGTCGATAATATGTGAAATCGTGACAGGAGTTTCTTTTATTGTTGTTCGAGCTTTGTAGTCATTGCAAAGATGAAAGAAGAAGTAAAATGTGTTATTTGAGATCTAGTTGTAGACGCGTCAATTAAAAGATTTAAATGAGGGCAAAACATTACAAGTCTTCGAAAAATGACTTACAATGTTTCTGAAGCCATCTATTGTTATTTTGAACCGAACACAATTTTATTTGTATTGTCCGCAATTAGTTGCCAGGGAAGCTCCGCCGCGTCGGTGCTCAATTGTACCTGCTTTATTGCTTAGGTAGCACCACGCGCCGACGGGCGACGCGGCAGTCGGGTCTAATGCTATGCAGTGACCGCACTTATCCTTTTTACGAATATAATTTACAAAGGATCAGGAACGGCCGAGCAAATTAGCTATGCTACTGCTGACCATTGTTATTGTAGTGTGGAAATTATTCGGTTTTGCCTGTCGATGATTGTTTGATTTACAACACGGCAGCAGGTGTTCGGCTAGGTTACTGTTGTTCAGCTTTAAATAGGAACTACGGTACGAGTTGTGTCGGAATTATTCTTTTCTGGTGAGCAATTTAATTTGTTCTAAATCATTAACATGGTAAATTAGCATAGAAGTCAGAATGTCGGAGATCAAGTTACGATATGAGCTTGATTTAATTTTGTATTGATATTGATTACAAAGAGGATTGCAGGCGCTGTAATGTTTATCAAGGAAGCGTATATTAAATTTGTTTAAAATAAAAAAAAGTTTGCTTGATGTAAAGATTTTGTGGAATTGCAGAGCGACAGATGAGTCGTGTTAGCGATTGGTGTGGTTCATGAAGTATGAATCGAAGTCCGAACGTATTTGAGTAGTTTGTGACGACTGAGAAAGTATACAAAAAAGAAAGAAAAAAAAAGAGAAAAGGAGAAGAACTGCTGAAGGTCGATGGCGGGCGAATCCCACGTCTAACACAGTCCTCTTACCAGAAAGCACCCCCGTGCCTTCCCCACTCCGTGGCCAGATCCTTCGAGAACACAGTCCCAATCCTTGTGCAACGCACTCGTCGCTCTCTCTCTCTCTCTCTCTTTCTCTCTCTGTATTTCTCACGGAGTCATTCCAAACTTTCACTCCATCTGTTTCACATAAACATCCCCGTGACGGCCGATATCCGGAAGACCCAGCGCGGTCGTCTGCCATCGTCCATCGACGGTTCTGCTTAGTCTCAAGCATCCCCTTTTAAGACCTCACGCACGCCAAGATCCTGCCATAAATCCTTCCAGCCTAAGAGTCGCATCGACACGTGCCCTTGACCTGGCTTAAAACACGTTGACGCTAACAAATAATTATTATCTGTTATTTACATACAATAAATATTAATATCATTACGCTGCTTAGCAGTTTTTAATTCACACGTATATAATTTATATATAATATATGTAGCTGTATGTTCGTAATAATATGTAGCACTTATGGGATTCATCGTTTGCATCGTATGCACACATAGATTGATAGATTGTATACCTGTATAGATATAGATATAATGTAATGCAGTTAAATCGTTTCGGCGTCGCAAAGACGCTGCGCCGCGCGCCGTCTTTTTTTCTCGATGCAGGCTCTCTCTCTCTCTCTCTCTCTCTCGGGATTTCGATACGTTCGTATGTAGTCGCATAGCTTTGGGTCCCGAAGCGACATAGGCATCGCGGAGTCGGGATTCCCGATACGGTTCGGGTACCCGAAGAAACCGGAAACACTTCGGGGTCCCGAACACAGCCGGATATACTTCGGGTCCCGAAGACGCTTCGGGTCCCGAAGAGACATAGGCAGTCGGATACTTTCGGGAACCCGAAGCGTATCATACTCTCGGGACCCCGACGTTTTTCGCCCGAGAATTCCCGACCCGTCCCGAACGTCGGGTTTCCCGAGATTTCGGGTTCTCGCACAAGCCTACGTCACAGTATTCTTATTCTTACCGAGCAGTCTTACAATGAGATTTAACTCGTGGACCAGACTGTAACAAGTTATACTATTTCTCTGTTATTACATACTGATTATTTGTAATAATTATACCGCGGGTTTTTACGCAAAATCAAAATTTTCTCAGTCGATAAGGCACACAAGCTAAATGACAATTCATTTCTTGTTTTAATAATGTCAATAAGCCGAAAAAAATATAACAACATTGTTAAATTCTGGCAATACCTGCATAGTCCTGCATTACGTGTTATCATTTTTGTCATAAATGTATAAAATTCAAAGTCTGGTACTAATTTTTATTCAGATAACCAGCAAATACACTTTACTTCTGTTCAATTTATGAAAGTTTTGAGCGAAAGGTGTCAAGTTTCACACATGCAACAAATGGCAGTCATCCTTGAAAGACTACAGCAACTAGTTCTCTAGTTCCGAAATAATATCTAGATAAGTAGAGGGAATCAGGTTGTAACGTTTCCGGTTTTTCCGGCGGAGTTTGCGGTGACTCGCGGCGGTTCTCCCCGTGCTGAAAACGCTCGTCGGACCAGGGTTCGTCCGGCGAGGAGAATGGTCGGGAATCGGAGAGGTTAGTGGAATAACGAGGCGGTGTTTTTACGGTTATCGCCGGGATAGCTGCCGCTCGCGGTTGTTCGCGGTTATCGATGTCTGGTGCGCGGCGCGGTCGGTTTCGCGGACCTGGTGCTCGGCGGTGTCAGGACGTGCGGTTGATCGTGGCCGAAGCCACGATCCCCTGCCGCGGGTCGGGTCTTGCGGTCCCCGAGGTCGGCGAAGATGCCAGTTACGGGGCCTCCCACGGCAGTTGACGTATTCCACGTAGCTCCGCTACATGGATCCGGGTACAGGCTCCGCCTGTCTTCTTACTGACTCAGCCAGCAGGGCGGCGTACGCTCCGCGTACCTTCTTACTAGCTCCGCTAGCAGGGCGGTATACGCTCCGCGTATCTTCTTACTAGCTCCGCTAGCAGGGCGGTATACGCTCCGCGTATCTTCCTTCTAGCTCCGCTAGCAGGGTGGTGCACGCCCCGCGTGCGTCCTTATCAGCTCCGCTAGCAGGACGGATCGGAAGGAGACGGGGCAGCTCAGCTACGCCGTCGGGAGCGGAGGTGGACTAGGAGGAAATATTCGTGTTGAAATTACTTACGGCTCCTTGGCTTCTGCGGTGAATCCCTGGGTAAACGGCCTACTGGACTAGCTACTCGCGGTGCTTCTAGATTTAGGTAAACGTATCGGTGTGCTGGGGCTAACTAACCCTTCGGCCGCGCTTGCATCGGTTTATATAGCCGATGCTTGGCGGTACGGGGAGCGGTGCGACGCGGTGTTCCACCGATCACCATGGCAACGCGTCGCCGCGGTTTCGTGGCGAACGCGGTGCGGTGCGGTGGGTGATCGGCGGATTTCGGCGCGGCGAGCCGGTACCGCGGCTCGGTTTATTTCGTCGGTGTTCGGTGGACTTCGGCGCGGCGAGCCGGTACCGCGGCTCGGATATTCCGGCGACGTTCGGCGGATTCGTAACAGACCGCGAAACAGGTCTGTTACAAGGTTCTCAACGAAAATAAAGTAGAAAATTAATTGTAATGTCGCGTATTAACCCCTTCCCTTACGAGCGAATTTCCAAATGTGCGGTCCAAAAACGACAACAAGGTCGGTCGCGCCCGGGGACACAAACAACTTTGCTCAGCGTTCGAAACTGTACAAATCGCAAACTTCCTATGATTTGTATATACACGTGCGCGGTACAATTAACTTTGGGCCGATACCCTTGCGACACCTCTGAAGCGTCTTATCCGTGTTTGGGCCGATAACCTTGCGACGCCTCTGAAGCGTCTTATTCATGTTTGGTCCGATAACCTTACGACGCCTCTGAGGCGTCATTGTAAGCTAAGGGGTTAATGATACTTGACGTACTTACAAAATTTCGATTTATGATCATCGTGAGTGGATGATCGCGGTGTGGAATGGATCTTTACGTGACGCGACTGGAACTCTTTGAGGGTTTGAGTGATATTCTGGTAGAACTCGAGTAACTTGGAGAACTTGGGTGGTTCTGCACAACTTACGGACATCATCTCCCAGTCATTGAGGGTCAGCTAATTCAGTCGCTGAATAGTGTGCTGGGCCATCCAATTCACCGAGTCGTCGACGGGAACACTGTACAGATGGTGTTGAGAAGTCGATTGAGATCTCCACAGGTGTGTGTAGTGCAAATCTTGGTGCTATATTAGACGTCGAACTGGGCATCGACGAGTGGTCAACGATTCTCATATCTGTGCACCAGGAATTCTCAAGCTTGGTCCAAATTACCAGCAGCAATGGGAATTGGTTGGATCAGCTGGGCTGCTTCACCGGTAAGGCTGGCAGACAGGTAGTGGAACGTCTCGGCATCGCTCTATAAAGAATCGTCAAGGACCAGGGACGTGAAGAGGTCCCTGAAGTGGGTCCAGTTGATGTATGATCCGGAGAATGTTGCATGCTCGATCCTCAGTAGCGAGGGACGCGATCGGGTCGCAAGTGCGGATGGAAGAACGTCGGAAAGCGACTTCCGAGGGGGCTCGAGGCTGTCCTACAAGTCGAATAGCTGATCTTTCTGAACGTAGAACACATCTTTGCTAGTGAAGAAAATGTCGGTGGCGAAATAGTCACTCTGGCGATCTTCGACAGTGGCAGTAGACTTCGAGTCCGACTCGAAGGACCAATGTTGGAAGACGTAAGAAAGGAAAGGAGAAGGTTGACTTAAGAAACAAATGCTGACCGGTGAATTCTAATACAATTGTTAAAAATGAATACATTATAGAAAACGAAAGAGTGGTATTAACAAGTAGTGAAATAATGTGGAATGAGACATGAAATATATCAACAGAACGAGAAAATGCGATCAAGAAACTGTTATATACAATAATTATGAAGTGCACGAGAATAATAAGTACTAAGCAATACAATTATGAAGCGTACAAAGGTAAATAATATTTGAGTCATCTAG
This sequence comes from Sphecodes monilicornis, assembly GCA_913789915.3. Lineage (NCBI taxonomy): Eukaryota > Metazoa > Arthropoda > Insecta > Hymenoptera > Halictidae > Sphecodes > Sphecodes monilicornis. The sequence continues at coordinate 1,519,438 of OU565290.1, read as the reverse complement.
TTAATTTATTATTGATTGAATTTGAAATTAACTTATTCCCTAATTTTATACAAAAGCATCGTCACGATTTCAATAAATGTAACTGAAGAATCTGATATTTGTTATACGACAAGAATTTATTGATGATACCTCTTCGAAACAATTCTATGAAAACAGCTCTCCTGCGCTTTTGTTGGAATATTTGACTCATTTTTACTTTGAAGTATAATTCAATAAATTTTAAGTGTACTTCCAGTAACTAGATTTTACAGAAATATTTCGAGAAATCGAATACTTCAACTGGAAGACCAAGTGAACCCAAATAAAATTAATACTTTTTTTTAGTGAGATATAAAAAAATAATAATTTTAATTATAAATTTTTTAATTCATTCAATTGTATTCATCTTATTTTTGATTGAAGCAACAATAATAATATATTTAAATTGTATAAATGGACTTAAATTTTAACTAAAAAAGACTAAACTCCATTTATAAGGCTAAATCGTATTACATGAGATTGCAGCGATTCCCACAACTAAATTCTTTTTCTCAAGAGCTTCTTCACGCAAGGACGAATCACCTTGAAAAACCACTATTGCAAGATAACATTTCAAAAGACAGCAAGTCCCTCTTAGTAAATCCTGAACTGAAAATATCCGGAACAGGGAGGCAAAGAGAGAAAGGGGAAGAGAAACGGTGACCAGTGAACTTATACATCACAGAATTTTGTTCTCCGGAACTATCGGGAATCACCATGAAATTTAAATTATTTCGTCGAGTTAATTTTGACGCACGTGTAAGTGTTTTATCACGAACTCGCGTTGAGCCCGGATTGGTCTACGAAGGTTGTAAATCCCCGATTCGAATGCGACAAAGTGATACGCGATTCCCTATGACCACTTAAGGTGATAGAGGTGGTATGAATATAATAAATTAGGCACAATGTAACGAACAATTAAAGGACTATATTTTTAAAAATAAAATAACTTTGAGTACATGAGTTGAAATACATTGATTGAATCTTGTGGACAATGTTTCGCGGACTGTGTTTGATGATGAAGTGAAAATTGATGACCGATGGCGTAAAAAGGTAAACTCGGTGTGGGCGTGAGTTTTACTGTGGGGCAAGCGGATTCGTTGACTGCCATTTCCCGGGAATTAGTAAGGAGCACGACCGTCTTAGATAATTGGTCAACAAGAAATGGAATGAAAAGGGAAAAAAAGGCCGCCTCCAAACCAGGAGTCACTCATAGGTACGCTTGTACCCTCGAGTGACGCACGCGGTTAATCCGCGTGTCCCAAAAGCAGAACCGTAGCAGGTCATAAACCAGAGTAGCGCCTTGATTCGGAACAAAGAAAACGGAAAGAAAGGACTCGACGATGGCTCGACTTCTGGTCACCAAATGTGGACAATGGGTCAATAAAATGCTAAATGTTTTGACGAAGAGTAACAGCTTCTCGGGAATATTGCTACTACGGGTAATTCGGTGCTATTAGTATTTGTTATTTTGGGAAACGTGCAGGGCAGATGGGGCATCGAAAGAGGCCCAATCGCCTCGCTTACGGTTCGAAAATGCGGATGGTTGTACTAAAAATAAAGTAATATATCTTTGTAAAGATATCGTTTTCTGAGAAACGGAACAGTAAGTGGTCTGCATTTAGGCCATCCGTCAAGGAAGGAATAAGGAGTGGGAATTTTTAAATTGCAAGGAAAAGACAACACCGATCGTTCGAGGTAAACGAGACGAGGGAACTTAGGCAACGGATTCAAATTATGTATTGTTGGGAGAATGGGCCCATGTGACAAATATGATGACAGTTATAAATACTTGGCACCAAGCAGTTTACGTTCGGTGGTCGTTCACCTCGTTGCAGACGGTGAGCTCTATCAGCTGAACTCGACGCGGTGTAGAACTGCCGAAACGCCAGCGTTCTTATACATAGGCCCCGTTAGGGCGGGCAAGAAATATAAGCAACAAGTTATAGCCGAAAACAGATCGTAATATGCTCTTTCCCCCAGACGTCATTCAAAAAGGAATATGCTCCTGTCTTCACTGGTAGTTGCGAAACATAAAAATAGGTTCAACCGTTTCTGAAGGGAAACACAATTCCATCGTCACGATATTGGGTGATACCTTTCAGCAGGTATCATAAGCGCAGCCACATAATTGTATTTGACAGAGCAGTCAGGACCTCAAGTTTTTAGTATGAATTAAGCTTTTGAGATAAAACATGACGAAGCGGCAGATTATCTCCTCGAACTTCTAGACGAGAGATAACGTCTACAAGAAGGACGTGATCCTGAGTATCGAGTGGAATCGGTGGATTCTGAAGCCGATGGGTGTCTCTCGTTCGCGCCGTGTTTCACGGTTTGAAGTGTGTTTCAACTGGCTAATAAATGCTGTTTGCTACTCCCTAACAAACTTTCGGTTTGCACCTTGTTTTCTGTGCGTGTAGTTCGAAGTAGAAGTCTACGGCAAGTTGAAGCTCTATGGCTCGTTGATGTTCTGCGTGATGGTCTACATCAAGTACTACTCGTTGATAGTCCACTCAGATGATATCCACGAGTGCTTAGGCAGATGATTAGTAACAATCTGAACGTTCTTCATGTTCTGCGGATTCGTTTTCTATTACATCGCTGTGCCCATGAACGTCGGGTAAATCGCGATCGAGGGGGAAAACCGAACCGAAATAATCCTATAAATCAGATCTTCTTCTCGATCCAATTCTTTGGTGCATTCGCGGCGCATGCTTGTGGACAAATGCAGGTTCTCATGTGCTGGATGAAACATTTGGTAGACGACCCTCCACTAAGTTGCAAAAACTAAAATTTACAACACAACTTAGATGGCTTAATATCATTGAATAGCATTGTTTGTATAACAATATTTTTAATACTCGTAACACTGAAGACGTAAAATATTGTATTATCAATTGCAAACGATCTCGTTAACGAAACTTTCAATGACCGCTATTAAAGAGATCATTCACTGACAACTGCATTCATAAAGCAGTGCAGATAACAGACACCACTGACACAAAGCATTTCATAACGATGTTATTAGATGATTGCAAAAGTTCGTGTCAGATATGAATATAGAATGCAAACAGTTACATTTTAAAATAACAGTTTTATTAATCAATTACATAGTTTCCGCCATCTACAATTGTTTCTACGTTTTACAAGCTGATGTATTCCTATTTCGAAAAAGCGCATGTTTTTCTTCAAAGAAGGTCTTGAGGTCTCTGAAAATTGGCCACGAACTTTCGCAATTATCGAACATATTAGATTCGCCGGGAAATATTCACCGCACGATCTATACCTCCCGATCACCAAGCTACCCCACAGCATTTTAGATTTGTCAGAAACGACTAGTTAGCCTAACAGTTGTTGTTTCCCTTGATACTCACCCCTACCTACTGAGGCCTTTGACGACCGGTTGATACGAAGTTGTCCCGCACGCAACTGAATGAAAAAAATCACCTACGAACGCAGAGGATGTAGCAGTTTCGTAACCCTCGTGCGATTAAAACTTCATCGGGCAAACTGTCGTTCGAGATTGTTCAGCTCCGGCTGCTACTCCTTAATTTTTCATGTTGCAACAACACCGATCAAAATGATGAGCACATGCGCGGTACTGAAGCTTCGGGAGCAATCAATGTACCGTACTATTCGCCGTCATTAGTTGTGCGTGCATATTTGAATTTCGCCGATTTTCACACTCTGCTACATCGGTGAGATTCTCTCTGAAAATGTACGTAACTAAGTATAATAATAATGATTATTTTCACTTAGAATGACATTGACAACCGTTTATTTTCAGTGTATAAAACTTGGTTTGACAGCTTACATGATCAACAGGTATCGTTTACCTGGAAGGAAAGCGCTTGCTTTGGTGCTGATATTGGCGATGTCGACCTCGTCCAAGAAACTGACTGCTGGGAAAATCGTTAACTTGTCATTAGGCAGTTTTTGCAGCGTAATTAATACGCACATTAATCCACGATTTAAATTGAGCTTGAATACATTGCAGGTTTTAAAATCGTCTCTGGCTTATTTGAGTTTGCGCCGTACTCTTACTACGTAAATACTGTATTATACATGTAACCTGAAATAAATATATTTTGAGGAACTGTTTATACTAGATAATTTTATTCAAAATATATATGAAATCTGAGATATGAAAATGCATAGCAGAGAAAAGTGATTAAAGTACTATATTTTGTATATTTTTTCTTACTGTCTACAGTGAAAATTGATCCCAGATGCAAAACAGCGACAATAAGGAGACAACTATATGAAATTAAATCCACTACCGTTTGAAAACTTTCTGATCGCCATCACCATCCGCATTTGTGAAATGTAAGCGAGGCAATTGGGCTCCTTCGATGCCACATCTGCCCTACACGTTTCTTCCAAAATAATAGACACTAACAAGTATAAAAAAAATAATCTAAAATTTATAATAACTATCTGATTGAATTATATTGATGAAACTGATTTCGGCGCAAGGGTTCGATCTTATTGAAATTCAGCAAATTTGCAATTTTATTATTAACCTAACGTTTCGATCCGTATGCGGATCGTTCTCAAGGGGTTTAATGTGTCTGAAAAATTATATCCGCATAAGGATCGGAACGTTGGGTTACTAATAAAATTGCAAATTTGCTGAATTTCAATAAGATCGAACCCTTGCGCCGAAATTAGTTTCATCAATATAATTCAAAATTCAATCGAAAGAGATATCATTTATATCATGGATGGCGAAACATTTACAAACAACTAGACTTTTTTGCGTCAACGTCAAGGATGTTTGGTGTGGAAACGGTTAAAACTCTTAAGGACTGGTCGTAAGAACAAAAAAAAAACGTAGCATCAAAAAATTCAACAACCTGTTGAGAGTAAATGACAGAAATTATGAAATGGATGGATCCATTGATGACAAACTCACTAATAATGATTCAGCTGACATCAACAATAATTCATGGTTTAAAAATTTAACAAACATTGATGTCCCAATAAATATAAAAAAAGTACTTGAATTACTCCCCAAATTTGCATTGGAAGTAATAAATTCATCACCTCACCCAAATTTATTGCCTCTGTTGAGGCTGGCTTAGCAAAAATAACTGAAACAAATAATATTTAATCCTCCACTAGAATTCGCATAATCAAAAAAATTCTCAATTACACCACCCACACTCCAAATAGAAATTACACACTGAAATCAAACTCTGCAATTCTCTCTAAAACAGATTTAAAAGAAACAAGACAATTCCTAAAAAATAATGACAAATTACTCTTACTTAAATGTGATAAAGGCAATATGACAGTACTCGTTGACAAAGATTTCTATATTTCTGAAGTTAATGACATGTTAGAAGATAAAAATACATATAGTGTTAGCAAATTCCAATATACCAACACATTTGAACGTGAAGCGAATTCTATTACTACTAAATTGGTAAAGAAAGGGCAATTAGATGAAGACATAGCAAAAAGATTGAAAACACATAATGGCATTACACCAAGGGCATATGTCTTGCCAAAAACACATAAACAACAACTAGCTTGGAGAATCATTGTATCTTCCATTGGTGGACCCACTTACAAACTTTCAAAATTCCTTTCAGCAATTCTATCAAAAATTATTGGCAAGTCTATATATCACACAGTTGACAGTTGGCAATTAGTCAAAGAACTTAGAACGTTACATATACCTGAGGATATGCAATTGATTTCACTTTATGTCACTGCATTATTCACCAACGTTCCAATAGACCTGGCCTTACAAGCTGTTGATCGCAGATGGGATGAAATTAAAGAACATACATCCATACAGACGGATGATTTCCTGAATGCTATTAAGTTCGTTTTACAGGCTAATGTGTTTTCATTTAATGATATCTATTACAAACAAATTTTTGGTACAGCAATGGGGTCCCCAATTTCTCCTGTGATTGCGAATTTAGTCATGGAAGAGTTAGAAAACGTTTCTATTTCTAAACTACCATTTGAATGGATTTTTTACAAAAGATACGTAGACAACATTATAACTTGCATAAAATCAAACCAAATTGATATGTTACTTAATACTTTTAACTGTTTCCATAACAGACTTCAATTCACACATGAACTTGAAGTCAATTCATTTATAAGTATTCTTGACATCAATATAATTAGAGCAGGAAATCAACTAAAAACGAATTGGTACCACAAACCCACTTGGTCTGGCAGATACATTAATTTCTTTTCTTCCCACCCTTTACAACATAAAATAGGTCTCATAAAAGGCCTAGTTGATCGTGCCATTTTGCTCGCAAACCCAGAATTCAGATCAAATAATTTATCTATTATTAAAAAAGTACTAAAATGCAATGGTTGCCCTACTTCTATAGTTGCCAACATCATCAAGAAAAGGATCTTTCAAATTTACCACCCTTTTTTAGTCACCCAACTAAAAGAGAGAATTTTACAAACAGGTCCAATTAACTATACAAATGCGGCAGTCATTCCGTTTATAAACAATATCTCTTTTGACATTCAAAGAATTTTTAGAAAAGTTGGTATTCACACCATCTTTAACATACCTTCATATTTAAAAAAATTGTTTCCTCCTATCAAAGATAAAGTACCTTTAGCAAAAAGTTGCAACATAGTATACAAAATACCATGCAAAGGTTGTAACTTAACTTATATAGGACAGACTTCTAGACACTTAGACACACGCATAACTGAACACAAGCGTAACATTTTTCTTTCCCCTACACAACACACTGCTTTAACGAAACATTCAATAGAATCTGACCATTGTTTTGACTTTGAAAATGTAAAGATCATTGACAGAGAATCTAACCTACAACGTAGATTATTATTCGAAACTATTCACATGATTAAACAACAAAGCGTTAACTTAGGTACGAAACACCTAAGATTCATGACTACTACGTGACATTACTGAACAAGTAATACGTAGTTATGATATTTCCAATAATCACATAGATTCCAACTATTTTGCGCCGCTTCACATGTTTTACATCAATTATAAAATTTTCAACCTAGAGGGAGAAAAAAATTGGTACAAATACTTTGAATATTGACTGCCTATATGGCCATTTCTCTTTTCACAATCCTTCTACAGTGTTGTTTCATGTAGGACATTTCAATAGAAAATGTTTAGTTACGCCATTCAAATTTACCGCCCAACTCGATTTCAAACTTCCAACGATCGATATCGACCAACGAATCAGTTAACTCGCACGTTTGCACCGGCACATGGCACAGTTACATATCTGCCACGATGGTTTCAACCACGTGTCATCGTAACTCGTACTTATTAAAAAAATTCTTTGTTCTGCTTTTACTGTAATTAGTGCACAGCAAGTAAGTCTGCCTTTCAATTTCTATTCCATTTTTGGTTTTCTACATGACTGTGACTGAATACTAATATGCCGATTTATTTACATTATAATAATATAATTTTTCAGACGCAATAAATCCCTTGAGAATGATCCGCATACAGATCGAAACGTTGGGTTAATAATAAAATTGCAAATTTGCTGAATTTCAATAAGATCGAACCCTTGCGCCGAAATCAGTTTCATCAATATAATTCAATCAGATAGTTATTATAAATTTTAGATTATTTTTTTCTATACTTGTTAGTGTCTATTATTTTGGAAGAAACGTGTAGGGCAGATGTGGCATCGAAGGAGCCCAATTGCCTCGCTTACATTTCACAAATGCGGATGGTTGTAACCAAATAAAGCGATTTATATTTGTGAAAAGAAGTTCTTTTCTGAAAAACGGAACAAATAGTAATAACAATATGTTACAATTGTAGGTATGTTATATGAGTTGTTTGGATGAATGTGCATGTACGTGTGCGTGTAAAGCATTCAGCTGTGAAGACCCTAGTAGCACTTATGGTTGGCCAACGGTAGCCAACGGTTGGGAGTTATTTGGGGTTTGGTTAGTGGTTTTGCCTACAGATCCCCAACGTAGGGCCTACGATGAAAAAATATTTCAATTTTCCAACGAACATCCAACGTTAGGCCTACAGATATTGTGGTCGGATAAATAACGTGAAATTTACGACGATAATACTACATTGGCCCAACGAAAATCTGCCAACATTAAAATATATCGTCTAACAGACACCAGAAATGTTACTGCAACCAAAAACATGTTATATCACAAATTGATTTTTCTTTCATATTCCCAAATATACTTACAATTTGTTATTTTTGCACGATAGTTGATGCACAAAAGTTTTATTGTGTGCAGCCTTGAAATTTATTTATGTGGGATTAGGACCCCCCAGACCACAAATACCGTAGGAAATTAGGAAGAAGGCGGGGAGGGTACTGTGGGTGAGCGTGTAGTCGATCGGCTACCAACACGAGGGCCCGGGTTTGATTCCCGGCGCGGTGCCTTCCTTTTTCCTGAGATCCTACATTTATTTCTTTAAGTTTCTCCACTTGACAAGGGGAAGACACGGGTGATGCATTCGCTTTTAGAACGACAGTATGCGGAGATCTTAGTGCTTGTGTATAGCTTAATGAAACCCTTCATGTACTATGATTTACATTTGTCGACGTATCTAGTACCTCGGATCGTCGCATCTACACCCAAGAAATGTCAGTAGGTGCGGCGGTAGCGTATCAATTTACTTCTAGGTTCAACTCCGACGAGGGTATGAAATTTTTTTTCTTTGTTCCAATTTGACTGTGGAGATACATTGTTTAAATATTATTTATAATATTCTGTGAAAACAACCGAAAAAGAGAAGATCAGAACAAGCGTATTATAGCGACGTAGTCTCCACGTTGGGTATGATCGTTGGCCCTCCGTTGGCCGCGATCGTTGGCCCAACGAAAAAAATAGCGACATCTCTAACGGTTGGCCAACCAATACTGCAACGCAGGTCCAACGAAATTCCAACCATAAATGCTACTAGAGGTTGAATATGTATGTGGGATCAGGACCTGTAGGGAGTGTAGGGTAATACTGTACCAAATTACCGTACCGAATTCCGCCGATTACTACGATGATAGTAACGGTAACGACGCGACGATCTGTTAAACAATGTCTCTCCCGATTCAAAAGACTAATCTCGCGGCGAACTTGTACTGGATCATCGTTCCTCACAGCATCGCCTGAAGGATGGTTTTCGGACACAAAATTTCCACCCACGATTTCGTTGATCGTGTCCGCCTGATCGGGGTAGGCCCATTTGCAAGAAGGATCGTACTCCAGCAATCGTGCTATGAGCTCGGACTTCGTACCACACGTCTGTAAACCGTAACCACGGAGAACATCTTTTAGTTCCGCGACCGTAAGGGCGTTCACTTCTCGACACGACATCGCGAATGCACTCCCGTAATATTTTCGACCGTATTTTCACCGCACAGAAACGTCGTCGTACGCGCGTCAATATGATTTATTATACTGCTTACACGCACTGTTTTTAGGACGAGCCCCCAAAAATGTAGGCTCAAAGACGATAAGTATGAAAATGTATATAATTTAACACAAGAAATCACAACTAATACAATCGATTAAACTTTTTACGTCTCAATCTCCGTCTGAGATTTACAATTTACGTCTTAAATCATTCACGTCGTATTTCTATCTGTTCTGAAAACCGCAATCAATAACATTGTTTAACAGATCATCGCGTCGTTACCGTTACTATCATCGTAGTAATCGGCGGAATTCGGTACGGTAATTTGGTACAGTATTACCCTACACTCCCTACATGTATGTGCGTGTGTGTAATACAAGTGCGGCAATGAGTATTGCGAATCGCGAATGGCGGAACAATCGAGTTCAGTTCGGGTGCAAACGTCGTAAAAACACAACGTTGCACGTATTCAGTTTTCCATTTGTATTTAAGTACTGTGACGTTGGCCCCTTTTTCCGCGTTTCCCGATCACGAGTTAACGGGTTCAACTCCATGATTTCATAGATTCTCAGACCGGGCCTCGGCCGGCCGCGCGGACGAGGTCCACCCGGCACCAAAAACGTGACTCAAGAGGTCGGTATCGATACCGAGACAAATAGTTCGGGCATCAGGTTGCCGCGCAAAACGAGACGATTTCCCGCACGTTCAAAATAGAATCGGGAGTTCGAGTTCTCGAGCTTCGTAATACGCTAGGCTGTTCGCGAAGGGTGAGAGGTTCGGACTCGGGAACGACGGGGACGGCCCTCACGAGAAAGAACATACTGAATTGGCTCTAGACTATTTAATCTTCGTCGAAGAGTCACAAAATGGGCGGCTACGTGGTCGCAACCCGACAGCCCGCGCTCTTCATACAATTAAGCGATCCGGTGGACGGTCGCAGCGCGTGGTTGTCAATTTCTTCTTACTCGCGAAGATACGGTAATCTGGTATTTAATTCGACGTAGTCGATACAATTTCTCGCGGACACAGGTGAACGGCGCAATTACAATACGACTGTTGCGAGGATTCCCGGAACGGAACGTCGCCGTGGTTTTAGACGACAAAAGTACTTATGCGACCAAAAGTCGCGAAACTATGCTCACTCTTTTCGACGCGGCTCCTCCGAGGAAAACTAGCTTTCGATGGCTAACGTGAAATAGAATATTTTCTCAAAGCGTCCTTAAGATGGCATGAGACGCGGACACGAGGCGAGACGCGCCTCGGCACGTTTAGGAGTGGACAAGGGGTCCTGTGCGACGCCTGCGCTGTACTGATTACGAACAGTTCACGATCACAGCGGATCGGCGGACTCGTGGCCGCGAGACACATAACGAGCCATCTTCCTGTCAAATTGGGAATCGGGCGGCTTAAAATCGCGCGTGAATCTGACGTCAGGCGCGATGAGTCATCGTGCTCGCGGCAGCAAGCCCGTCGACTGTTGGATTCCGAGAATCGAACAGACTTCTCCGAACGCTTGTTCCGATCGGCACGAATTATCTCGCATCTCAAGTCGCGATCCGCGCAAACCATCTCGTTACCGTTCATCGTTCATTTTCAGTTTTAAGACAATTCATTTCATCATCGTGTATTTCTGTGCATCATTTCATTTATTGTAAATTCATTACATTTCATACAGTGTTTGTTATCGTGACATTTTGACATCGTTTTCTTTGTGTTACACGCGTACATACATTTGACTGTTGAACGATCTCGTTCGAATAAAGAACATTTACAAAGAGTGTGTGTTACTTCCTACCGCGCTCGTAAACATTAGGGCACTAACTCAATATACAAGGTGGCAATTTATTTGATGCATTTATATCGTGGTTCGTCTCAAAAAGACATTGGAGCTATGATAAATAAGTCACAACCTACGGTATGTAGAATAATTTCAGAAGTGCGAGATATTATTATGTCTAAGTTTGTTCCTCATTTTGTGGGGAACATAACAAGAGAGAAAATTAAACAAGAGACATCAAATATAGCTCGTCATTTTAAAAAAATTCAGGAAAATGAAGATAATATATTTACCATTTAGGACGGAACATGTGTATATTTAAATAAAAGTACAAACTATCGCTTCCAAAGAGTATATGTATATAACCACAGGAAGCGTTTTTTCCACGTTTGAAATGAATATATGGGTCCAGTAGTTGACCGCGCGCCTCAACTTCTACTCACATTTTACTTTATAACTCGAAAACGAATAATTTCCCCAAGGTATGACAAACACGATTCGAAAGAGCATGAAATGTACTATTAATGGAGCGTTTTTAGTTAAAATCAGGCGATACTTTTTTGGGAATTGCAATTTTTCTGAATTTTTTACGCCTCGAAAAACACGAAAACGTGAAAAAATTATGTTAGAAATAAATAAATTACATAAACTTATACACCGTTGGAAAGCTTGAATTTTTTATGATTTTTTGGTATCAGTGCCGGGTCGATATCATATTTTTATTAAAAGTTGCAGCACATAATAGATTTCGCAAAATACGTACTTTGACCCCCTCCCCCCCGTAACCGTGAAGTCCTGGGAAAAAGTTTTTGCACGGAATCAATGTTAGACCCAAAGGGCTACCAATATGCAAAGTTTCAGGAAAATTGGTCTTGGGTAATTTTGGCCGATTTTGAATCAACGTCTTTGCAACGTCACAATACCATTTCTTAAATTATTCTCTTTTACCAACAAACGTATACAATTAATTTGTAATCGCAGTTTTCTGTTGTGCGAACAAACGAAACGCTGTTTTCTTCCTCGCGTTGTAACGTAACATCTTTCTCGTCAGACATCGCATACCTTTTGGCGCCACAGATTCTTGCGTTCTAGTAGTAGTAGAGTGTATAACAAATTTATTATGGCAATTCATATGGCAACGCAAGAGGCCGGTGAAGGGTTATTACCCTTGGAATATGGATTGAATTTGTTAGTTAGGTGCGCGGACGAACCCAATGCGAACTTGGGGAGCCGCTAGGATGGTATAGTTTTCGTGGACGAACCTAATGCGAAATTGGGAAGCCACTAGGTTGGATAAATCTCCGTTTGGAATATGTATGTCGCGGACAAACATGATGCGAAATCAGGGAGTCGCTGGGATTGTTAGTAGGCCTCGTAACTCTAATAATGTAATCTAGATGATACAATCCGAGCGGTAAAATTGTATCTAGTGGGAACGACCAATTACTATATTAGGAGTTTAGACATTAATTCAGGGTTTCATGGATTTTACTACTGGTTTAGATAACAACGATATATTCTTGAATAAAGTATGTTACAGTTGTCATTGTCGCGATTGTAATGTAAATAAAAGATTGATTTGTATTTACCTAAGTTGCACGGTTTTGAAGCACTGGCACTGCGCGGTCTAAGAGTAAGAAACATGACACTACGTGAGTCTACGGGTGACTGTACGTTTATGAACCAGAGATAATCAAAATGGTCGTGCTAATATACCCTCGAAAATAGGTGGGGATGCCTGCATGGAGTTGAACCACTTGAACAACTTGAAAGATTCTTACGCACATACGTAACATGCGACATAGCGAAGTAGACTGTTACGAGCCTAGGGTTGGTCAGGTGATGCGTGACCGAGGTTATTAGGTTTTACGGGATTTGGTCTGTTGAGGACTTGTCGGTGTCTCTTCATGCAGTGGAATAAGCGTACAGGAGATATATACCAATGACATAAAAACGTATTGACAATACTAGCTGATGGGTGATGTGGAAACATATTGATACCAGTGTAGCCCTAATCAGCCCTAATGCGTCACACGTAGTTTATATGATGTGCGTCTGAGGTGGATCGAGCACTACGGCAGCCAGGCAGCGGGGGTGGGGGGGGGGGGGCAAGTTGCCTGACGGAAGACAGTGAGTGGGGTCAATGTTTACTTTAGGGAAGGCATCTCTGCTGACCTCAACCTTGACATAAATTACCAAGAATGTTGTCTTGAGTAACTAACAAGAGGTTTTCGCCGTCGCTCGTTTTTCATTCAAAAGTTATTATCAAAATAAAAGTACCGAACGGCGTTTTCACTTTGCTGCTAGTGTCGTTCGCATGTGGAATTTAATTTTCAGTACCAAATAAGTAAGATCTAGAAATATAAAAGTTACTCTGTTAATAACGAATAGACTCGATATTGCATATACAAGATCTCAAAGAGAAGGTGTAGTTGAAGTTGGTTGGTGCTAGTGTGACGAGGGCGTGGAGACCGCCGACCGAAGACGCATAGTGGAGCGAATATAGGAAAACCGTGACATTGACCAAAATTAGAAGTTTATTGTAAGGCTTTGATGGCATATATACTTGCTCTATTGTGCCTTGACGAGTGTCACTCACAGATAGCAAGTCTAGAAAAAAAATTTGTATGGGCTTTATTATAGCCAATCTATCTGAAAAGTTCCATTCTATAAATGTAATGAATCATATCTGATAGTATGAATTGTTAACAGAACATTTCGAAAAAACAATAGGATATTAAAAATACATCGTGTTTCTAGCAAATTTTTGAAATGAATGAGTCACTTTTTCTTTATTTCCAACATTTGGAAAAAAATGTTAGGTGGTCAAACAAGTTTTTTGACTTCAGATTCGTATTCTAGACTACTAAAAACATGGAAAATTAAGATCTCAAATCGATTCGAAAGATTAAAAAGGTGCTGAACGCGATGTCGAGCATTTCGATAGAATCGCCCCACTGTGGGCCGGCCCGCCCGATTACGCCTGCAATGTTTCTACATATGGTCACTGTGTACAAAACGTATGCAATACCACAAGCCATCTTTTTAAATATCAGTGTTGATAGAGTATGTCCCGTCTATAACAATTATATTGTTAATAACTTTTTGAGAAACAATGAGCGACGGTTAAAATCTTTCGAACGTTATTTTGAAGAGCGTCTTTGATAACATATGTCGAATTAAGCTCATTGTTCATGTACAATTTTTTATTTAAAATAATGACATTATAACTTAATAGAAAAATTAAATTTTAAATTATATTAATGCATATTAATTATTGTATACGAAAGCAGCAATCTTTGTAATGAATTGCGCTTTTTCTCACTGGGTTGCAGCCACTGAGCACATTGATTGAATAAATGTACACAAGATGTGCTATATACAATATTCACAGTTTATTAGATATATTCGAATATATACAAGTTGTCGCGATTTCGCATTCGGAGTGATGTGCGATTTCAAAAGTTCTATGTTATGTGTGCGACCGCGAGCGTGAAACTTTCTCGCGACGAAGCGGTCTGGTTTTCTTCTACGTCAAGAGGTCGAAGTGGCGACGCCGGCAATAGACTAAGTATCGGGACACGGTCAACTTAGGGGCCCTTTGTATACAATGTTGGCGCGGGTCGGCCCGACGTAAACATTGTACACATAATTAAAACCGTTGGTCGACTGCTTGGCGCCGAATTTCGCCGAACTCCTCAACGGAGGAGAGGTAGGACGTTAAAGGGGAGACTTCGTAAGAAAAATAGTTCGTTCTATTCGAGAAACGGATCCGGTCAAGTCGTCGCGAGACACTCTCCCGACAAGTCGTAAACGGAAACCCATAACGATAGTTCATCTCGTGATAATTAATATTCCTAGAGTGCAAATCATATTCTTTCGGTGGGATTCATATGAGACTGTCATATCATTCACATACACAAATTTATAAGGGATCCCTCGGGGTCGTACTCCCCCAGGTCGTGCTTAGCACACAAACGCAGACACTCAAGGGGTCCCTCGGAGACAATCTCCGCCAGGTCGTGCTTAGCACACACACATATATACGTTAGGGACCCCGCAGAGTTATACAGTCTCATGTGAGTCTCACATTACCGTATGCTCACACCATCACGATTATTGTAAAGATTATAATTGTTAACTTCTGGGGTTTTTTATGCCATAAGGCTTTTTCCCCAACGAGCCAATAAATCAAAAGGATTTCATTTCGGCTCAAATTCGTCTCATTTATTTGTGAATAATTCCTTCTCCACAATTATTCTATAATATTAATTTGAAATACGGAATTTCTTCATGTTGAAGAACTTTCGACGATAAATTATGCGATTTCAAAGTGATATTATCGGTTCGGCGATTTCGCAGCGTTCTGTCCGAGTCTCGTTGCGTTTCGTTTAACGTCACCTCGGTTTTCTCGTAATAGGTCGGTTGTAGATGTAGGTGGTGGAATGTTGCATTTTTTCATTGGTTGTGGGTGTATCTTGGAGAGTTCGGATATTGGGGTGGGAAACATTCAGGAAGCTCGTCTCGTCTTGTCGATGTCTTAATTTATATGGTCTTCGTTGATCGTCGTTTCTGTTTTGTCGCACGTGTTGTCCGGCTGTTTTACGATAGGGTCTCGGTGGCCCTAAAGAACGATTGAAATTACGGAAAATTCGGAATCCGTCCGTACGGTTCCTGCGCCTTCCACCGGGTTGTAAACCGCGTTGTATAAATCGCCGTACGACCGTTTCGGCACGTTCCCTTCATCATTGTTGCGATCCGCAACAATTATATTGATTAAAAAATTACATAATAATATTAATCATAGGAGTCTAAAAAAACTTCCCCAATATTATGACAAGCATTATAATTTCAGATATAGATGAGCGAAAACAAATTTAATCTTCATTTTAATTTTCATTATGTTAAACAGCAAATCGAGATCATTACACTGACAATAAAAGAGTCAATCAAATAAGACATTGAAAACATACTCACACATTTAATAACAGTTTCCCTGATTCCAGTTACATATCAACCATTACATTAAATATGCCCTGCTGTTAGCATTGTTAAATATACCCTGTATGGTAAACACTGCCTTGTAAACCGTCAGCCTCCGGTTTAACACGTTCTCCATCCCGTGCATCATGCGTAATTCACAGTTACAATTAATATGAAATAATTTCTACTTACAACATATTCGAAATGAAACTGATATAATAAATCAATTGAAAAAACGAAAAATGACGGCAATTAACACTTCATAATAGAAAAAGTGGACATTTTGAACTGAGCGTTTTAATCTTTTGCGGCAGGCTAATGGTCTAGCTCTAGGCGTGTTAAGTGTTTCTGTTTTCAATCGGTTATCGATTGCAATTAATATACACGAAGGCTCCGAATGAAAAGAACGACTCTATTAAGTATTCCCTCGATTGTGCTCTCCCCTTCGCGACGAGGTTCGCAGAATGTCTATATAATTCGCTAAAAAAAAATTCGATTGTCTCCCTTACACGATTGCGGTGACACGCGTCCATAAGCAATCGTCGGATACATAAAACATGCGCTTCCCTTCCGATAATATTATGCGGCAGACTTCAACCGCGATGCGACCAGTCGACAACGTGCACCTGAATGGTCAACATGCGTGATCGATCATGCAGCCAGGTCAAGAGCTGCAACGAGAATCACGAGAATGATTTAAATTACGCTTTAGAGATGTGTCGCTGGTTATTGAAACCGCTCGGCGTGTGGTCCTTAGTTTATCAACGCGTAAGCAACCTGGAGAAAGTGTTTTCCGTCCTGTTGCAGATAACTTGTTCCTCTTGTCTTGTTTTCATCATCGTACCATCGACTTATAATATGTTCTTTGTGGAAAAGGACATGAACAATATAGTGAAGCTACTCGCCCCAGTCATATTCTGTATATTATCCACCATAAAATACCTTATCCTCGGCGCTAAGGGAAGTATTTTAGGAAGATGCATAAAGCATCTAGAGCAGGATTGGAAAATGGTGGAAGATCCGCATCATAGAGCCATCATGCTGAAACAAGTGTCTATCAGCAGATTCCTGATCACCGTGTGCGTGGGTTTCCTTTATTCAGGCGGCGTGTCCTATGACACGGTCATGCAATTTTTGTCAAAAGACAATTTAGACATAAACGACACCATGCGGCCGCTCGCTTACCCTTGCTTCAGCTTCCTCGACGTCCAATCCAGTCCTACTTACGAGATCGTATTCTTTGTTCATTGTGTTTCATCTCTTATTCAATACACCATAACGTCGGCTGGATACAGTATGGCGGCCATTTTCGTCACGCACATCTGCGGGCAAATTCAGATACAGATGACTCGGTTGGATCAATTGATCGGCTCTAATGAAAAGGAAAGTACTTTTTACGATCGGATGAGCGTCATTATTCGTGACCATGCCAAAGTAGTGAGGTAATTATTAGAATGATATATGCATGCACAGGATAGAACATTTAAATGGGAACATTTCTATCACCAATATTTCTGTTAATATCCCTTAATAATGTCTAATAAATTCCAGACAATTTATGTTCAAAGAACGGTTTTCAGTTCAGTTCATTCACTAGATCCTAGTTAGCATGACTATTTGTTGCTTCCCGGAAACTGAAAGATGCAATTTTCATAAAAATTCCATGTTTCTTCATCGAGATTTTATGGTGTTCCGCATCAGTTACATTTATCCTATAATATGAATAATATATAGTATATTATGATATACCTTTCGATGTTCTAGGTTTTCTAGAGAGGTTGACGAAGCTCTACGTGAAGTTTGCTTGGCAGAGATCGTTGAATCGACGTTGTGTATGTGCCTGCTCGAGTACTATTGCTTGACGGTAAATGAATGTCGATCGTTATTTTCTAAAGCCGATAGCCATTATTGTTGTCAATCTGATTTTAGGAATGGGCAAACAGTGACATGATCTCAATACTCGTATACCTCGTGTTGTTGATTTCATTCACCTTCATTATATTTATATTTTGTTACCTAGGTGAAATTCTGTCTGAACAGGTATTTATCAAGAATTTCTGTCCAATATAACACTTTAGTGAACGTAAATCCTACTCTGGAAGTGTAATAATTCCGTTCAACATGGCGCACTAAAATACACAGCTATATTGAGAGCATAATTAAACAAAAATATTAACCACAATTTATTCGGGGAAGCTCTATCGGTAGAATTACATTCAAACATGTATACAGGGTGGGATGGAAATCTTAGAACAATCGGATAGCGGTAACTTTACATGTACTAATAAATCGAATAAGGGAAATAGCATTTTTTCGTTTGACGCCTTGTTTTCGAGTAAACTCTAGTTACAAGGTCCATCGTGTTCGCGTGCTTCAGTATATGCTGGAAGTAGAATTGAATGGTCATGATCAGACGCGTCAGACGATTTCTAACGACTAACACGCGTATTCGCGGCATTTCCAAACTCAATTTTCTCAAAATGGAAGCTTAAGATGATAAAATATTGTATCAAATTTTTTTCTTAATTTTCATGTAGAATCTCCCTTTGTCCTGTTGTACAATAATATCCGCTCCACCGAGTATTTGGCTTTAGTAAAATTGTTCGATACATAAAACAGTTATGTATGTATTTGACACGCATCCACGTCCACTAAAGGTTAAGTTCTGCAGTGAAACGTATTTCCAATATGTTAATTTGGCTTTTAAGATAAACTATGCGCATAGAAGTATTATAAAGAGTCAGCCGTTACTTACTATTATTATCTACCAAGCGAAATTTCGAAATGGTGCTCTCATTCTATTATATCCCACAATAAATGTGGGAAAAATTATAATTATTTCGCCTTCCATAATTCGTGCAAACCTCACACACTAGTGTAGCCAAATGGGCCCAGCTTCCTACGAGATACCGTGGTATAATTTACCACCGAGACAAGCTTGCAATCTTATTCTTGTGAACGCCATAGCTCTTTATCCGCCAAAACTCACCGCTGGAAAAATAATGGACCTTTCTATAACCACGTTCAGCACTGTAAGCAATTTAATAGTCTCTAATATTTTCAGAATACTAAACATTTTTTAACACTCAATATTTTCCAGGTTGTGAAGACGTCGGTGGTTTACTTAAATATGCTTCGAACATTTGCTTGGTAACTAAACTTCTACTTGTTATTGTTAGTACCGTAAAGTAACCATTATTATACATTATATATTCATCTTCTGTAGATCTTCTGAGCTCGACATTCATAGACCATGTTTAGGCGATAGTATATATCTTGATAGAAGCGTTTCGATCTATCAATGTCGTGAAACACTTCCAAATAGTACTCGGTAAGAAACGTAGCATTAAGATATTGTTAAAAACGGGATTAGTTAGTTGCAACGTTATTCTATTGTATATCCTACTGACATATCCTTGTTTATTTATCTTTGAAACAACATGTGAAGCCACACTAAAATTTTTGAATGGTATACTGCATTTTATGCAATGATACAAGTTCAATAATTTATCGAAATTATTTACTCACGAAATTGAGCCATTTATAAGAATATATAGACTGTCCCAAAAGTGTGCGAGTTCCTTAAATGAGACAATTCCTGAGGTTAGTCTAAGAAGCCTTTTCTTTTGCGAAAATGTCATTCGCAGCTTCGTTTTCAAGCTATTAACAAAAACGGCGGGCCGACCAGAGAGCAGCTACAGTTGATGGCTTCTAGCTCGGTACGTCGCGGCGGCTGATTTTACTGAGCGGCAGCGTTTGTTAGAAATTTTTAGAATAGTACGGACTTTCTAGGAGACCTGTCCTTTTTAGGGATTCTAGGGTAAGTGCTGAGCGGTCACACACAGTCCTCTTACTAAAATTTTATTTAGCAAACCTTCAGGCTCAGCAAGACAGATTGCTGTTACTATCCGTTTAGTAGGGCATGATTTTATCGATAGAAAAACCACCACACGTTCCACGTGTACCACCCGTAGAGCTAGTTCTAGACCCAAAAACTATGTAAAAAAATACGGCACGGAGCCGTTTTTTATTAATAAGTCGAAAACGAAGCCGCCTATGATACGCAAAGGAAAAAGCTTCTTGGAATAATCCCAGGAATCACCCCCTTCGAGAAACTCGGACATTTTTGGGACACTCGGTATAGTAAAAAATGTAGATTTCCATTTACAACGTTAATGGACCCTCCCTGAACGTTTTAAGGTGATCACAAGATCAAATAAATAAAAATATGATGTATATCCCAAAGGTGTCAAAATCTCGAACAACTATTAATTTGGAACACCTACGGATTCTTCATTTTCCAAGACATTTGAGAGTTTCGAGTTAAATTGGGTACCCTATAATCCTCGAAACTTTTAGCTAAAAGTATCAACAAGATTTCCATGAATCTTGAAATTTTAATTAGTTGTCCATCTCAACGGGTGCGCGTTTTCAAATAGCGCTCACAAATCAAATGAAGGACATCACAGTTTACGAAATAAAATCCAGGAAAACAAGCAGTCAAGTAAGTACTGACATGATGAAAAGGATCCTGTTCCATTATCATACTTCATCCTTATGAAATGATGGTTATCAGCGAAAAACATCGGTAGCATAAAAATGTTGTTAAATTAAGTCAGTTTGTCTGAATAAAATATTATCAATACGAATATCCATTATTTTTAATGTTTTCTATTATCCACAACATTATCACTAAAAGCATGTGTTAGCGTTGACGAGTTTTGAGCAGAGTCGAGGGCCAGCCGAGGGCCGCCATGCATCATGGAGCTGGCAGTCGGCACGGGAAACATTGCAAGGGAGTGCGTTGGGGGTGCGCAATGGATTCTCAGAATCCCGGATCATAAAGCTATCAGTCGGCATGGAATATATTACGAAGGAATACGCAAGGGAAATGTCGCGAGGCCATACCGCCACACGTCACGAGGCGAGCAATAAGGGCTTCCTCGAAGGATCTGACCGCGAAGTGGGAAAAGTGACGAACCTTCTGGTAAAAGGACTGTGATGAACCACTCAGCACTTGCTCCAGGACTATAGAGGAGTACAGTCGTCTTTATAAGATATTTAACACAAATATCATTTTTTTCGTATAAAAATACAAAAACTATACTGAATATCCAACCTATAAGTAATTTATATGTTTGTCTAACATTATGTATGGTTTCCACAAGTAAATGTGTGTTTTGGATTTCAATTCAATATGATGAACCCTATCACAATTGATGTATAAAGCGAAATGTGTACTTAGATCGCCAGAAATATTACCACCATATGCTAGATATTGTTCTACTCGTCCACTGCACCATATTGCACCATTAAGCAACTATGATTGCCATCGGTCTGACAGAAGAATAGAATCGTATATTTTGCATATAAAATAGTTCACAACATTTTCAATCATAAACTGTACGACATTAACGGTTGTCAACCATTGCACAAAATCACTTATAAATAGTGTAGGGACAATAATGTGAGTGGCTTGCATTGGCAATTATATTTAATTATTAATTCTAATATAGGTTTTCGCTCAGCAGACAAAAATTTGTTTAACTTTTCTGAAAAAAAATATTATACAATATCATAACAAATGATAAAACTAAGTTCTGATGGGCGAAATCGAAATTTCACTGCGCGGAGTTCTCTCGTTCAAACGTTATACCCGACTAAAGTTGCTCGATTTCAAATGCGTTTGACATAGGTGCAGGTATGTGTGGTCGGGCTGGCCCTTAAGCCGGCTCTCTCCCAAGAGCCTCCCGCTCTTAATCCCAAAATAAAGGAAAAGAGTGAGTTGTATTATACATACACACATACACAATCGTTATATATTTATATATTATATAATGTTTAAATATCGCGTTAGTTTGAAACGTGCTTGAATTTCGCGATTATCGCGATCTAAATTCGTTGGCGATTCCTCCGAGGTTATTTGTTCGAGGGGCCAATAACCCATAATAAATCAAGTAAAAACGGCTTGACTTTCTGGCTAGCAGCAAAGTCAGCTGACAAACACGGCGATCGGGCACCGTGCGAAACGTTTCAAATTCAAACTCGCGTCGCGAAGGTAAAGAGAGACAAAGAGAACAGAGACAGGCGGATAAGAGAGAGACAGCGCCGCGTCGCGGAACAGCTGACAATCTCTCGCGACGCTTGCCGGTTCGCGATCACTTGCTATCGAGGTGCGCCTGCGAATACATCTCCTGAGTCTTCGCAGCTGTCAAACAAACTCTCCAGTCGAGCTATCGGATATGTGTAACAAGTATCCGCCAGCGAGCTTTTGCACTACTGTGCGATCGGAATCGAGATCGTTTACGAGATCGTTCCTCCCGCTTTAAGAGAGCCTAAGCAAGAGTAATCAATCTTCGAATTTCACGAGTTTTGAATAATTAACCTGTCCATCCCTCTCCAGTCGAGCTATCAGATACTTGTACCAAGTATCTGCCAGCGAGCTTTGGCACGACTGTGTGATCGGAACTGATCTCGCGTACGAGATCGTTTCACACGCTGTACGAGAGCCAACAGGCAATAAATACATAAATCGAGCTCTGGATTTTCCGAGCTTCGTACAAATAATAGTGCACAGTTGCGATAGCTGCTTAGACATTTCTAATGTGGCTATTGCTTCACCGCACAACAAGTGTATTTCGGTGTAGTTTACGCGTGATTCGTGTTCGTTCCCCGAATTCACTGTTCGCCGGGAATCGTGTTTTCCGATTCCGTACGGCCATCCGTGTAACACGGAGGACACTCTTTTCGAGTCCTGTACCTGTAATAAGCCCTGGCATACACTTTGACGTCCCAGCGCAGCAGATACCGGAGACTCGAATTGTGAAGGTCAATTTCCCTTACGCCCTTGCCTTTTCTACGAAAATCGCATATTATACGGTGTCGGAATTGACTGGTCCAGCCACAGGTCTCGACTTGTAAGTCCTGGCTTCGTCCCCCTTCTCTGAGTGAGAGAACGCGACAAAGATCTCGGCAGGCTTGACCCGTTCAACCAATATAGTCGCTCCTCCCGTATACGCCGTCGTTATTACGCCTGAGCAAAGATTACGAGTGGGAATATTGACTGGTTGAACACGCTTATACTATACGCCGCTTCTATTGTGCGCAGATAGTCGATCTTATGCGTGTAAGTGGTGAGTTGGACCCACGGACCTAAAGGACTGTGCATAAAGTGGGTTTATGGGCGAGAGGGGGCGTACCATTAGCGGGGAGGGAAGGTAGACTGCGGCCATATTGGTAGGATAAACTAGTGTTGCCATCTATATAACGGTGCGGGAACATTGAAATGATTTGATTCTGAAAAATGAATGTATATATGGTGTATATGGTGTATAACAAGTGTATTTGTATATAGTGTAGTATATGGTGTATAACAAGTGTATTTGTATATATATCTGTATATACATATGAAATATTAAAATTTAATATACATTTGCAGTGACTCACAAAAGTATTCGCTCGCCCTTTAAATCAGAATAACTTTCTTACAATTTGACCAAACCATTTGACTTTTTTTTAGCAATTAGAAGCATTGATTTAGTAAATCACGTGCAAAAACGATTTTGAAAGAACTGCAATTCGTAGGAAATACATGAAGAGATAAAAATGGCACTTTTTAAAACTTCTTTATTTTAACCCATAATGAAAATTTGAAATATACCTTTTGTAGACCTATGTTAGTTATACATAAGCTGAAAATTTCATAAGCGAATATAATTCACACTTATTCTTTGTTTTGAGTATGAGAAAGAGGAGTGCTACAATAACTAAGCAAAATATATGATAAAACAATAAAATATTTTATTTGGCAGAAAAAATTAAAGAATACCAAGATTTGTTGCTAGGGTAAAGAAAACTGCCAAAACATTACCAGTATTCACAAAACAAAAATTACATTGTATTATTACAAAATAGTTTATAACAAAAACACTTTTCTAAAAAATAAAGATAAACTAAATAAACAGTAAAAATAAACAAATCGTTGCACATTCGACTCCAATATAACTGCCTCAGGGATATATAATATATAATATACTGCATCCCTTTACAATACACCTTGTCATTTTTGTAAATTAATGGGTATCAACGCACAAAACAAACAAAGCCACGACGATTCACCACCCTTGCCGCACATGTACCGGGTACAGAGTGATCAGTGGCCGAGCGTGGGTCCGTAGCGTGGGTTACATTAGTATTTAAAGTTGCCTATAGAGCGCACCACCGATTTGTCCTACCAAGATGGCCGACAAGTTGATCCCCCTTCCGTCTTTTGGAACGCCCCCGCAGATTTATGCACAGTCCTTCAAGTCCGTGGTTGGGCCGCGTCTTTCACCGAGATTCCTATAGCCGCGTGACGTATTGAGTCACGCACGAGCTTTGAATCAAGGTTGTTGAAGCACGGGTTAA
This sequence comes from Sphecodes monilicornis, assembly GCA_913789915.3. Classification (NCBI taxonomy): domain Eukaryota; kingdom Metazoa; phylum Arthropoda; class Insecta; order Hymenoptera; family Halictidae; genus Sphecodes; species Sphecodes monilicornis. Next base: position 1,494,884 of record OU565290.1, on the reverse strand, counting down.
TTCGGCTGGATTCTCGAACTTGGAGCCTTATAACCTCCTTGCAAGATTAACCGCCACCTTTACGCTAACGCCCACGCAGTAGAATCGGTTTAACCGTGCCTACGCCAGCCCTAGCGGACGGATTCTCGCTTCTCGAGATACGTCACACTCATATACAGTCCGCTAACTCTGCGTTCTGAGCAGATTGGCTGTATTCCCCCCTCCTTCGATAGCGGTTCTCGCAGTCAGGAGCGCACGGGAAACAGCGTCTCGAACGGATACGTATCGTATCGAATAGGTGTTTTCACATCTTCGTTCGACCCTTTCTTTTACAGACACCAACGTCGCTAGACGTTCCAAGAACGACCCGGAGGAGACCGGAGGAACCGCCGACCGCCGACCTTCACGTGGATATTTTTGATTAAATAAACGGCCCACCATTAGGTGGGTCACTATCAACATAACCTCGTTGTACGATAATTTACTTTCCATCAAAACTCCTATCTCCTCATATTCGAGCCACCGTTGAAAAGTTGTTGCATTGTATTATACAGTCCACCTTTTTAACATATAATATGTGTTCACGTATATTAAGTTTTATATATATATACACACACACACGCTCGCGCGCACGCACGCACGCACGCACACACACACATGTTATACATTCACTTTTCAAAATCAATTCATAACAAATTTTACGAAATTATGAGGGTTGACCAAAGTACCCCATTTTAGCCAAACTTTGTACTTCACTGCCGCGAAATCGTCGCGCATGGGCGAAAAAAGCCACACAATGTCCCATCACTATCCCCAAACCTAATCACACCCGCTCACGATGAGTGGGTCGCCAATGTAGGAAGTACGTATCGTTCCCCACTAGGACGGGAGAGTATCGCGTACTATATTGTCTGCGACAGGGACAGGGCAAAGAATCCGCGAATCACGTTAACCGCGATGAGAGCCTACTACCTCGCGCGCGCACGCAGGCACGTATTTACACCCGTTGTATAGCGCTCGACTCTCCGACTTATATTATTCCGCGAAAGCATTCTGAATAACAGTTGCTCAGTCGAAAAACTTTTCATTTACACGTTACGTTTAATACGCCGCTCGATTAGCCCGACCAGCTCTCTTACCGCCTACGATAGTGAGGTTAAAAATGCTTAAAATGTTGATCATTCTCTGTCTTCCTTCATAAATTTCATGTCACAAATTATATTCATACATAAGAATCATGAAATATTTTATAAAATTCCTGTGCTTTAAAGATTCGTAACTCGTTTGAAGCAAATATTTTAAATTTTTCTTTACATTGAGATAAAAGTATTCCCAATAATTTTTTATCGCGTTTTTAATTATATAGAGATTTTGATGAAATTTTTATTGAGATATCTTCAATAATAAAATTTCGTATAACCTACATTTTTTACGGGATAATATGGATAATTGTTCATATGCAACAATTCATGTAAAATAATGACATTATAACTTAATAGAAAAATTAAATTTTAAATTGTATTAATGTATAGTAATTATATTGATTAAAACATTATATAATAATATTAATCATAAGTGTCTAAAGAATTCGACTCAACGCATCTGTTCTTAAAATACGAAAAAGATACAGCCACTGCAAATTTGTTGTTGGTTAATGAAATAAATGCGCAGGTTTGAATACATAAAAGTAAAGATATATTTTATTAATACATTGTACACGTTTTAAGCGACGTAACGTTCGGGCAGAGACTACCGCGCGCTATACGCGTTCATTCCAAGGCCCACGATGGGAGCGCACTCTGTACCATATACAATATAAATATACAGAAAACCCTACAGTTCTAACGTCTCCGATTATTATGACATCCATTATTTTAGGTATCTATGTGAATAAAACAAATTTAATTTTCATTTTCATTTTCATTATGTGAAATAACAAACCGAGATTGCGAAATAATGAAAGAGTTAACCAAATGAGACGTTGAAAACTTACCCCTCCATTTAATAACAGTGACCCAGATTCTAGTAATCATTCAACCATATTACATTAAGAACATGCTAGGTAAACCGTGTTTCTAGAATAGAAAACAGTGGACATCTTAAACTGTTTTTAATGTTCTCCGGAACACTAAAGGCAGGCTAAAGGTCTGGGTCATGAAAGTGAACCTCTTAAGCGTTTCTGTTTTTAATCGGCTATCGATAGCAATTAATGTACACGAGGGCTTCGAATGAGAAAAACAACTCTATTAAGTATTCTCTCGATTGTGCTCTCCCCTTCGCGACGAGGTTCGTAGAATGTCTACATAATTCGCTAAAAAAAAGTCGATTGTCTCCCTTTACACGATTGCGGTGACACGAGTCCATAATCAATTGCCGGGTGCATGAAACATGCGCTTCCCTTCCGATAATATTGTGCGACAGACTTCAACCGCGTTGCCAGTCGACAACGTGCACTTGAATGATCAGCATGCGTGAGCGATCATGCAGCCTGATCAAGAGCTACAACGAGAATCACGAGAATGATTTAAATTACGCTTTAGAGATGTGTCGCTGGTTATTGAAACCGCTCGGCGTGTGGTCCTTAGTTTATCAACGCGTAAACAAATTGGAGAAAGTTTTTTCCGTCCTATTGCAGATAACTTGTCTCTCTTGTCTTCTGTTCATCATTTTACCATCGGCTTATAATATGTTCTTCGTGGAAGAGGACACGAAGAATATAGTGAAACTGTTCGGCCCGGTCAGTTTCTGCATCTTCTCCACCATCAAATATTTTATCCTCGGCTCAAAGGGAAATATTTTAGGAAGATGCATAAAACATCTAGAGCATGATTGGAGAATGGTGGAAGATCCGTATCATAGAGCCATCATGCTGAAACAAGTGTCCATCAGCAGATTCCTGATCACCGTATGCGTGGGTTTTCTTTATTCAGGCGGCATGTCCTACCACACGGTGATGCAATTTTTGTCAAAAGGCAGATCCAACATGAACGTAACCATACGGCCGATCGCTTACCCTTGCTTCAACTTCCTCGACGTTCAATCAAGTCCTACTTACGAGATCGTATTCTTTGTTCATTGTGTTTCCGCTCTTGTTCAATACACCATAACATCGGCTGGATACAGTATGGCCGCCATTTTCGTCACTCACATATGCGGTCAAATCCAAGTACAGATAACTCGATTGGATGAATTGATTAACCATAATGAAAAGAAAAGTTCTTTTGACGACCGAATGACCATCATTATTCGTGAGCACGCCGAAGTAGTGAGGTAATTATTATTATGTCATTATCCTTTTATATTTTCTAAATAATTCTAGACAATTTCTCTTTCAATGACGGACACTTGACTAGATGCTAGTTAGCATGTGCTGTATGTTCCTTCCCGGAAACTGAAATGCATGATTATCTTTAAAGTTACCGAGATTTTATGGTGTTCTATATCCGCTGTATTCTTCCTATAATATAAATAATATACATTATATTATGGTACAACTTTGGATCCGTCTAGATTTTCTAAGGAGGTTGACGAAGCTCTGAGAGAAGTATGCTTGACAGAGATCGTGGAATCGACATTGTGTATGTGTCTGCTCGAATACTATTGCTTGACGGTAAATTAATGTCAATGGATGCCTTTTAAAGCCGATAGCCATTATTGTTGTTATTCTGATTTTAGGAATGGGCGAACAACGATATGATCTCAATACTCACATACCTCATGTTGTTGGTTTCCTTCACCTTCATTATATTCATATTTTGTTACGTAGGTGAAATTCTATCTGAACAGGTATTTATGAAGATTTTATATTCAGTATAACACTTTAGTAGACGGATTTGATGCGAATTGTATAACACTGTCCAACAAATTTCAACTTCTTTTTGACGTTTCGATTCTTACTATGCGATTTTTGTAGAGTTTTTCGCGCTGATTCCAAATCTGTTATTAATATTTCTCCTAGACGTACAGTTTCTGAGTGTAATTGAAGAAACAGAAGTGTGATCATTCCGTTTAACGAGGTGCAGTAAAATAAAAAGCGAAAATCTTAGTACAATCGGGTAGTGGTAATATTACATGTACTAATAAAACGAAAATGGGAACAGCATTTTTTCGTTTGACGCCCTGTTTCCGAGAAAATCAAGTTTCAAGATCAATCGTGTTTAGGTCGGGTTATACATGTCCGAAGTTCGGATCAGACCGAACATTTTAACCCAGGTTTAAATGGGAGTGTTCGCACACGGAAATCGGCGTCCGACTTCTCAACGATTCTTTTTCTTCGAGTCGGAAGGCCGTATATTTGTGCGTGGCACAAAAAAAAGGTTTCTATGTGCTCCAAACCTCCTTTAGGTAAACTATTGGTACCTCTCCTTTACAACATCATGGAAGTAGGGAACGTTCCTGCCACTTGATGAATTTTTCTTATATAATGATTTAAAATAATTATTAGAAAATATATTAGAGACATCGTTGTTCTGAAAATTTTTCCATCGGTTCAAGTGTGAAAATTTTTTTTAAAAAGTGGTCGTTTTCTACGATTCTTCCTCTTTGAAATTCCGTTTTTTCCATTATTTGTAACAACTTGTTGTTATATTTCAGGTTACCTGTTAATTCCCGTATCTCAATGGCTACATGTGTTTTCGATGTACAAGCAAAATTGCATGCTTATTTAAAATGCGACAGACCTTTCCTTCCAACTTAATATATGATAAGAAAAATTATTTCAGATACACCGGAAAATAATAAAATGTTGAGTTTAGCGAAACCAATAGTGTGATTTCGCCCACTACGATACATACTTTGCAACTGTACGCACCATGTAAAAATTTCACACACCACACATGACATGTGAAACACTCCGGGCTCATTCCATGCCAAATCGATCACTTTTTGCAGGATTTTGTTATAAATTAAATATGTTGTACTCCATGTGGAATTAGGGGGGGGGATTAAGTCATAATTTTGTCGGTTTGACAGTCCGAAATTTGCAATTTTTGGCCATTTTGGCGAAAACGGGCCTCACTTGCGAATTTTTATCTGAGAAACTGTTTGTCCGATTGAGCTAATTTTTTTGTTTTATTCGGAAAGGATTGGGCTATTACAAAATAATTTTTTTCAGACAAACCATTTTATAATGCCAAAAAATTAAAAAATTCTTCTTTTACGTTGTTTTCGTTGAGGGACCAGTGGTTTAAATTTTGGAAAAAATGTGGTTATATTCCTTGAAGTTCCCCTTTAAATTGAGCCCTTGAAAAGGATGGTGATGTGAAAATTGGCGTCGCAATGAGCTGATACAGGACGGCGTTTATTACACCCGTTTTATTACATTCGATAAAGGTTCGTGATCATAGTGCAAAAGAGTCCCACATTTGCACAGATTGATGCGTAAAAAGATGACTAAATACAAATTTCATGAAATTTTTAAATTCTTACTATTATATAACCCTCAGGGCCCATGCTAATTATGGTGAAATGATGTAATTTATTATTGTAATACTAAATATGTAGATCACGTAACTATTGAATAAGCATATATTAATACCTCTTATTACTAGTAAACAATGTTATTTTTATATTCTTCTGCGCGTCCACCGTCAACGTTTTTTAGGACGGCAATGTACTGAACGATCCAGAACGTTCTGAACCTCCACCGGAGTTGTTTAGTACAGTTTGTCAGATGATATTCTTTTTTTTCGTTACCATAGTAAGAAATTGTTATTTTTTTTGTTATAACGTTTAAATTCCTTAGCAAGGAATTCCCCGCCTATTAGCACGATGAACTCTGAAAAGTTCCAGTTAATAGTTTTTTAAATAAATGTTATATATTCTGCCTTCGTGCCGCCAGTGATCGGACAGCATATCCTCGAGGAAAATATTTTGCGGCCAGTGGTCCGACTTTAGCATAGGCATCTCTCGAGCTATAGAGTGGAGTAAAAGGTTCTCGGAACCCCTGGGGTTAGGGTAGCAAGTGACACGATCTTCGGCTCTTGGCCTTTGTTCGAGCATCTCGAACGCTTCTCAAGTTGCCTCAAAATTCGGATGGAAATGTATAAACACTCGAAAAACGCGTCCGATATCGGACGGCTCTGTATAACCCGACCTTTAGCGTGCTTCAGTATATGCTGAAAGTAGAATTGGATGGTCATGATCAGACGCGTCAGACGATTCCTATCGAATAACGCATTTCCAAACTCAATTTTCTCAAAAAGGAAGCTTAAGACGATAAAATATTGTATCAAATTTTTTCTTACTTTTGATGTAGAATCTCCCCTTGACCTGTTGTAGAATAATTTCCGCCCCAACCTGTATTTTGCTTTAGTAAAACTGTCGAAATATTATAAAACAGGTCCACGAAAGGGTTATGTTCTGCAAAGAAACGTATTTCCAATATGTTAATTTGGCTTTTAAGATAAACTATAAGCATAGAAGTAATATAAAGAGTCAGCCGTTACTTATTATTATTATCTACCAAGCGAAATTTCGAAATGGTGCCCTCATTCTATTATATCCCACAATAAATGTGGGAAAAATTGTAATTATTTCACCTTCCATAATTCGTGCAAACCTCACACACTAGTGTAGCCAAATGGGTCCAGCTTCCTACGAGATTCCGTGGTATAATTTACCACCGAAACAAGCTTACAATCTTATTCTTGTGAACGCCATAGCTCTCTATCCGCCAAAACTCACCGCTGGAAAAATAATGGACCTTTCTATAACCACGTTCAGCACTGTAAGCAATTTAATAGTCTCTAATATTTTCAGAATACTAAACATTTTTTAACACTCAATATTGCTCAGGTTGTGAAGACGTCGGTGGTTTACTTAAATATGCTTCGAACATTTGCTTGGTAACTAAACTTCTACTTGTTATTGTTAGTACCGTAAAGTAACCATTATTATACATTATATATTAATCTTCTGTAGATTTTCTGAGCTCGACATTCATAGACCATGTTTAGACGATAATATACATATATCTTGATAGAAGTGTTTCAATCTATCAATGTCATGAAACACTTCCAAATAGTACCCGGTAAGAATCATAGTGATCGATGGTTTCATTCAAATCCATACGTTATATCTGAGGTTGTAAAGAAAAACGGCGCATGTTAATGTTTTTATTTTCGAGACATTGTCTTTTAAAGTTCTGATCACTACGTCTTCGCACTTGTAATGATTCCTTATTTTCGTTTTATAATATACATACACAGGCTCATGAAAGTATTCGAACGCTCTTTAAATCAGAATAGTTTGTTTAAAATTGTATCCAACGACTTCATGTTTTGAGCAATTAGAAGCTTTGCTTTCCTAAAGTCGTACAAAAAAGTTTTTTAACCAATTACAATTGTTAAGAATGACATGAGAAAATAAAAACGGCACTTTTTAAAACTTTCTTATTTCAGCCCTTATTGAAAATTTAAAATATGTGCCTCGTAAACCTATATTAGTAATGTACGTGCTAAAGATTTCATCGAAATCGATTAACGTACACACGAGCTACAAGCGGTTGATAGTGGTGAAAATCGCAGTTTTGCACGACTTTTCGTCCGTTTCTCCTTAAAATCCACAGATTCTTACATCTTTCTATGCGTACTGTTTTTTTTTTTGTACGTCAACCGAGTTCGATGATATTTGCAGCATATGCATAAATAACATAGATCTACAAACCGCATATTTCGAATTTGCATTACGGCCTGAAATAAAAAAGTTCTAAAAGTGCTATTTTAATTTTTTCATGTAATTCCTACCAATTGCAATTTTTTGGAAATCTTTTTTTGCACATCAATTAGTAAATCAATGCTTCTAATTGCAAAACAAGAGTGAAGTTGTTTAGTCCAATTTCAAAAAAATTATTCTGATTTAACCCCTTCCCTTACGAGCGAATTTCCAAATGTGCGGTCCAAAAACGACAACAAGGTCGGTCGCGCCCGGGGACACAAACAACTTTGCTCAGCGTTCGAAACTGTACAAATCGCAAACTTCCTATGATTTGTATATACACGTGCGCGGTACAATTAACTTTGGGCCGATACCCTTGCGACACCTCTGAAGCGTCTTATCCGTGTTTGGGCCGATAACCTTGCGACGCCTCTGAAGCGTCTTATTCATGTTTGGTCCGATAACCTTACGACGCCTCTGAGGCGTCATTGTAAGCTAAGGGGTTAAGGAGCGTTCGAATACTTTCGTGAGCCCGTGTATGTGTGTATTTGGTGCACTTTGCATAATATTGCATATTTGTATAATTAACGTAAATAATAATAGAATGAATAGTAATAATTCAAAGGCGCCTTAGGCGAAACGACGCAATTTTCCTGGACTTGTGTTATTCTGCTTGATCGTATCGAGGTTGTTAAGCTGTTGTTCCAAAAGAAAAGGTTACCATAAATGTCAGTTGCAAGTGTTCTATTCGTGCGTTCCTGCACAGTAGAGGACTTGCGTTGTTTTGCCTAATGCGTATTAATTATGCGTTGGACTTCGGTTAAATTGCATTATTCTTTTATGGCTATCGAATTTGTTTTCATGACAATAAGTGAATCCTATATTGTAAAGCTCAGTTAATGAGTAAACTTAAAGTTTTTGAAATTGTAACGTGCGGCGATTTTGCTTGCAGCCACAGATATGTCCTTTTCTTTTGAAAAAAATATTTTTATATATGTTGTACATTGTCGAGGTGGCACATGTCATAATCATATTTGTTCGGGTTGAACTGTCGGCTGCGCCCGCAAACAACGGGAGCAACAACCAGGCGACCGAAAGGACCGCCACGGTCCCATAACAAATATGCTCGCGACCGCCAAGAACCCGCCTGCACCGTTCGGCAACTAGCAACCCAAGACACCCCTACTTACCCCGCGCCGGGAAGCGAAGTCGAATAGGTCTATTCCTATAAATCAGTGCAGGGCGCTGGAAGAGTTTTTTCAATATGGTTTTGTATCTAGAGCTATCCATGCGGACCGACGCGACGCCAGCGTTCATTCGGGTATTTCATCTCGATCCTGCAGAGCCATTATCTTGAATGTATGATCATTTCTAGATGGCCTTTCGAGAGAGCGTTGGCAGTACCCTGCTGTGCATGGCACAAAAAAATGTTTCCAGGTGTCCACAGCTCCTCAGGTAAACTATCGGTATCTCTTCCCTACAACATCATGGAGATAAAAAAACGTTCCGGCTACTTGGTGAAAAAACATCACACATTGTTATATTATACGTAAATTATACATATATTCTAAAACCACAAATAGTAGTTATTTTTTAAAGGAAATATCCACATTAAGACGGTGGTCATTTCGTGTGAAGCCGATCATGTTTACATACAAACACTATCAAAGTTTGCCATTTTGGACGATATGTACAAAAACTACCATCACAAAATATTTTATTTCACGGCTATTATTAAAAATTTTTTTAATCATCATCGCTTCTTCTTAAATAATTTATTATTTTATATGCAAATGTCATTTCTTAATGCAAGATTATTAGAAATATCTTCACCGATTAAATTGTGAAATACCACCGATTCAACTGTGAACAAATTTGAAGAAATATGGCCGTATTCTACGATTATTTCTCTTTGAAGTTCCGTTATTTAGCACGAGTGCATTTTGGAGAACTCCTTGTTCTTAACTTTTTTTGAACTTTTTTTTATGTGATCCTGTAGGTATCGATGAAGACATTCCGAAAATGTGTGTATGGTTGTTAAGAATTCACTGGTTTATAAGTTATACGCATGTAAAGATGAGCAGTTTTAAGCGTTTTTGACAGGTTAGACCAGGCATGTCCAGAAGTAGCTCACTTGTAGGCAAATTCGAGGGAGACGCCTATTTCTCCCGCCCGCGCGTCTCGCTCCACACGGCGACCGTAGTCCCCCGAGCTCCTCAGACCCGTGCCTACTGTGGGTCCGAAAGTCGCCGCAACGCGCCACACGCAGTACGTGCCGCAAGCGGTAGGTACTGGTCTGAGGAGCTCGAAGGACTACGGCCGCCACGGAAAGCGAGACACGCGGGCGGGAGAAGTAGGCGTCTCCCTCGAATTTGCCTCCAAGTGAATTACTTCTGGACATGCCTGGGTTAGAGCGTCGCCATATTGGATATTCGTTGAGTGGCAGAGGTAGGTAGGTCTGTTCGGCGCATGCGCTGGATAGATCGTGAGTGTTCAACCCATGTGTTAGATAGCATGGTATATTTGCGGGATCGGCTAAATAGTACTGAGCGTATGCGCTAGATGGCAAATCAGTGGTTACACATACTTTGTAAACATAAGCAATTTCAAGTGTTCTTCACAAATTAATTATTAATAAGTTTATTGTTGATTTTGAAATGGCTAGTTCAAGCATTAGAAATTTTAACTTTAGAGAGAAGTAAAGAAGAAGCAATTACTTGTGCTCAGGATTGTGGATTGTTGCGGAAATTTAAAAAGTGTCGTACCCATCGATGCGAAATGAAAATTTATAACAATAAACATGAAATCGGTTGTTTTGGGTGTCCAGTAATTAAAATATACAGAATCACATACAGGATTTCAAAAAGAAGGTACAGTCCAAGATGGTTTCGGGTTAGGTCGTCGTGGGAGCAGAGAAGGCCGGCCCGGCCATGATATAATATTTCGCATTTTGATTTAGTAAATGTGTTATTATTACGTACATGTTTGTGCTGTCATCTAACGGATCTGTTCGAAAGTATTTAGCCCATTTTATGTGTATCACCTACCCACGGACTTAAGGACTGTGCATTATGTTGCGGGGGTGAAGCGAAAGACGGAAGGGGTATCAACTTGTCGGCCATCTTGGATGGCAAACACTGTGGTGCGCTCTATAGGCAGTGTTGGGATATGGTACAAGATTTCACGCGCATGCGCGTGTAAAGTTCCCGCGCATTTCAGCGTCAGTAAAGTAAGATTCTCGATAAAATGGGATACTTGAGCACCCAGCAGAATTTAAAAAAATTCGTATGATTTCATTCTGAAAAATGAAGGCATAACATGTGTATTTCTGTATATTTTGTAACTCGTAGGACACGTCCTGAAGTCTTTTTGTCCGGAACAGATTGTTTCGAGACATTCCCGCCAATATCACTGTGTCAGGGCTCCACTACCTCTGTCATCATTGTGGGATCAATTACGGGAGAAACGACTAGACGATCTTGTGTTTAATGGTGAAAAGGAAAAAAGAAGTATATTCAGAAAAATGACTACAAGCTCGAGTCTCGGAACGCTACATTCAACTGACTCGTTTCGGGACTACGGACCCCTCCACGCTTCGCTCCTCGCACACTCGCTCACGCCACATGCACACTCTCCGAGCCACACACACACTCGCTCACGCCGACGGACTCGATCGCCGACGGATCAGCCACCACACTCGGCCATCCTGCTTGTACACATGTCCTCATGTGTGTCTTCGTCGCTATGCGATGACAGGTCATGGTCTTCGGAAATCCATGGTTTCATAAAATCCCTGGAAGTGGATGTCGTGCGCGGTCCTTCGTGTTCTCCGACTTTTTCGACCAGATAGCGATCGTTGCGCAGTATCTTTGTTATTTCATACGGTCCGAGATATTTGAAACAAAGTTTTAGTCCAGGTCTTAGTTGAGTCCTGCGTATTGCGACCATGTACCCTCTTTGAAGCCTATGGGGTCCTTCTTTCTTTTCCTGTTGTACGTCTTTCTGTTCTCGTCCTGAATTCGCGCTATAGCTTGCCTAGCCTGGATACGCGTCTCATCGCGTGCCTCTTGGAATACAAAAATTGCTTCCTTCTCCAAGATTTCCTTTATCTGTGGGTCGTCCTGCAGTCTCATTCGGGTACCAACTAACAATTGGAACGGCGACATTCCTGTACTTCTGCTTGGTACATGGTTCAAGTATTGTTGTGCTCTTCCAACGTGCTTGTGCCATGTTTCTGCTTGTGGATACGCGAGTTTCGTCAAAAGTGGAATAAGCGTTCGATTCACTCTTTCCACTTGTCCATTGGCCCTAGGTATGCCGGTGGTAATCATGACATGTTCTACACCCTCTTTCTTACAATAATCCGCGAACTCGTGTGAGGAAAATGCAGTTCCTCGATCTGAGATTACCCTTCGCGGGGTTCCGAAAATTAACGCCTGTTTGCCGAGCCGATCAATTACATCAAGCGAAGTGGTTGACTTAGTGGGATACAACCAAATGAATTTAGTAAAACTATCGACGACCACCAATATGCGCCGATAATTTTTTGTTTTGTGGACGCAAGTGGACCCAAATGGTCTATATGATACGTTTCTAAAGGACGATCTCCTTTATCGATCGAATGTAAATACCCCTCCAGGCGACCAGTCTTACGTTCTGCCAATACACACTGGAAACAGCTCCGTATTACCTCTTCAATCTTTGGACGCATCGAGTCGAACCAATAGTCTCGCTTCAACAGCTGCTCGGTTTTCGCAACAGCAAAATGACCGCGTTCATGCACGAGACGAATAACATACGTTTGCATGTTTTTGGGTACGACAAGTAATTGTTCGTTATCAATTAGTTTATACAACAATCCATTCTCTCTTACATACTTTTCCGCATCATTCACTCCATTCATCCGTTCTTGCAATTCTTTGTCGTCGGCCTGCGCATTTCGTATCTTTTGGATCACACTCGCTTCTTCCTCGACAATCGACATAGACACAGGCAACGGGTATCTACTTAAACCATCGACATGACTTATAGCTGTACCCGAACGATGTTGTACGGTGTAGTCGAAATCTTGCAAAAATAGTGCCACCGGGCTACACGCGGACAAATATCTTTTTTCTTTAAGGTCATTACAAACGCCTGGCAGTCAGTTACAATTTTGAACGGTATACCAATCAAATACACTCTAAATTTTTTAAGTGATTTCACCACCGCTAACACCTCGAGTTCGTAACTATGGTATTTTTCCTCGCACAGATTTGTTTTCCCGCTCGCATAATATATGGGATGCAACAAACGATCTTCATTATCTCGCGGCAGCAGAATCGCGCCAAAACCCAACGCAGATGCGTCAGTGTGGAGTTCTGTTTCCGCGGTAGGAGAATAAATTCCTAAAACTGGATTATTCGTCAATACCAGTTTCAACTCGTTAAACGACGCTCGCTCTTTTTCTTTGAAACAGAAATTCACTCCACTCCTTAGCATTGTTACGGTTAGAGAACGAATTCCGTTCAACTTTCTCACAAGAATCCCTTCAATATCGTCTCTGGCAGGAAGCGTCTTAGATAACCTTTCATATCATAATTGACCCTTTTAACGATGAATGAACTCTGACCCGACTTTACTAAGAAAGTGACTAAAAATAAGATTCTGGCTAACGCATTTTCCACGTAATAAACAGGCACCCCCACTCATTTTTGGGGTATATAAACTCTTAGATTTTTACTCTCGGGGGCTAGTACTAACGTAGTTACGAATCGTATAACATCGTGCTGCATCTCGTAGAGTCGACTTTCTTAGTGAGATCGGGCTAAAGTTCCCCTTCGGATCAAAAGTAAAAACCAATAGAATTCCGCGTTGTTCGGTATCTGTCTATCTGGCATTCTCGAAAGTCACTCCGAGACCCCGCACTGCCTGTGCGTCAACATTGTGCACTAATAGGTAATATAATCTTCTTTCAATTCCAATATTCATTCGCGACAATTCCAATTGTATTACACACTCTAGATATTAGAATATATTTGTGTTAATTGGTAAATTCGTGCAAATCACTAAACCCATAATTATCCTAAAATCTTTAACCAAATAATTGAACGTCCCCACACGATACAATATAACCGCTCGGATTGTATCAATTAAATTATACCAGTTACGAGGCTCACTACACCGTCCTAGCAGCTCCCCAATTTCGCATTGGGTTCGTCTGCTTCCTAACAGCTCCCTGATTTCGCATCAGGTTCGTCTGTGTTCTCATCCAACCTCCCAGCAGCTCCCCGATTACGCATTGGGTTCGTCTGCGCATAACCAACTTCCTAGACGCTCCCCAATTTCGCATTGGGTTCGTCCTCGACATCTACAGTCATAGCAGCTCCCTGATTAACGCACCAGGTTCGTCTGCGCATAACCAACTTCCTAGAGGCTCCCCAATTTCGCATTGGGTTCGTCCTCGACATCTACAATCCCAGCGGCTCCCCAATCTCGCATTGGGTTCGTCCGCGCACCCCAATATAACACACTAAGACCCTATTCCATGCGGTTACGCATATCTACTAACAAACCAAAACCATCTATATAAATGAAGAAATTACCCTTCGCCGGCCACTCGCCCTACTCGCGCCCTGGCTCGTAACAGCATATCCGTCAATGGGCGCGCAATCACGGAATACGCTGGTACAAATTTTCGACAATAGCCGGTGAGGCCCAAAAAACTTTGCAACGCTCGGACAGTTCTCGGTTCCGCGAATTGCTTGACTGCATTCGTCTTTTGCTCAGACGGCTTTACGCTGTTATTCTCTATAATGTATCCGAGGTATTCGACACGAGTTTTCAAAAACTGGCATTTATTCCACTTAATCGATAAGCCGTATTCGCTCGCGGTTGCTAAGACTTTATTTAACCGATCTAAACCGTCTCGGTAATCTAACGCTGGAACAATAATGTCGTCGAGATAAATTATAGCGTCGCCGCTAGTAACTAAATTTCTAAAAATAGCATTTATATACCGCTGAAAAACGGAAGGAGAATTACACAGTCCGAATGGTACGCAACAGAACTCATACTGTCCCGACGGAACAACGAATGAGGTGTACTTCCTACTACCTTCGTCCACGGGAACGTGGAAGAAACCGTTTTCGAGATCCAATGTGGTAAATACGCGTTTGTCCCGTAAGCGATCAATTTGGTCCTCTATGTTTGGCAAAGGGAATCGATCTCTTATTATTTTTTGGTTTAGTCGTCTATAATCGACACAAACCCTCGTGGATCCATCCTTTTTTTTACCAGCACCACTGGACTAGCAAAATCCGAGTGTGAAGGTCGAACTATCCCGTCGCGAAGCCACGTCTCGATTTGTAAATCTAGCTCTTTATTTTCTTTAACAGATAGCCGTCGCGCAGTCTGATATATAGGAGTTTCGTCGTGTAACGCGATACGCATCTTTACTCCCACCTCCCTCGTTTGTTCCGGCTTATAAGTCTCGATTTTATGCTCTACCTCTAATTGAATTTTTCGGTCTGGAATATGAGATAAATCGATATCGTTAACCGCGACAATATTCAAAACCTCGGGAATATCCTTAATTACATTCGGTATTTTTGAAATGTATACATTTCCGCCCCACATGCAAACATCCACACTTTCGAGAAAATCATACCCTATGATTATATCGTGTGGTATGACTGTATCGCTTACGACATGAAAAGATACATCGTGTTCGTCCTCGTCAATTTTAACAGTCATACCGCAGCTACCAAGTGTAACGTGATCATCCGAGCGGACACCTCTGAATCCTATCTTATCGCTAGACAAAGAAGGTGCGCCGATCGCAATATACGTTGCCGCTCTCATAAGACTCAAGTCGCTACCGGAATCAATCAAAGCGTTGACCAGCTGTGAGCCTATTGCAACATTCTTGCACGCTTGCCGCCTCTTTGACGATACCGCGTTCGTTCGTGTCACGGTGCGCAACAATGTTTGAATGATGAGTTGTTTAAAAGTTTTTAAAAAGACTATTGTATTGGGAAAACAATCGGTTTCCTAACTCTTTGGCGAGAGGTTCGGTATTATAAGACTTCGTGATAAACCGCTTATCTCTGTTAGGATTCCGAAAAGGAAAATAGACAGAGAGGTTCCGTAGCAGAAGGACAACTGTTTTATTGGGCTCTTTGGGCCAGTATTTATACAGATTTTGGGGTCCTAGAAAGAGCCAATCATCTTAGGACCCTGGTTCTTAGTGCTAGGAGGGGGTGCTTATCGGGGGGCACCTGCCCTTAGGGAGGGATGTTCGTCTCGGGGCGCCGGCTTATCTCGGGGCGCCAGTTTATCTGGCCCGCCTGGAAAACCTAAGCGTAAAAGTATGTAACATTCGCGCCACGTTTGCCGGCTTTGAACACTTCGCCTCGACGTGCCCGTAGCCCCGACATTCAAAACATTTCATACCTCTATCTTTCGTTGGGCACTCATCACTCTTATGTCTCTTATCACCACAATAGTAGCACCGCACTGTCTTCGTCGGATACGTCGAACTGCTGCTTTTGATGGGTTGTTTACTAGTCCTCGCTTCATCTCTCTCGGTTTCTTTCCTGGTCCTTGGTTTAGCCGTTTGTCGCTCCTTCATTTTCCCGTACTGCGTCAATCTCTCCATAAATTCCCTTATGTTCTTCGCACCATAGAGCATTGCTTTACTCGACTCATCATCCCTGATGCCGTCTATGACGTATTGCATGACTACCACTGCCTCCATACTGACTTGCGCAGCAATGTCCAGCATGCCATACATGTATTCGTGGTACGATTCATCTTCTCTCTTCCGTCGCTGTGTCAACTGTTTGTGCACCGCGTGGCTATCCACAGCCTTCGAAAACTCAGCACGCAACGACTGTTTCAGTTCATTCCACGTACGCGTGCACTTCTCGTAGTTCACATACAGTTTAGCCGACCCACACAAAAGTCGTCTCGCATAGATTAACTTCTGTGTGTCTGTCCATTTGCACAATTCCGCCGTATCTTCGAAATCTTTCAACCACGTCTTCAAGCTTCTCCTTCCATCTCCGCTAAATTTCTCCACCGACTCTTCTACGTCTTTGAACGTGGGGGCATACACAGTCTTGCGCCCATCTTCCTCTTCATAAATGTCTGATTCTTAAACGGATTCATCTTCATTATTATCCGTCTGGGCGTCTTCAAGCAACAGAGCCGCTTTGAGTCTCTCTATCAGGTCCGGTTTGTTACCTGTCGTTTTGAGCTTGCGAGATTGCAATTCTTTCCTAAGATCGACCAACTTCCTAACCTCTGGATTGCAATTGTTCTTCTTTATATTAGGATTTTCGTCTCCGCTAAGATTATCGTCTACAAATGGACTTTGTTATAACTGTTACGAAAATATCGGTTCTGGATTTTGGTTTTGGGTTTCGGTTCCGATTTCGGTTCTGTCATTCTGTATTCTATTCTGTATTGTGTTCGGCGTTCGGCCTTCTATATTTATTATTTAAGTAGTTACTTATTGTTATTTATAATTTAACCAATTTTTAAATAAATAAATTTTCATAATTTGTTTCTATATTCATTATTTGAATTATTATTTCGATAATTTATTGTTAAAATAATTTTTTAAATAAATAAATTTTCATAATTTGGTTCTGTTTGGGAATGGGTGGCTGGTACAGCCTTATCGGAAGGCTTGGAAAATCGAGGCGGGAAGCCGGAAACGGGTTGAGAGGAAAACTCCGTGCGCGCCGGAATTATACAGGCGGAAAAACGGGATCGAGCACGTGGTCGGTGGATCGGATAAGAATTTATGACACAATTTGTAAAATAGCACTTGTAATTTGTAACTGAGCACGTGTACAATTGAGAATAAACAATGCGATGAATTTGAAAGTTGTCGGAATTAAACTTTGAACGCGGTAAAACTAGTACAGGTTGTTCGACGAGAAAAAAATGGTTCTGAGCGCACGTGGTGTCGCACAGACGGTTCTCGGAAGACGGAGAGCGATTCCGGGAATCGTCCGCGGACGGTGACGATTCGCGACCACCGTGATTGGCTCGCGGGCGGTGGCCCGATTCGCGGGAGAGGTAATCACAGGTGATGTCCCTGATAAGCGGCGCGATATTTAAATGGAGCGCGACACGTGGTCGCGCGCCCATTTGGAGGGTTTCTGCCGAATCCTGAACAGGTTCTATATTCATCATTTGAATTATTATTTAAATAATTTATTGTTAATATAAATAAAAAAATGAAACACACACACATTACAATAGTTTTCAATTTCCTTTTCCAATATTCCTGCATAATTTCGTTTCTTCGGTAATTATCGATATTCCCACCATCTCATCGATTTCAACGATTTTTTAGTACGTTGCAGAAATCAACATTTTGAATAACTATTCTCTATAAATATACCGACATATGTCTTTAGTTACTTACATATTTCCAAAAATTGCCGTGACGGACCGGCAACGCTTGTGTGAAATATAAGTATTACAAAAATTTATTCATTTAAATAATTTTTTAAACAATGTACACGTATTTACATAATGAATATAGAAACACATTTCTATGGATTATAAAAATTTATATATCTGAACAATTATTTTAACAATAAATTATTATTGATCGAAATAATAATTCAAATAATGAATATAGAAACAAATTATAAAAATTTATTTATTTAAACACTTATTTTAAGAATAAATTATTGAAATAATAATTCAAATGATGAATATAGAAACAAATTATAAAAATTTATTTATCTAAACAATCATTTTAACAATAAATTATTGAAATAATAATTCAAATAATGAATATAGAAACAAATTATAAAAATTTATTTATTTAAGAATTGTTTAAATCATAAATAACAAAAAATAACTACATAAATATTAAATGTGTAAGGCCGAACTCAATACAGAATACAGAATCGAAATGACAGAACCGAAATCCAGAACCGAAAAATAACAGTTACTGAACCGAAATAATATTCTGGCGAACCGATATTCTCGTAACAGTCATAACATAATTTCGGTTCTTCATAACGGTTTCAATCAGAACCGATATGTAACAGTTTGAAACAGTTATTTTCGGAACCGTTTCAGGCCCTGGTATAAACGGAGAACGTATTTGAATAACGCCTGCGTTACTTGAGGCGTGAACGATTGTCCTGCACTTTGATCATCGATTCAACGACGATGCAACAAAAAATGTTTGGGTTTCGGGTATCAAAAAATAATTAACACAATTTTACGTAACAAAATTTAATCAATTAATTTTCTATTTTCATATTAAAAAACTAAAATATTTACATTTTCTGGCAATAAGCGTGTTCTTTTACGAGTCACAATATTTCCCGCAGTTGAAAAATATCGTTCGGAACTATCCGATGTTGCCGGTATTGCCAAATATTTCGTTGCAAGTCTTGCAATTATCTGATATTTGGTTATCCGCGACTTCCACCACTCATACGGACATAAATCGAATCGCAATTGTGGTTCTGCAATATATTTTTCATACTCTACGTTCATATCGGACATATCACGAATGCCATCATTATATAAAAATTGTAAAGCCGTCTGTTGTAATGATTTTTCTGGGTTCCTGTTTGCTGTTTCCTGGGACAAAATTTCAAGTTCGTTTTTTATTATACTACGAACTTTATTTCTTATGTGTACAGATTGGTACTCTAGATATTTATATCGGGGGTCGAGAAAGCAAGAAAGGCGTTGATTCAAAATCGGCCAAAATTACCCAAGACCAATTTTCCTGAAACTTTGCATATTGGTAGCCCTTTGGGTCTAACATTGATTCCGTGCAAAAACTTTTTCCCAGGACTTCACGGTTACCGGGGGAGGGGGTCAACGTACGTATTTTGCGAAATCTATTATGTGCTATAACTTTTAATAAAAATACGATATCGACCCGGCACAGATACCAAGAAATCATAAAAAATTCAAGCTTTTCCAACGGTCTATAAGTTTATGTAATTTATTTATTGCTAACGTAATTTTTTAACATTTTTCGTGTTTTTCGAGGCGTAAAAAATTCAGAAAAATTGCAATTCCCAAAAAATGTATAGCCTGATTTTAACCAAAAACGCTGCATTAATAGTACATTTCAGGCCCTTTCGAATGGTGTTTGTCATACCTTGGGGAAATTATTCGTTTTTGAGTTATAAAGTAAAATGTGAGTAGAAATTGAGGCGCGCGGTCAACTACTCGACCCATATATTCATTTCAAACGTGGAAAAAACGCTTCCTGTGGTTATATATACTCTTTGGAAGCGATAGTTCGTACTTTTATTTAAATATACACATGTTCCGTCCCAAATGGTAAATATATTATCTTCATTTTCCTGAATTTTGTTTAAATGATGAGCTATAGTTGATGTCTCTTGTTTTATTTTCTCTCTCGTCATGTTCCCCACAAAATGAGGAACAAACTTAGACATAATAATATCCCGCACTTCTGAAATTATTCTACATACCGTAGGGTGTGACTTATTTATCATAGCTCCAATGTCTTTTTGAGACGAACCACGATATAAATACATTAAATAAATTGCCACCTTATATATTGAGTTAGTGCCCTCACTTCTATTGAAACAGTATTCAGTTAAGTTTTGTAGTTCGCTTTTTTGAAGCCAGTCCAGGTTTTTAATTCGTTGTTGTGCAATTTATCAAAAAAATTACATTCATGTGGTTTATTTTCGTTGAAGTTCCGTAACTGATCAATAATATTTACAATTTAATTTATTGATAACCTTGTTTCGTTTTGTAGATTGTCCTGTAGTGCAAGTATCGAAGATTGCTCTATACTGTCGTTTGTGATATGCCTTTTGCAACATACACTTCGTTCGTGGATTATAATATGATCATTTATCAATATTTCTGTCCTTAATTTTTTATTAATAAAAGTAAGATTTTTGTTTTCAACACCTCTGCAACCAAAGATGCACTTCGAATGACACAAGGTGTTTCTTTTATTGGTAAAGTGGCGGAAGATTCAGTGTCCCTTCCTCTCTCTACTGGTACCGAAGGTGATATTACACCTTGGAAGCTTCTTCCAGCTTCTTGGTCATCAATATTTGAAAATTGAGATTCCAAAAAACGTTTTTTACAAAACACTTGATTTGATTTAATTTTCTTCTCCTTCTTCGGTTTTTTTAAAAGAAAAATGGCACATTTTTCGCATTTGTTAGAACTCACATTTATTTCTTTCAGTTATTTCACTAATCACGTTTACTATTAGTCACATGTACTGTCAGAAATACTGTTATTTAGAATATGCACTACACTATGTAACTTATATGCTACACCGCTGTTAATAAAAGAAAATTAAAATAATCCTATATTCTAACGAAATGTTTCGCACATACAAAATGCTTTTACAGACGATGGACCTTCACGACACGACAACGAAAATGAAACTGATGATTTGTCTTTGGTCCAGTTAAAAGAAATGCATAGATGACTACCACGACAGCAGTAATCTCAAAGCGCGAAACGTGAAAAAATGAACACATCTCCTCAATACTTGATTTCTCTCTCGAAATTCGAGATGGTTGCGTCCGAAGAAAATGATTGTTTCTTTTAGTCCTTTGATTCTGGGTATCGATGAAAGAGTGAATTGTTCCGTTTCGGAAAATTATAAAACACCGTCGTGAATATAAATCGAAACAAACTGAAGAAGATACGCTACCTGATTATTGTATAATAAGATATAAAATAAAATAAGCAATATCTGCATTCTGGTATAATTATTGTAAAATATAACCAATGTGTTTCACTGTTTCAAAACAGTAGAATTGATAACAATAGCATAGCTGTGTTATGTACAGTGTATATACATATAATCACAGGAAGCGTTTTTTCCACGTTTGAAATGAATATATAGGTCGAGTAGTTGACCGCGCGCCTCAACTTCTACTCACATTTTACTTTATAACTCAAAAACGAATACTTTCCCCAAGGTATGACAAACACGAAGTGTACTATTAATACAGCGTTTTTGGTTAAAATCAGACGATACTTTTTTTGGGAATTGCAATTTTTCTGAATTTTTTACGCCTCGAAAAACACGAAAAACGTGAAAAAATTGTTAGCAATAAATAAATTACATAAACTTATACACCGTTGGAAAGCTTGAATTTTTTATGATTTTTTGGTATCCGTGCCGGGTCGATATAGTATTTTTATTAAATGTTATAGCACATAATAGATTTCGCAAAATACGTACATTGACCCCCTCCCCCCGTAACCGTGAAGTCCTGGGAAAAAGTTTTTGCACGGAATCAATGTTAGACCCAAAGGGCTACCAATATGCAAAGTTTCAGGAAAACTCGTCTTGGGTAATTTTGGCCGATTTTGAATCAACGCCTTTGATTTAAAGATACGGCACTATTGCTATTTTCATTATTTAGCTGGAATCGTTGGATTACTTCGAAAAGTAGAGTTTCTTTAAATATTCGAATAACATCATTGTCCGTTTGGCGAGTATTTAAATGATTTTCTACTAGTTTTTTGAGTAGTGGTCTTACCATTGACAAAGATGCTTTTTTTCTCCACAGAAGAGTGTGGTAACAATTTGCAATGATCTCAAAACGTTTATCAAACATTCAATCGTTTCCCATTGACATTCTGTAATTTCTAAACTTCTTGCCATGGTTAAATTTGTTATTGTTCTGTCTGCTATTACATTTGCTATGCAACAGCTATTTAAATAAAGACGTTCTAACATGAAAAAAGTGGAATTCCATATAGTAGAACAACATTGTAATTAGAGATCCCCATTTCACGTGTATATAAATACACGGTGTACGTGAACCGTGTAGTTCGAATTTAAGGATCCGCGTACACGGATCTGGAATATGGATCCGTGTACACGGATCTGTGACTATGGATCCGTTCGGCACGTTCGAGTCCAACAACTGAAGGCCGAACGCCGAACACAATACAGAATAGAATACAGAATGACAGAACCGAAATCGGAACCGAAACCCAAAACCAAAATCCAGAACCGATATTCTCGTAACAGTTATAACATCATTTCGGTTCTTCATAACTGTTTCGAGAATCGGAATCGATATCATAACAGTTTTCAATCCCTGGTTTATACATATTTACGCGTCACCAATGCTGCCGTCTTTAAATTTCTTGCTTACGTCTACCTATACTATGTAATCGTATCTTTTTCTTTGTATTGTCCTCTTTCACGTGAATATCGCTCTCTATTTCGTAATAAACGCGTCGCTCTTCTAACAGCTGTTTTATTTCGTACGCTATTTCCGCTAATTTATTCTGCATCTCTTTCCTTTTGCCCTACCCGTTTCCAGAATTAAATCTAATAGAGGTGCCTATTTCACGTGCAATAAACGAATCCGAAGTTTAATCCATGTAATACTAAACACACGGGTGCTCGTGTATTTATTTTACACGTGTATTTTAATATACGGTGATATCGGTAACGCTGAAGAATTTACCGCAACTTTATTATTGTATCACTTCTAACATCAACAGTCGAAAAGTATTCGATCGAAAAACAATAACGCTTCATTTTTCGGACTCGAACGTGCCGAACGGATCCGTGTTCACGGATCCTTAAATTCGTACTACACGGTTCACGTACCACGTGTATAGGTGTATTTTAGTACACGTTCAAAACCGCGATTTCTAATTGTAATAACGTCGTTTGCGTTATGCCAAGTTGCATTTGCTTAATTTGTAGGGCCTTTTTTGCGACGTTTGAATGTTTGAAGTGTCCTACTATCTTACTACCACGGCGAATAAGATATTCTATATCTTCTTCCATGAGTGCTCTCTTAATTGCGAGCCGCAGAGTGTGAGCTGCACACGCTACGTTTTCAATATCCTTACTCATCAACGAAATGACATTTTTCATGTTGGAAGCGTTGTCTGTTACAATCGACACAACTTTATTTGTTATCTCCCAATCGTTTAATGTTTTTTGCAATTCATTAGCAATATTTTCTGCAGTGTGGCGTTCTTCCATTTCATGAGTACTCAATGTGTATGAGTGTATATTCCAGTGTTTATCTATAATCTGTACAGTAAGTGTGATGTATGTATCTTGTGTTAACGAAGACCAACAATCTGTCGTGCATGCTACGTTTGTAGCAGTCCTGAGGTTTTGCTGCATTTTTTCTTCAATGGTCGTCTTCAAGCTAATCGCCGTTTTATTACTTCTTCCTTGCATGTTTTGTAATTGGGTTCCACAACACGCATGAAGTTTTGAAAACCAACACTTCCACAGAAGGACAGCGGTAATTGCTTAAATACTATTAATTTGGCAAGTGCTTCGTGTATATTTTCGGTCCTTGTACGATCGCATATACGGTCGTTCGCAGCCACCTTGTTAGAAGTCCTAGATTCTATTCCCCTCTGACACCGCCGACGTATTTGATTCTGTGGACGTGGAGTTTCGGAATCCGCACCTCCATTATTTTCTGGGGATGAATTTTGATAATTACTTAGAAGTTTGCGATTTTTCCCAATTTCACTGATTTTGAAATATGTTGTCAAGATCATAATTTCGAATAACTTTTTCCTGTACATGTTACAGTCGCTTGGCCTTAGCTTCCAAGATATTAGCAAAAAAATATCGGTACTGGCACTGAGTTCTGCCCATATGAGTCGCCTATATGACACAACTTTTTTTTAAAAAAAAACCTATATTCTATTACTAGAATAAGAAATCAATTGGGGCATCTAGCAAATATATTATATTTCTATTTATTTTTAGGAAATAAGAAAAATTCCAGATAAATTTCATTACAGTGTGTGTTGGATGTAATAATAATTATTGCATTTTTTGTATAAACTTTGACCATAAACAATGGTCGCCGATTAAGTTATAAGCAAAAATTACTCAGGGTTATATCCTTGACTACATGTCAAGATCAAGGTCATCGGAGCTGCATCCCTTATACCGTATAATTTAAAATATCAAAAGTATTTTCATGAATATCTCGAAAACTAAAACGCCAAGCGGCGCAGTGGGAACAAGTACATATAAGAAAAAGTTAGTCCGAGCGATGGCGTTAACAAAACATATTTCGAGATTATTGAAATCATTGAGGATGACAAACTTGAATAATTATCTGAATTTTCTCTATTTTCTTCCAAAATTATTGTCATGTCACTTTCGATGCTGTGGCTTCCACTGCTGGTACTCGGTAACGATTGTAACGAATCTTGTGCTACGTGATTCGTGGGCTTTAGATTGTGCATTAATTGCAAATGTCTACTTATTGAACCTGTTGTTCCACCAGCACATAAAAATTCATTATTGTCTTCTTCGTCGCACATATTGCAAATAACTTTTTCCCATGAAACTTTTACCAACAGATTCTTGACATTTTTCTGATTAAAATGAGGTGAAATGTGACATAACTCGGTGCATATTTACATGTTTAATTAGCGATAATAAGTTTTTAAATTACAAATTTACATAAGCAAATATGCACCGAACTGGGCCATATTTGGCCTTATTGTAATCAGAAAACTGTAATACATATGTTGGTAAAAGTTTGATAACATATTATTGAAAAATACAAAAGTTTTACAATTGCATTTATCTGTTTCAGCGATTCTTTTGATGTTTACCTACTACTCGACTTCAAGTCTCTCTTTCATATTTATTTGCTGTCTTCGTTATACCCGAAACATATTATCGCGAATTAAACATGTAAATATGATTCAAATTATATCGTGTTTGACATCATTTTAATTGGACAAATGTAACGAATGTGCTGGTAAAAGTTTCTTGGAAAAATAATTAAAAACAACAAAGCTTTGTTATTGCATTAGTATTGGCTCACCAATATACCTCGCAATAGGAAGGGTATTACTTTCGCTCCAAGCACAATGAGCGTTGTCACACTCTTTCCGGCTGTACTGTATCATGTACATGTGTTCAATGAGAGAAGCCACAGTTTATGAGCAGAAATCCAGCAAAACAACCAAACGTGTGATAGTCACATCATTAAAAAGACAATCACTATATGCGGGGATCGTACTAATCGTCATGGAGATATCTTGATACAAGTTTTCCTTCCTTATTCTAATTGCCCTCTGTAAAAATAATAGAGGAAATCAGACACTCAATTGATACTCAGAAAAATTCTTTATATATACAGTACACTTATTTAAGAAAAACTTGTGTATTTCTCAAATACGCGACCGCACAAAGAAATATAAAATTAACTAAGTAATACAATTAACTATAAAGAAGTGGAGAATTCATGACATGTATATAGAATGATTCGCACACAATTCAGTCGACAAAATACAGTAAATATTCGATCTAAGAAAACCCCTTGGCTCCATGCCATTTCTAAGATTGTACAGTTCTACTATTATTTGTGACTGCGCCAACTGCGTCGAACGTAAAAACGAACAGCGTGTGTGTATACGAAGGGAGCAGGATTCTGATGACTGCGCCTTCTCTCAATGAGTATTAGTCACTGAGCACCTTGTTCGATTGACTTGTATACACGGTGTACTATGTACACTAATTACAATTTATTTAAAGTTCAATATATTACAGAGTGCGTTGCGAATTCGGTACTGTCTTGTATTGAGCGAGGTTAGCGATTTCTAGGTAGCGGTTTCAAAATGTTTTTCTCGCGATTTTAAGAGGATCTGATGCGTCTCTGTTACGTTTCGTCTAACGTCACCTCGGTTGTGTCGTCATTGGTCGGTTGTCGATGTAGATGGTGGAATGTTGCATTTTTTAATTGGTCGTGGGTGTGTCTTGGGAAGTTTGGAAATCGGAGTGGGAAACTGTCAGGAAGCTTGTCTCGTCTCGTCGATGTCTAAATTTATGGTTGCGTTCGTCGCTGTTTCTGTCCTGTCGCACGTGGTGTCCGGCTGTTTTATGGTAGGTTCTCGGTGGCCCTAAAAAGCTGTAAATTATGAAAATTCGGTACCAGTCCGTAGGGTTTCTGCGTCTGCTGTCGAGTTGTAAATCGCGCGGCCTAAGCCGCTGTACGGGCGTTTCGGCACGCGCCGTTACTCGTTGTTGCGATCCGCAACAGTGTGTAAACACGGACCTCACGACCGCTATCCTCTTCTACGTACAAAATTCACTGCACATCACGTCAATTAAACCACTAAACACAGTTCAAATTATATCGTATATAGTGTCATTTTAACCAGAAAAATGCCACAAATAAGTCAGTGAAAGTCCCATAAAAAATAATTAAAAACTAAAAAGTTTTCAATTGGATTAGCAATTGTTCACACCGATATACCCGACCCCGTATCAGATTGCACGGCATGTTTGCATATTACATTGTCCGGCTCACAGAGGCAGCTCAAGCTTCTTGGTCCCTCGCGGAGTGTGCCTCGCAGTGGAGGGGATATTTGTTTTTCGTAGATCGTACACTTCTCGTTCTCTTAGATAGAATATTTACTGTACTTATGCTTAATATTAACTGCACAATGCTTGTGGATATCACAACAGAGAAAACAGTTCTTTATACAATGTAGATCGTACGCAACGCACTCAGCAGAAGAAAGTGACTCTTCATGTACATACATATATATGTATATATATATATATATATATACCTCCGCGCCTTATATACTTCCTCGTGCATGACTAAATATTTCGGCTCTATTAATTACATTCTTGTTAGCTTCTTCTAACGGTGTACGAGATATTGATGCACACTATTGCGTCAGTTTCCTTTGCAAGTCCTTTACATTTCTGGGCGTTGCGTATTGTGAATGATATCTTTACGAAATATGTACGTACGAAATATTTAAAATTTTAATGCCATTTCTAACCTTGTATGACCTTGAAGGTCACTGTGTTGTATACAAATAAATGTATACAAATAAATGTATAAAAAACACGAGAAAATTACATACGCCATTATGTTACTTACCAAAAACAGTATTACCTTTTCCTCCATCATTTTTTTCTAATATTTATTATTTGCAGGAAAAACGCTGGCTAGTAATAGCGTGAACACCATATATATTGTATATATAGAATCCATTCATATTGTTCAGTCTGCCCGGGTCGAAAATGCAGTTCTCCTTGGAAGTGCGTGCAAACAGATATCACTTTGATCATTTCTAACACGAATTAAAGTACTACATCTATGACAATGATCTGCGAACTGTAACTATTATACGAATCTACTGTTCACGTACATGCTACGCTCTCGCGACTAAGGCTGCCTCTGACAAACGCCACCCCTTTGAATTCAAATAGACGCGCATTCATTATTTCTTCGATTAGCCACCCTTCGTAAATATCTTTGCAAGAGGACAATATCATGCTTTGAAGAAGATCGATCGATTCCTTTTGTACAATCGCAATTACACAAACCCGTAAGCGTCTGCTGATAGTACAATAGCATGTGCTAAAGAAGATCGATCGTTTTCTTTTGTTCAATCGCAATTACAAAATCCCGTAAATGTCGGTTGAATAAGACTTGCGCTTGCGTCCTGACAATGTCGCTCGACAATTAGACACCCTATCGCGTGCAATTGGCTGCGGATGTTCACCATGCACGGTCGGTCGCGTATCGTAGTGAGGAACGGGCTGGGGAACAGCAATTATGCGAGTGACTTGAATTATACGTTGGAGATGTGTCGGTGGCTGTTGAAAATACTTGGCGTGTGGACACTGGTCTACCATCGCATAACTAAATCAGATAGAGCTTTCTGCACTGCAACATTGACCGCTTGCATCTGCATTCTGAGTTTCACTATCCTGCCATCGCTTTACAGCGTCATGTTCACGAAAAACAGCACGGACACTATTATCAAGCTCCTCGGCCCGGTCGGCTTGTGTTCATTTTGCACCGTCAAGTATATGTATCTGATTGTAAAAGGAAGAACCTTGGGTCGCTGTGTTGAACACCTGGAGAAGGATTGGGAAATGGTGTCGCATCCAGGGCATAGATCCATCATGCTGAAATACTCCTCCATCAGCAGAAAGCTAATCGTTTTGTGCGTTGTATTTCTCTATTCCGGGGGCCTGTCCTATCATACTGTGAAGCAGCTCATTTCGAAGGACAGAAGTATTCAAAATAGCACCGAGAGGCCGTTCGTTTATCCTTGCTTCGAGTTCATCAACTCTCAAGCCAGCCCGAACTATGAAATTATATTCTTCGTTCACTGTTTATCTGGTCTCATTCAATATACCATCACGTCGGCTATGTATAGTTTGGCCGCAATTTTTGTTACGCATATTTGCGGTCAAATTGAGATACAGATATCCAGATTGGATGAATTGATTGAGGGTAGTGAGGAAAAAAGGATTTTCTATGACCGTATGGGCATCATCATTCAAGAGCACGCCGGGGTATTGAGGTAATGTTGTGTTGATGTATGATAGTGCTTGCCCAATAGATTTACTAAGTGACTCATTTAACCGCATGACTTAAATTTCCTTGAAAACTATTTGTTGTGTAAAAAAATGTTTCAAACAGAAGTCGTTTAATGTAAGTCGTATGATAAGAATACTGTATGTTACATAAACACAGATTCATTTGTTTATTACACAGATGTGTTGAACGCCAATAAAATAATTAGACCGGACTTTATTGTGAGATTACTCACAAGATACAAGTATTCTTTCTTCTTATATCAAGTACTATATCGTGTTAAGAAATAGAAGAGTCGTGGAAGGGGATAGAAATAACGACACTAGAAACTTCACTTTAATGTCAGAACAGTAACAATCAAAGTCCACTTTATTCAAACAAAACTTAACTTCAATCTAACAACAGAAATGAATAGAACCGACACCACTTAGAACTAACGCAGTGAATTAACAGAAAAACGAGAATTAAGCAAAAGAATAGGATTAATCGAGACAAAGAGAAAAGGCCACGAAGCACAATGACCTGCTCTTTGTTTGTAAGGAGCGCAGTTTTGCTCGAGACAGCTGAGTTTTCGAAAGACAGCTGACTTTTCGGATAATCACCTGTGCCCGTGGAGTCAGAACGGGGGGACGGGGGCTGAGGTGACGAGAGCCTCTGTTGTAGCGAGTCATTATTATGGTTTAGGCGACCCCTTAGCCTCTCTCTCACCGTCACTCGCGCGATCCGCAACACATCGCTATTATCAGATTTATTATTACAAAACACTGCTGACAATGTAAAATTAGTAGGACGCTGGTGCTGCACATATGCACTACAAGCATGAAAAGTACTGTAGAGATTTTTCCCTAAACGATGCATTAATCATGACTTTGAAGTTTATCAGTAGTCACCTACAATCCTGAAGATATGAAGGATCAAAATATTTAAACACTTAACGATATAACTTCGAAAACATTTAAACTTACATTATACAATAAAATATAAATGTTATACATCATAGTGACAAACTCAAGATAACCTTCATATGTTAATAAAAGAAGGATTATCAAAGATTCCATTAACACATCGTACATTCTACTCGATTATAAATAATTTCTGTTTAAAATGTCTTTTTAAACAACAAATAGTTTGTAAGTAAATTTGAGTCGTACAGTTACAGTGCTGTCGCCATGAAAGTAACGACCTCCGGTCTGAAACATTGCGCTCATCGTGTACAGCCACGATTCCTCGAGATTCCTTTACTTTTGGCCGCCAGTGTTGAACCGAACGAACAAAACATTCGGCACCAGAGCATCAGGTCAGGTATATCAGTGAACCAATACTAATGCAACAGCAAAAAATGGTTGTTTTTCATTATTTTCTCATTAAACATTTACCACCATATTTGTGACATTTTTCAAATTAAAATGATACGAAATACGATATAATGTGCATCATACTTGTTTGTTTAATTCACGCTAATAAGTTCCTAAAGTACAAATGTATTTCGCACGACAGCCAAAGTGGTATTCGGAAGGAATGCGAGCGAAATTCTCAAAAAATCGTCTGATTGGTGGAGCGGATACAGTTGAGTCACAGGCTTCTCGCTATTCGTAGAGAAGATCACCACTATTACTTCAGGTGTATCACATCGTGTGTCTGTGAACATCGCGCCCCTTCCCCGTATGCCGTCTCGAGTACCACTTTGACTGTTGTGAGTAATAAAATAGTCAAATATGCACCGAATTATTTCATATTTGAAAAAATGAAAAACAAAAAAGTTTTACAATTGAATTTCTTTATATCAGCGATCGATGCTTTTGATGTTTGTCGACTACTGTGATAGTAGTAGAGATAATTTTATTACACTTTGTAGCTTTGTAGCTTTTATTACGGCAGTACTAAACAAAGACAAATTTAACCAAATGGTATCTTTTCAATGCGCGAAAGTTTTCAGAACACAACGCAGAGCATGGTATTATTTTAAACGAAGAGCATGGTAATTATAAATTTCAATATCGTTTTGGCCGGATGTTCTAGATTCTCGAAAGACGTCGAGGAAGCCCTGCGCGAGCTCAACTTGACAGAGATCGCAGAATCGGCTGTAATTATGTGTGTGCTCGAATTCTATTGTATGATAGAATGGCGAAGAAGCGACGCGATTGCATTACTTACATACTTCACGCTGTTGGTTTCTTTTACTTTCAATATAATGATATTTTGTTACGTAGGTGAACTTCTATCCGAACAGGTATTTATCAACAAGATCTAGTTAGCTTACAATTAGTCTTTTAGTAGCTGATTGTATTAATTTACAATCGTATAATCTATGCAAGTGGTTCTAACAGTTTAATCTGCCTCTGTAAATATTGAGATTCAAAGTCGTCTAGAATGTTTCAAAAGTAATTGTGGAAACACCAATGGCTGAGTTGCGACTCATGACTCTATTTTCATTTATTACTACTCCCAAGTATTATTGCGAGCTGGAAACAAGTCTCCTGAGATGACATAAGGGCAAGGGGGCTTGTATCAAATTACATACAATGTTTTAATCGACATCATTTGACCGACACTGATTTCGCTTACAATATTAATTCACCGACATGGTGAAATCAACCGATATTGTCACTGTGCTTACATGTTGAACATAAGTTATATACTTAAGTATGTACAGGGTGTTTGCGAAATTGTGGTGCAACCGGCAAGGGGATGAGTCCTCACATAAAATCTAGTCGAAAATAAGGAATATAGATTTTTCATACGTGGTTTCGTTTTCGAGAAAATCGAGTTTAAAGATTCTTCGGATGCGCGTCGATTAGTACATATATGCACACAGTAGAACTAGTTGGTCATGAGCAGGCGCGACAGCCGATTTCTATCTAATGTTACGCGTATTCGCTGAATATTCAAACTCGATTTTCTCGAAAATGAAGCCCCGTGTGAAAAAACTATATTCCTTATTTTCGACTAGATTTTATGTGAGGAATCATCCCCTTGCCGGTTGTACCACGATTTCGAAAACACCCTGTATAAGTTATATAAGTAAGCACAATTCCTGTTGCGGGTCGCAACAACAATGAAAAGACGTGCCGAAACGTTCCTACAGCGACTTAGACGCGGCTTACAACCCGATAGCAGGCGTAGGATCCGTAGGGACTGGTTCCGAATTTTCCGTAATTCTTACATTTCTTTAGGGCCACCGAGACCCTAATACATCCGGACACCACGTGCGACAGAACAGCAAACGACGACCAGCGAAGACCGTATAAATAAAGACATCGACAAGACGAGACGAGCTTTCCTGACAGTTTCCCACCCCAGTATCCGAAATCTCCACGACATAGCCACGTCCAATTAAAAACACAATATTCCATCACCTACATCTACAACCGACCAATTAGGCGAAAACCGAGGTGACGTTAGACGAAACGCGACAAGACTCACGAGGGAAGGACCCTAATTATATCTGAAAAATATTAAGTGTAGTTGCTGAATAGTTTTAATGATATAAACAATTAAACTTTCATACAAAGTTCCATTAGCAGTGTAAGCAGGCCACATTCGAACAGTGCAGGTAACATCGTAGTGCCAAACGAGCTGACCGGCGTGTCAAGCCGAAAAGGAGCCAACATAGTGAGTGGATACACAATAGTTAGTGCGGGAAAAAAAGAAAATTAACCGCAAAAATAGATTCTTCATGGACTAATATCAAGATAGAAGAGACTACACCTCCTAAGTCATGCGGCTCTGCCGCAGGCATCTAAACCACATCGGGAAACATTCTTGAAGAAACGATCCAAACGTTGATAAAAAAAGAAAAGAAAGGAACACTAAGCAACATGGAAATGGAAGCGCTACTGCACAAGGAGACCACACCAAATACTAAAAGGAAACTGACAGCTTCGCAAAAAACAATAACAAGATTACAAAGAACAACCAGCGACCTCCAAATAGAACCAAAACCGGTGGATCCTAGCCAAACAGAAATAGAGGACGAATACACCCACAACCCATTAATTACCGAATTAAAAAGTCAAAACGAACTGCTCCTCAAACTAATGAAGAGCAGCCACCAAAGGTGCCGAAAACGTCTTTGGTGATTTGCCGATTTCGGTAACCGAAAAGATAATGTAATACAATTGTAATAACACCGTTAGGGTTAAAAAAAACTATTATACGCATCACACGCCATATTAATAGAGAAGTCGGGCTTTGACCGTTTAAAAAGTTGTCGGTTATCGGAGGGATATATATGTGTGTGTATGTGTGTGTGTGTGTGTGTGTGTGTGTGTGTGTGTGTGTACATATATGTGTAAATTTACTAAATAGAATCCATTGGTGGAGTAGTCGCTAATAACCTATGATGTTGATACGACTATAAACTACCAGTATCAGTGATGTCTTTCGATCCCTTGATGAAACTAGCTGCAATGCTTTCGAAACGTTGGGAAAACAATTCCACAAGGACACGGCTTACACCTGAAAGCCTCTACAGTAAGAACTGGACTATAAACTAACTAGGAAAAAGAAAGTGTTGATGTAAACATTGTCGGTAAATGAATAATCTGGGCGAAACCAATGTCGGTCAAATGTTGCCGATTAAAACATTCTCGATGAAATGGTTGCCAGTAATTTGATACAAATCTGGGCTAGGAGGGTCTCTCGCTCAGCACGCCTGTCCCTGCCGTCTATGCTTTCGTAGATCCAATGTTTAAGCTTTTATGACACACGCTACGTGCAGTATTCGGGATTTTCACATAGACTTTCACAAAGGTCTATGCTGTAAATTTCGAAGTTTTATCCCCACCACGGGGGGATCCCCGTTGAAACCAGTCAGGCGGTAAACACGCTGGAAGACCGACCAGCGAGTACAAAGAGAAGTAGACGATTACAACTTTTATAGTTCTGAATTTTTTTATGAATCCTTTACAATCGTATTCGTCTTTTTTTTTTATTAAAATGACCAAATACACGATATAGTCATACCATAATTACTGGCGAAACAAGTAATTATGATCATAATAATATCGTGTCCGGTGTCTGCTTAATTACAAAATGTGACGTATACGATGGTAGAAGTTTGATTGACGAGAAACCAAAAATAAGGAATTCTAATTTGTTAATTTAAAAGGCTGAGCTGACACGAGTCCTTTGATATTTGCCGAACGCCCAAACCTCAGTCCCTCTTTCTTTTTCAATTGTTATCCTTCTCTACGTTCGGTACACTACACAGAATGTAGTCCCTATTCTGTAAATACCTGTGCGGCAGACCCGAAGCTGCGATTCTTACGAAGAGAATACTGTAGTGTGTAACTAAGTGTGATTGGTCAACATTTCGCTAGAGCCGTAAATGCGTGTGACCCGGGGCATGTCGTTTCTGTATTCGATCCAGAGGACTTCTTTTCAGCTCCCAATAATACAACGGTTTATTCAATTTTAAGCTGCACACTGCTCACATTTTTCGAAATGGTACTATAAATGAAGAAAAATGGTATCCTTTCTGATTTCCGTAATTCTATCCTTGATGAAAACATCGCATCAGTGTAGCCGAATGGGTTCAGCTTCCTACGATATTCAATGGTACAATTTACCACCGAGAAAGGCCTACAATCTCATTCTTATAAGCGCAATATCTCTTGAACCGCCAAAACTCACTGCTGGGAATATAATAGACCTATCGATAAACACGTTTGGCGCTGTAAGTGACTTCGTTATTATTAACATCTTCAGAATACAGACTTTCTAAAATTCAAATCCTTTCAGGTCGTGAGGACATCGGTAATTTACTTGAATCTTCTTCGAACCGTTACTGTTTGGTAACTAATCTTCTAATTATTCTCAATAGCGTTGCCAAATTATTACTATTTAGTAATTTTGTCGTTTTTGCAGATCTCTAGCTCTCCAAATTCGTAGAACGTGTTTAGACGAAAGTATTTGTCGCAATGGAAGCGTTCCCATCAAATAGGTGTGTAGATAATTGTCAAAAATCACTTCCAAACTTCAGTATTCTATAAGAATAGTAGTTTATAAATATTCTTAATAGCTTAAACAGTTTACTTGAATAAAGAGTTATAAGTTGTAGATCTTCAGATACGTACATGTTAAAACTAGGTAATATGCCCCCATTTAAAAACGTCCCACCTTTGTTTTACACAAATAATTATCAATATACTGTAGCAAACTTCAGTATTCTATAAGAATAGTAGTTTATAAATATTCTTAATAGCTTAAACAGTTTACTTGAATAAAGAGTTATAAGTTGTAGATCTTCAGATACGTACATGTTAAAACTAGGTAATATGCCCCCATTTAAAAACGTCCCACCTTTGTTTTACACAAATAATTATCAATATACTGTAGCGAACGACATATTCGGACTGCACTGAGACGACCGGTAGTATGATGAAAAGATCAGCTTAACATACTACGATTTAGAGTAGATATTATTATGTTTACTATTTTCTACCTTCAAGTAAAGGGAGAAAGAGGTATTGGCGGTCCTTTAAGCAATGACTATAATAAAATGACAATATGTGGTGAAATATTTACTTAAAGATATATTTCAAAAACTTGAATTTTTCATTTATTCGAACAATAAAAAACATTTAGTTTCATATTCATTGAAGTAGTAAAATGTATAATAAAAATAAAGAAGATATACTTGCCTACCTGTACTTCTGGGCAATAGTGGTCGTTTTGCGGGCAATGATGATCTAGGGACCGTTACAGTTTTCGCATACAAGGTGTCCCAAAAATGTTCGAGTACCTTATAAGAGGCGATTCTTGGGGTTATTCTAAGAAGCTTTTTCGTTTTCGAGTTATTAACAAAAAACACAGGTACAGATGACGGATCCCGGCTCGGTGCGGCGTAGCGCGGCGGCCAATTCCACTGAGAATTGTGATCAAGTGAAAGAGTAACAATTTCCTGAGATAAAACTCGAATGTTCAACCGTAAATTCACTTGCTACTTGGAATTCTCTTATGCGGTAATACCGAATTTGTAACCAATCTTTTCCTAACGTTTGCTTGATGTTCCGACGATACAAAAATTTATTAGTGCGCTAATTGCAACAGGTCGGTTACTACCCTGACGATCGCTACCGCGAACGGTTACTGGGAAACAGGTTAGGACGAGCGTGGCGCAGCGTCGCTGCCCAATTCGCACCGGTGCGCGGTTTTTGAATTTCCGAAGATTCGTACCCACTTCTCGCGACTTGCATTGCACGCTCGCCAATACCTTCAATGCAATGCCTGCACGTCTAGCCCAATATTTCGCACGCGAGAATACTGACGTTCGCATATTGGAGTTTAGTTACGACCGCGGCATTTCGATTTGAAGTCTATAGTCATCTCTAAACTTTAACGAGCGGTTGAGGACCAGTCGCAGCACTCACGCAATCGGCCGACGAATTGGAGAATCTGCGTGAGTGGAGGCAAGCACAAAACCTCGGCCACACCGCCACACTTAAGAGTTTGCCCCTCTGAACGAGCCTTGGTTTTGGAACAATCTCCGGTATTGGGTAGAGTGGCCTAGATCGTGCGAAATCCGATCGCTTTGTTGCGACCCGTCCAACGACAATAGAAACACGCAATCGGTCTGGCCGGAATGCTCCGGAGGGAAGCGATTATTGCCTACTCGTTAGAGATTCACAAGAGCCTGAGGAAACAGTCAGAAGATGACAGCAGTCCAAACGAACCTGTGAGCTATAATTTGACAAACTTTTTGCGCAAGGACGGTGAACGCGCCAGATGGCAAGTTCGAATGGGTTTACGAGGCGTGTAGCTAATGACCAGCGGTTAAATTTTTTCGTCGGCTTACACTCTAGTCCACCTCTCACGACGGCAAACAGGTACAGTCAAAAACGTCGGCAGAGCACATAAATGTGAGCTGAGCAACAATAGCAATATAATATCATATCAATGACTCGGAACGATATACTGGAAGTGACCCTTCGATGATTTCTCTCTTATCAACCTCTGCGCGCATCCTAACAAATCTTGCTCGCAGAAAGTTACAATTTACTTTATAACATGAAGTTTCCGTATTTTACATTTATTCGCGGGTGACTACTACGCGGTACACGACGGATCATCACCGAACTTGGTCTCGGTTTGGACTGTGCCACAGCACGGTTTGGGGACGTGACTCCTCGGTTTGCGGCGTGTATATAGTGGGGATAGAATAAGCCGTTTGACTGTTCTATCAGGTCGGCGTGGGCAAAGTAAAGTGCCATCGATATCGTTGTGCTGGGGAAATTCGCAGTTGTGCTGACTTGTGCTAGGCTAACATAACATAGATATACAATTACAGTATATTCTCGATAAATGTCTCATCCCCGGTCAGGTATACTATTCTTTGACTTTTTTCCGAGAGTAGAAAAGTACAGCGAAGCTACAGAAGCCTCGCTCGCTGAGAAGTGTAACATAATACGGGTCGAG
Source organism: Sphecodes monilicornis (assembly GCA_913789915.3). Lineage (NCBI taxonomy): Eukaryota > Metazoa > Arthropoda > Insecta > Hymenoptera > Halictidae > Sphecodes > Sphecodes monilicornis. The sequence goes on along the minus strand of OU565290.1, from coordinate 1,457,481 downwards.
TATGTCGGTGTGAGACCACTAGTCATCCAATGACAAAACTTCTTTACTTTTTTTATGGAACTTTTACCAATATATTCGCGCATTTTTCTAATGAAAATGATACCAAATAAAACATAATTGCAATGATATTTACTTGTGTAATGGACAATGAAAGTTTGGAAAATTATTGTAAATATGATCCGAATTAAATCGTGTTTGGCATTATTTTAATCAGAAAAATGCCACAAATATATTTGGTGAAAGTCTCATAAAAAAGTAAGTAATAATAAAAAAGTTTTTTTATTGGCACTACACTGTGAAGACACCCGGACCTTTGAATTGTGCCGGTGACCGCGACTCTCCGCGTCTGTTACTTTCCCTTGCGCCCGAAACTTTACAAGTAATGTATAATGGACATTGTAATAGCTTTAAGTCAGCAACACAATGTAGAGAAATGACCAGAGGGCACTCCCAGGGGTCGGCGGCAAGTCAATTACTACGGAATACGCTCTTAGGTTCTAATCGACGCGGGGTTGTGCGGTACGGGTGCGGACTGATAGCGGTGCGGGTCGTTGCGCGGACGCGGACAATTAACGGTGCGGGTCACGGTACGGGTTACGGTGGAAGCGGCGGCGGCCGGCAGTCGGTCTTCGTTCGGCTCGTCCTCTAGCCTGTCAGATGGGCCTGAGGCGTCGAGGTGACGAGCCTGCGGAGAAGCGGCTGGATCCCGGGTCACGAAACGAGCCGGTGCGATACGTACACATACGTTCATCGGTCTCCTATACACCGGTCGCGGTGTAAACAACAGCGTGGAGCAGCGCTTCGCCGCAACTCGACCCATTATGTTACACCTCTCGGCCACCGAGGCCTGTCGAGCTTCACGGCCCCACACGGGGTATATCCGGCGGTAGTGGGAGTAGTTCTGGGACAATTATAGGCCAGGTACTTGGGACATTTATAGATAAATTACTGTATCTGCTGTTTGTACAACGGATGCTAACATAATCGTTAATTGCATGCCAAAAACTATTATTTGCAATAACTTGTTTCCTTATTATTTTTTTAAAGTAAAACTTTGGCACAAAGTTAACACAATGTAGCTCAACAGATAAAATTAAACAAACATTGGGAAGGTTCTCCGAAAATCGTTTTTCTCAATATTTTATCGCATTTTTTATATTATAGTGTTAATATGCGAACACAATGAAGCACAAACTTAGCACAATTCAGCACAACTATTCAAATTATATAATATTATAAGTGGGGGGCTAACTTCTATAAAGCTCCTTCTTGTGGTAGCAATCACGGGCTTTGTGGTTATTCCTTACACACATATTTATAGCATGGTCCATGCATTCCTTTAACACTTTGACTGCCAAAACAGTGGCCTCAAGCATTTCAGAAAATCGAAGTAATTAATTTAATAAAAAAACTATTGAAAAATTAAAATTTAAGACACCGAGTAGTCCTTTAACCTTCTTGCATTTCCCAGATATTAACTAAATTTGGTACAATAATTATATTAGCGTAATAATTAATTTTTAAATATGGACAAATAATTCTGTCACCCATATATGGATGACACGGCAGTCAACGTGTTAATGTTTGAATACGTGGTTACCTTGTAAGCACATTCATTAATCTCTTCTTCATTATATGATTCATCATCGATTTGGTCCTGTTCAAATATTTGTTTATAGTACTGTTTCGGCGTCGACCGACGGTTGGAGCAGCCTGATGCTGGGACCGCCAAAAGTTGAGCGCGCGAAGAAATTCACAGGAAAAGGCGCCGTAAGAGGTTGAAAGAGCAAGAGAGAGAGAGAAATTTCTTGGGGTTGGTGTCACGGCACGTGGCACTGGAGATACATTTTTTTATCACCACACTACAATTTGCGTGTGGCGCGAGTCGCTCGCGAGACAGAGACCGCGAACGAGTCTCGACGCTAGGTCAGGATCGGCGAGCTGTACGTTGCGTAACGCTTCGTACATAAGCGCGATCACCGACAGCGATACGTAATTCGGGATTCTAGGAACCACGAATACGATCGCATTATAGGTCGGCGATTCCTCTGAAATAGCTCCAAGGTGCATCTCGACTCTATATTTGATGGTCTGGGTCCGACCGCCCCCCAAGCCAGTAACCGTGGCTGGGTTTTTTCTCCTTGCGAGTTTTAGGTCGTTTACTAAACTCGCGGAGATAAATGATGTTTCAGAACCCTGATCCATGAGAGCACGCGCGATTCGCGTCGTGCCGACCTTCCCTTACACTCGTACGTTCGTCGTAGCAAGCAATACTTGCCGCGGTACACACGCACCGAGCTCGGTACAATGTGACGTAGAGCGTTACGGGGAATCAGCTGGAGCCCTGTTTATTTTGGCTTGCCGGTGAGGTGGGACGGTAGACCGTTTCCCATGTCGCTCACCGTTTGCAGCTTTCGTAAACGTCTTATGAGGCTCCGACTGATACAAATGCAGCAGCGTATGGTGCCTGCCGCTGCATTTGCTGCACGTTGTTGTGCATCGGCATTGCGTGACCGTGTGCCGGGATGACAAGCAAAGTATGCAGTGCTTCTTGTCCTTTAAGAACTTGAATCGAGCTTTAGGAGGCAATCGCAGAAAAGTATTGCATTGCCATAGCCCCTGCGATTGTTCACAGAGCTCACAGGTCAACGCCGTAACGGGACTGGGAGCCACCACCGTGTTCAGAGCCCGAACACGTGGTTTCTGAGGGTTTGATTTCTCGGGCTTGCGGTTCTGTTCGTTTATAACGATCATAGCGCGTGCATGCGTCTCGAGGAACTCCAACATCTCGTCAAACGAGGGGTATTCCGTCGAGACCTCCGAGATTTTTCCCATTCCCAGTTTAACCGTTTATCAAGCATGGTTTTCACCAAATGCGCGAGCAGAAAGCTATGCTGTTTTGCCACTGTTCCTAGATTGTCTAGGGCAGCGAGCGCGTGCTTGAATCGGATGGTAACCTGCTGTATACTAGCGAGATCATCGGTTTGGATTGATTCCAGCTGAGTGAGCTGGTCGAACAGCTTGGCGGTAACGATGCGAGGAATCCCGAATTCTTTCGTCAGGGTTTCCCACGCTACCTGAAAATTTTTATCTTCAATTTTCAGGTTTCGTATCTTCGCCAAAGCGTCTCCCTCCAAACAAGCATTCAGCTGATGTAGCCGCTGCAAGTTAGAGAGCCCTGCGTTTTCAATTACCCCGGTGGTAAATAGATCTTCGAAGTATTGCCACTCCGATGGATCCCCTCCGTATTTGGGTAAGCGCAATTTTGGGAGCTCGATCGGTGCCTGAAATTGTACTCCGGGCACCGGTATTTTATTAGCCTCAGCTAACTTCGCCTTTTCAGCGCAGACGTAGTCCTGGAACTCCAAGACTTCGTTCAAAGCTTTGTCCATCAACCCCATTTTAAAGAATTCGTAACTATTACGTTTCTGGGGGGAGACTAGCTGTTTCAGCGCTGTAAGGCGGTCTAGGGCATCTGTCCAACTCGTGGAAACATACGACAGTTTTTGATTGAGGAGCTCCTCACTAAACTGTCCACGGCCTAGTTTTTTGAGGTTCACGATCACCTTTCGAATTATCGTTGACCGGTTGGTCAGATCTTCGATCGCGTTGTCAACAACGGTCGGTTCTGCCAGCGGTTGAGACATGGTGATCGATTCGAGAGTCAATATCTACTCGAAGAACCTTACGGGTATTCCCACTTGAGGACACCTGTACAATTACTTTCCACTCCTAATTACCTCAAAGATCCGGCTCGAAGGACCGTTTGTTAAAAAGGTGGACTGTATAATACACTCCAACGACTTTTCAACGGTGGCTCGAATATGAGGAGATAGGAGTGTGAGGGAAAGTAACTTTTTTGTACAGCGAGGTTATATTGATAGTGACCCACCTAATGGTGGGCCTTTTATAATATCAAAAATATCCCCGTGGAAGATGGCGGTTCGCGACTCCTCCGTCTCCTCCGGGTTGTCCCTTGGACGTCTCGCGACGTTGTCGTCTGAAAATTAATAATAACGAACGAAGGTGTGACACCACCTATTCGTTACGATACGTATCCGTTCGTGACGCTGTTTCCCATACGCTCCTGACTGCGATAATCGCTATCGAAGGAGGGGGAGTACAGCCAAACTGCTCAGAGCGCAGAGTTAGTGGACTGTATATTTTTGACGTATCTCGATAATCGAGAATCCGTCCGCTCGCACTGGCGCAGTCACGGTTAAACCGACTCTACTGCGTGGGCCTCAGCGTAAAGGTGGCGGTTAATCTTACAGGGAGGTTGTAAGGCTCCAAGTTCGATAATCCAGCCGAATTAACCCGTGCTTCCACAACCTTGATTCAAAGCTCGCGAGTGACTCAATACGTCACGCGGCTATAGAAATCTACGTGGAAGACGTGGTCCAACTCACCACTTACACGCACAAGATCGACTATCTGCGCACAATAGAAGCGGCGTATATTGTAAGCGTGTTCAACCAGTCAATATTCCTACTCGTAATCTTAGCTCGGACGTAATAACGACGGCGTATACGGAAGGAGCGTCTATATTGGTGGAACGGGTCAAGCTTGCCGAGATCTTTGTCGCGCTCTCTCACTCAGAGGAGGGGGACGAAGCCAGGACTTACAAGTCAAGACCTGTGGCTGAACCGGTCAATTCCGACACCGAATAATATGCGATTTCCGTAGAAACGGCACGGGCGTAAGGGAAATTGACCGTCACAATTCGAGTCTCCGATCTCTGCCGCGCGGGGACGTCAATGCGTATGCCCGGGCGTATTGCAGGTACGGGACTCGAAAAGAGTGTCCTCCGTGTTACACGGGTGGCCGTATGGAATCGGAAACACGATTCCTTCCAAGAGTGTCCCTTGCACGCTTACACGCACAAGATCGACTATCTGCGTACAGTAGAAGCGGCGTATACGTAAGCGTGTTAATCAAGAGTTTCTCCTGAACGGCGGGTGGTGAATTCGGGGAACGATCACGAAACTCGCGTCAACCACACCGAAATACACTTGTGCGGTGAAACAACAACCATGCACTTTTTATGTGATCGAAGCACGGTCAATACCACTGGTCACTATTGCCTGTACGCCTCTATTCGCATACCCTGTCGCGAGCTCGTAAAGGGAGCGTCGCTCGGTCCGAAAGGTCGTACAGCAGTGAATATATCACGTTCGATTATCGAGAACTCGGAGAATCCGGAGTTCGATATCTCGTTCGTGTTTGTCAATTCTCTTGTAACGGGTGGAACGATCTCGAGCACGAGACCAGTTCCGTTCGTACAGTCGTTGCCAATAGCGTCGCCGTCAAAGACTTGTAACAAGCCTCCAACAGCGCAACTGAAGAGCATGTGACAGATTACTTATTAAAACTCGGAATATCCAGAGTTTAATAAATATCGCAAGGGCTTGTCGGTTCTCCGAGCGTGAGAAACGATCTCGAGCGCGAGACCAGTTTCTTTCGCACAGTCGTTGCCAATAGCGTCGCCGTCAAAAACTTGTTACAAGTGTCCAACAGCGCGACTGGGGAACACTGACAGCTGCGAAGACTCGTACGCGAGTGTTCGCGAGCACGCCTCAATTGCAAGTGCTCGCCAGCACGATTCGTGAGCGAGTTACTCCTCGCACGTCTCGTGAGCAAGTGACGACGCGAACTGGCAGCGGCAACGAAGCGTCGCGAGAGTGTCAGCTGACCCGCTACGCGGCGCTGTCTGTGTCTTACTCGCCTGTCTCTGTTCAACGTACGTCTGTATGTTGTTCTCTTTGTCTCTCTATACCTTCGCGACACGAGTTTGATTTGAACGTTTTGTACGTTGATCCACCGATCGCCGTGATTATCGGCTGACATTAGCTGGTAGCCAGAAAGTCACGCCGTTTTTACTTGAAATATTGTTGGTTATTTGGCTCCTCGGAAGAATAACATCGAGGAGGTCACCAACGAATATAGATCGCGAGAATCGCGAAATTCAAGCACGTTTGAAACTAACGCGATATTTAAACAGAATGCATTAGGATAAATATAATTTTTGCATAAAACATCAGTAATGTATAAAAATATACGAAAATTGAAAGAACTACATTTTACTAAAAAGTGCAGTTACCCAGTTATTGCACCAAGGTCTTCAATTTTACTGTATCATTTTCCTCATGAAAACGTACACTCATCATCTTGTTACAAATCACTCAGCTGTTTTTGGTACTATACCTAACCAAATACACACGATTCCAATACTAAACCCATTTAGAATGACACAGAGTTTTTACAATCCAGTAAGAAAAAAAGTGACAAATCATTTTCGCAATTACTGCCAAAATGGAATTCTTCTATTTGGTCATACGCTTAAAAATTTGTTAATCCGTACGATTTCTCAAAGTGTAAATTCGGTAAAATGTTCTATGACAAAAATACAATGGGCAAGGCATTAAATAACAAAACAAGACTTACATTTAACTATTTTGAAAGCAATCGCAACAGTGCCCACGATAACATAGCAATCATTAGAACGTAACAATGACCACTGTACGATACTGCAGTCGTCTTTGCAAGCTGACTCTATAGCCAGAGCTCCCCCTTGATTCGATAGATTCCATTGAACATGGTATTCCCATGCAATTCTAACCAATTATTGGTTATCCGTTATCTAGAAAGATTTTCTAGATACACAAAAAATGCGTACTTGCGCTGGCGTTGTTATAATATTGCCTTAGTGTCTTCAATCACTACACAAAGTGGAAGCCACGAAGAACCCGAACTATGAAAAAGATATAAATCGTGTTTTCAGCTTGTCTCGGTGTATACTGAAACTGATCGGAGTATGGTTGTTAGTTGACAAGCAAGCCAGCACCTTTTTTAAAAAGGTGGACTGTATAATACAATTCAACGACTTCTCAAGGGTGCGCGGTGGCTCGAATATGAGGAAATAGGAATGTTGTGGGAGAGTCTCTCTCCCTCTCTCTCCCTCTCTCTCTCCCTCTCTCTCTCCCTCTCTCACTCCGTCTCTCTCTCCCTCTCGATCTCCCTCTATCTCTCTCCCTCTCTCTCTCCCCCTCTCTCTCTCTTGTAGCGTAATCACGGTTCCTTGCAAGAATATTTCTTGATTGGCATGTGAATTCGGAGAACGAACACGTAACTCGCGTCAATCACTCCGAAATACACTTGTCGTGCGGGGAAACGATAGCCACGTTAGAAAGGTCTAAGCAGCTATCGCAACCGTGCACTGTTTATATTATGAAAGCCCGGGGGGTGCCGTGGCTTGATCGTGCCACTATTGCCGGTACAACGCTGTTCGAATTTCCTGTAGCGAACTCGCATGCGAGCTCTGCCCGGTTCGAAAGGTCGTACGGCAGTGAAAAATGTATAAAAATACTTATAATTATCGGAACTCGGAAAATCCGGAGTTCGATAAAACTCGCTAGGCTTATCTCCTCTGTTTTAACGAGCGGAACGATCTCGTAAGCGAGGCTAGTGCGTTTCGAGCGGTCGTTGCAATAGCTCGTCGTCGAAGACTTGAAACAAGAATTGAACAGCGCGACCGAAGAGTTTAGTGACACCCAGAAGGACTAGGGAGCAGGCGCCCGCTAGAACGTCTTGATAGCAAGTGCTCGCTAGCACGATTCGTGAGAAAGTTGCTCCTAGCGCGTCTCTTGAGCGAGTGAAGAAGAACCGGCAGGCTTAGAGAAACGTCGCGCGAGTGTCAGCTGAGCCGCTACGCGGCGCTGTCTCTCTCTTGCCTGTCTGCCTCGGTTCAATGTCTGTATATAAGCATTGTTCTCTCTCTCACCGTACCATCGCGAACGAGTTTAATTTGAACATTATTTGACCGGTGCACAACGGCTAAAGGTCGGTTTATACAGAGCTGTCCGATATCGGACGCATTTTTGGAGTGTTTATACACTGCCTTCAGATCTTTTAGGCAACTTGAGAAGCGTTCGAGTTGCTCGAACAAAGGCCAAGTGCCGAAGATCGTGTCATTTGCTACCCTAACCCCAGGGGTCCCGAGAACCTTTTACTCCCCTCTATACCTCAGGAGATGCCTATGCTATTGTCGGACGGCTGGCCGAAAAATATCGCTCTCGAGCAAATGCTGTCCGATTTCTGACGACACGAAGGCAGAATATATAACATTTTATTTAAAAATCTATCAAGTAGAACTTTTCAGAGTTCATCGTGCTAAATAGGTGGGGTATACATTGCTAGGGAATTTCAACATTATACAAAAAATAACAATTTATTACTATGGCAACGAAAAAAAAAGAATATCATCTGACAAACTGTACTAAACAATCCCCGTGGAGGTTCAGAACATTTTGGTTCGTTCAGTACGATGCCGTCCTAAAAAACCATGTCGGTGGACGCGCAGGAAAATATAAAAATAATATTGTTTACTAGTATAATAAGATGTATTAATATGTATATACTTATTGAATAGTTACGTGATCTACATATTTAGTATCACAATAATAAAGTACACCATTTCAACATAATTAACATGTGCTCCAAGGGTTATTATACAGATAGAGTTTCTATATGTACTGGCGTTGCAAATCAACTCACGAAGTGGACGTTCGCGTAAAATTATCCAACATACCGGACGAGTGATTATTAGAATGGTAAACCAAGATCCAAGGATAAGTGCAATAAATATAGCTGAGCATCTTAGAGATAATTTGGATATTGGTCTCTCTGCTACTGTACGTAGCTTTTTGCGGAGTCAAGGGTACCACGATCGGGTGGCCCGTGCAAAATATTTCGTGAGTGTAGCAAATAGGAAGAAAAGAATGGAGTTCGCAAATGATAATGTTATCACACCATTGGAGTACTGGAACCAAGTGATCTTTACAGACGAGAGTAAATTTAATATTTTCGGGTCTGATGGACGCTCTACTATATGGAGAAGAAAAAATCAAGAACCGATACCACAAAATGTACAACCTACAATAAAGCACGACGGAGGTTCCATACATTTGGGGTTGCATGAGTGCAGCTGGTGTTGGCAAATTAGAATTTATTGATGCAATAATGAACCATCGAGTTTATATTAGCATTTTGAAACGGAATCTTTCTGCCAGTGCAGAAAAAATGAGCATTCAAGATAATTTTATCTTTATGCAAGATTATGATCCAAAGCATACGGCGTACAATACGAAGATGTCGATATTACATAATACGCCAGCATATATAGAAACTCCATCACAATCTCCTCTCACATTAACCCCATCGAACACCTATGAGACTACTTGGAACATCACATTAGAAAACATCAAATATTCTGTAAAAAAGATTTAAAAAATGCTCTTAAAGAATGGAATAAGATCTCATCCAGCGTAACAGCGAAATTAGTAAATTCAATGCCAAGAAGAGTCGCAGCAATTATAAAATCAAAAGAAAATCCTACTAAATATTAATTAACTGTTTATTTTACCTTTTCATTATCAAAGAAATTTTATTTCCACGTTTTTCTTATGAATTTCTAATGAGTTTTAAAACGTGTAGCTACTGTACGAATACTTATTGTTCTTATATTTCGGACAATATTTTGTTTTTTCTTGATAACTTTGCAAATTATTCAACCCACTAATTTTTTTTGCACTGTATCTATTCTAGAGATTTCCGAGAATATGTACAAACTCGTTGTTTATAGAAAATTAGTTAATAGACTACAATTTCACAATATATTATTCGGAAATAGTCGGTGTACGAATACTTTCTACACCCACTCTATTTAGTTGTCTTTTCACGCATTAATCTGTGCAAATGTGGGACTAATTCTTTTTGCACTATGATCACGAACTTTATCGAATGTAATATCCGAATATTTATAGTGGCAGATAGTAACTAACACTTTACTAACTAAACGTACATTTTACATCTTCGTCACAGGTGTACATGAAGAATTTGTAGAAAAAGCAATGTTCATAATTTTCTCTAGAATTCTTCTAAGATACAAATTTTTCAAAAATTGTATATTCTACAAGCCATTTAGTAAACTAATCCTTTGTTAAGTTGCGGAATGCGGCCCGCAGCATGCGGGTGGCAATAAAAACATTTTTGACCGTCAGATTTGCCGCTTTGCCTGCGATGGCCAGATTTGCCGCTTTGCCTAATGTGCATTGCATCGGTTAGCTTCTCTCCATTCCAAGGTAAATTCTTTGGCAGGTCAGAAACCTCAAAGGTAGGATACATACAATCCGTATACAGGGTGTTCGCGATGTCGCACTGGATATGGATGCCTACTAGGTGGACATTATTTTTTGAACAAAAAATTTTAATTGGTCTCACCCCCCGAATTGTGACAAATGTTGAGAAAATGATCTGCAATAAAATTGGGGCCGACTGAATCATGGGAAAACGACACGCATCAAATTTGAAAATTTTTAATTTCTTAAATCTTGGCATAAATAGGCATTGTGATGCATCGTTGAATTTTTCTTTTTTTTCTCTTTAAGAATCCATATGTAGCATAAACAGTTGTTAATAGGAAAAACATCCGTGACCTTGAAAACTAGAAAAAATTACGTCGGAAAAAATTATTTTTTCCCTGATTCTATATTCACCTCCTTACATATTACAGCTTTTGTTTCAAGAGTTTTTTCATATATAGGGTGAGGCATTTATCCTGGCCACCTGGAATATCTTAAAAACTAAGTTCCGGACAAAAATGTTTCAAATGAAAAGTTTTAAGTCAAGAAGGGGCTGATGCAGCAGTCATATCCATCTTGGATTTTCATCATGTTTTGAAGGTCATTCCAAGGACAACTTTATTTTTTCAAATGGAAACATATATTTTTCATTTCAGATTCTTAATCTACGACTTGAAACAGATAACTTTTATTTAAAACTTTTTTTTCTCCGCCGATTATTTTGTATAATATTGAATTTTCAAAGAAAAAATACACAATGTCGTTTTAACGGAGAAAATCATTTTATTTATGATAAATAAATAAATTTTCTCAGCTGAAATGTGTGCCATGATTGACAAGCGATTTACAACTAATGTTATTTGCATTGTATACGAGAGAATGTGTAATCTTATTCCAAAGAAAAGACAATAAAAAAACTAGTGTATCCCTGCCCGTAATGAACAGGATGTGTACGTTCAATGTTGAATTTCTTTGCTAAGTTTTATCTAATTGTTTCGCCTATTTCAATATTTAGCTATTATTTAATTATTCATCTAGATTACATGTTCATTTGATACTATTTTAATGGGGTATTGATTTCATTTATCACAAATAAAATTATTTTCTCCGTTAAAACGACATTGTGTATTTTTTCTTTGAAAATTCAATATTATACAAAATAATCGGCGGAGAAAAAAACGTTTCAAATGAAAGTTATTTGTTTCAAGTCGTAGATTAAGAATCTGAAATGAAAAATATATGTTTCCATTCGAAAAAATAAAGTTGACCTTGGAAACATGATGAAAATTAAAAATGGATATGACTGCTGCATCAGCCCCTTCTTGACTTAAAACTTTTTATTTGAAACATTTTTGTCCAGAATTTAGTTTTTAAGACATTCCAGGTGGACAGGATAAATGCCTCACTCTGTATACATGACTGACAGAGACATAAAAGATTTTTATTTAAACGTTCATACGTATTATATCATGCAGATGAAAGATAAACCAAAGTACCTAGGTGTTTAATGTACATTTTAAATTTTATCTGAAATATATAGCAGTTGTATTTCTGATAATGCTGCAGTTTCTTAAATATTTAATTCATATATTTTTTGAAATGTTACTTTCGAATGCCTTCGCGAGGTTTTGAGTTTTGGCGAGGTAACATTCACATACGTGGTGAAAGTCAATTTGAAGTCGAATATACGAGGAAAAAATTATTTTTCTGGGAGAAAGCCCAGATTCGCATGAAGCAATCACCGTTTGCGAGTCTACTCGCACGGGAAATTCTGCTCGCACGTGGGGAATTCCACCTTCTCCCTTGATGTCACTGGGTAGGGGTTGTCGGGAAAGTATTTAAGGAACTGTGAAGCAGTTTTCAGTACCATTTTTGGCCTGCTTCGTACGACAGTTTCCACGCGCGCGTTTACTCTCGACATTATGGAGCTATCGTCTTTGATTAATGCCCACGCGATAGTGCAGCAAATCGCGGTGAACCTTGCCGAGATGCAAGAAAAAGAAGAGCTTGGAAGAAGAAGAAGAACACGTCGCTTCAGTGTCCATCCCCTCTGGAGGAGTCGAGACATCGAAGGGGAATTGACATTATTTTACCAGATGTCAATGGACTGTGAGGAGAAATTTTACGGTTATTTCCGGATGACCAGGGACTGTTTTGCCACACTGCTAAGCAGGCTTGAAGACCAGCTGGTTAAGGAACGTATAAATTGGAAGAGTCCAATTCCACCCAAAGAACGATTGGCAGTTTGCTTACGGTAAGTGATTTTTCAGTCAACGGGAGTAGACTCCTTTTTGCAGAATTGCAAGAGTGCGGGATTTTATCTAGCGTTTATGACTACTGAAAAAAACCATTTTTTTATTATCGAGATATGTGAATGCGAATCCCGCAAACTTGCCATCCTGGAGAGAGGAGTCTGCGCCCTTAACAGAAGAACGTATTAGAAAGTTTAAATAAAAAAAAATAATTATTTAAAGAAAAAAATTTTGTATACTTGTGTTGCGAGTTTGTAAATGAATTCGACTCAGTTCTTTATAAAAATAACTTTATTCGCAATAACCACCTTGATATTGGCTCGATCGCCCGCTCGCCTCATGTTCTCTCTCTCTCCCCCTCTCTCTCCCTGCCACTCTCGCGCGCTCACGTATGCCACACCTGATTCACATTCACACGCGCACACACACTCATCCCTCCTTGCTACTATTTCGTGCTTCTCGACAACTCTTAATATGTCCTGCTTAGCATTACACAGGCGACTCGGGCTAAACTTTCCTAGCGCCACCTCCACACTCTTTAAGAACCACGCTATTTCTCCGTTTTATTTCCGCACCGCTTGCCTCATGTCCTCACTACAATCTCGTAAACTTTTAAATAATTGTGTCAATTCGTCTTTCCTCCTTTTATGCGGCGGTGTATCGCCTTCCTCTTCCTCCTCCACCACCTCCACCTCCTCACTCAAGTCGTTTGATACGGCGGCCGCGGCCGTAGTGGTTGTCCTACTGGAGGAGGCCTCCTCCCCCGAGGCAGCACGGATGCTCGACAACATCTCCCTTTCGTCCAGGTGGGCATCGAGGAATTGTAAGAGTGCAGCATATTTGTAGGGTTTTACCCTTTTGCTGGATCCCTGTCCGCTCCTCGTCGCGTTGTTCCGGGCACGGTACCTTCTATACGCGTCCCGTATATTCTGCCACCTGTTTTTACAGTCGTTAGCTGCAAATCGAAATATTTGATAATTAACGATGTGTGATTATTTCAGGTACCTAGCAACGGGGAATTCGCTAAGAAGTATTAGCTACAGCTTTCGCATGAGGCACGCGACAGTTTATCAGATCGTGAGGGAGACATGCAGAGCAATTGAGAGGACGCTGCTGAGGGAAGTAATGCCGATACCCAGTAGGCAAAGATGGGAAGATATTAGAGCCTAATTCTGGGAAAAATGTAAATTTCTCAATTGCTTGGGAGCTATAGATGGCAAGCACGTGCACATACAAGCACCAAAAAATTCGGGATCGCAATTCTTTAATTACAAACGAACATTTTCGGTGGTGTTGCTGGCCCTGGCAGACGCCAACTGCAATTTCATTGCCGTCGAGGTAGGCGCTTATGGGCGCAACAGCGATGAGGGAATTTTCACCCATTCAGATCTTGGGCGGTCTATTTGTGAGGGCGGGCTGAACATGTTGCCTGGCATGAATTTGCCGGGCACAGCCATAAGCGCGCCCTGCGTAATTTTAGGCGACGAAGCGTTTCCGCTGAGGAGAAATCTGTTAAGGCCCTACCCAGGACAACAAGCAGAAGGAGACGACAAGAGGACCAACTATAATAAGCGGCTCTCCATTGCGCGGCGCGTTGTTGGAAACGTTTTTGGGATTTTATCCCAAAAATTCCGTATTTTCAACAGGCGAATCCAGGCAAACCCCAAAAATGCGGACTACATGATAATGGCTGCATGCATATTGCATAACATTATACGGGCTCACGAGAGTTCTACGACAACAGTAAGGGCCGAAGCAGAACGGGCGGGGAACGGGTGGCGGCGATTCAGCCGCCGAGGAGGCAACGCAGCGGACGACAGTTTCGTTGATAGGGATATCTTTTCGCGACCAGGGACCCACACACCGGCGCATAACGTTTTTGGTTAGTTAATATTTAAGTTAAACCCTCTCTCCCTCTCCCTCTCTATCTCCCTCTATATTTCTCACGCTATCTCTGTACTCTCTCTATCTCTCTCTATCTCTCCCTCTCTCTCTCATTAGTTTGTAAGTTTTAGATCTAGTTAGATTGAAGCACATAGATAAGGTGGCATAAGTTAGGTTAAGTTAGCAATCAAGGTTGGGTTAAGGAGGAAGTTATAGAGGTGAAAGGAGGCGGGTAGTTTTATATTGCAATACTTGGGGGGGGGGGGGTGGGTCGATAAATGTTATATAAATATTTCTTGCTATCTGCATGTCAATAGGTTTAAAATTACTTCACGATTACCAGAATTTAATAATTGTAACAAATAAATTAATAAATATATATAATTTTTATATTATAGTATATAATATAATATAATATAGTATATAGTATATAATATAATTTTATATTATTTAATATTAAGCATTAAATATCATTCGTTGTTTTATTGTTATAAGTCATTTTAAGTTGAACCTGATATCATTTTGTCCCACTAAATTTCCTCAAAAATTCTTTTTTTAAACAAAATTGTATAGACTTGCAAAATTCAATTCAATTTCATTTCTGTATGTTTATACAGGTATTTTGCAAGAATGTAAAAAACAAAACCTTACTTGTAATGTTAAATCAATAAAAATTACGTTCATTTTAAAGTGTGCTATCTTTTTGTCTCGGACTGTAGTTAAGGAGTGTAGGGAGTAGCTATCGTTGAGAAAACTCACACAACAGTTCATATCATTTGCAGTGCAATGAAATTATTAATGATTTAGGTGAACTATTCATGCATCAATTATCTATAGAATTCTATGGTATGCGCCCTACGTGCTTCGTCTTAAATCTTACAAGTATTTTCATAGCTATTAAGAATTCTAAAAATTATTTTATACTTTTTAGTGTGTCTTAAAAACGTGGAATATTAAGTTTGCACTGTCATCCAATTCTGAGCAATGTTTAAAGTTTCAAGTCTCTAGCTCATCGGGAAGTTAGTTTAAAATCAATTGCAAAATTTGCACCTACTAGACAGACAGACTGGAAAGCGAGTTAATAAAAACTTGGTAAAATAGGTCAGATGGATGAAGGATGGTATGGCGTAAAAAAATGAAGAGTTTAAATTTAACAACTATTGTAAGTGATGTAAATTAAAGTTACTCACTGTATAAACTAAGTAGTTATTAGAATATAGTGAATACTGACCTGGCTGCTCCAATTCATCTCCGATTTCTCTCCAGGCAACCATCTTGTATTTTATATCCATGTATCTTGAATCTGTCACGTTATACAAAAACTCACGACCTCTCACAGCTTCAATAAGCATCTCGCTTTGTATGTTGTCAGTGTTCCGAACTGCTCAAGAGTCAAACTAGAATGATCCCTCTGACGAGATTTCGTCAAAAAAGTAACCTCGCAATTAGCCCTTGAGTGGGGTAAAGATCCGCCACCCAAAATATTGGTTGACACTTCACTTTAGGTATGCGAAAAAGCGAACATTTATGATAGGGACGACTGAACGTGCTATTTGTTAAATTTCTCAGAAATAGCATATTTTGATTTTGCCCGAGAAGTCGGGGCCTGCAAATTACTTTACAGCAATCACGTGTTGTCCGAGAAAGTGCCGGCTTCCAGCTCAATAGTAATGACCTGCCATAAGCGTCTCCATGGAGAACAGCCCCGGGAACAGCACAGTCAAATAAACAAAAATGTCTACGTTTTTTTTCAATGAGGCGCCAGAGTTATGTAAATTTTGAAAAAAATGTGGTTATATTCCTTGAAAGGGTTATACCCTTTGAATTGAGCCCTTGAAAAGGGTGGTGATATGAAAATTGGCGTAACAATGAGCTGGTACAGGACACCGTGTGCCCCCGTTT
This sequence comes from Sphecodes monilicornis, assembly GCA_913789915.3. Lineage (NCBI taxonomy): Eukaryota > Metazoa > Arthropoda > Insecta > Hymenoptera > Halictidae > Sphecodes > Sphecodes monilicornis. The sequence goes on along the minus strand of OU565290.1, from coordinate 1,441,304 downwards.
CAGGTTGAGACGAGTCGAGCGTACGCTAGTCTGGAGAAAATACCAGCAGGTTGTATACTACTGTATATAACCCTATTTATACCTCGAGAATAATATTGGTAACCATCATTTCCGATAATTCACTCACTCTTGTATAATGAGAAGTGTACGATACGAAAATTTCACGCAATCTCAAGATTAGGAAATGGATACACACGAATATATAGGAAGGGGTTTCCTTTCTTCTTTCCATACTTTATTAAAAGGCAACCAACATGGACGCACTTCTGCTGGTTTGCTTAAAAAGGGGTTTTTTTACCGATGACCTTTTGTCGCTATGCAATAAATAGATAATCTGTTTTAGGAATGTCTAAACTTTTGGCATATTTCTAGAACCTAACAAGATTCATGATTTTATTCCATCCACTCCGATAGGGTGTTAGGGTTTTTACCTTCTAATTAAAAATGCGTCGATGGCCAAGTCAGGTTAGTAATACTGTTCTCAAGGTATAAATAGGGTTATATATGTATACAACCTGCTGGTATTTTTTCGAAACCAGCGGTATAGACAACGGACCATAATAGCGGTGCGCTCGACTCGTCTCTACCTGAAACGGGGACACACGGTGTCCTGTACCAGCTCATAGTTACGCCAATTTTCACCATTCACCCCCCCCCCCCCTCAGCACTCCCACTAACAGCTAATCTCAGCGAGACCTACTGGTAGGCCACAAGGCAGAATATAACATGTTGTAATTATTCACCAAGCAATTAACCAGAACTTTTCAGAGCTCGCCGTGCTAATAGGTGGGGAATACGTTGTTAAGGAATTTAAACTTTAGAACCATTTATTACTATGGTAACGAAAAAAAGATTATCTGACAATCTGTACGCTGAAGCAATTCGTCAAACAACTCAAGTAAGTACAGCGGAGGTTCTGAACGTTTTTTAGATTTCTCGGATATACATGTGCAGCATTTTTACAATTCTTTGTCGCCAGAGAAGTCGGGGCCTGCAAATTACTTTACAGTAAACACGTGTTGTCTGAGAAAATGCCGACTTTCAGCTCAACAGTAATAACCCGTAATAAACCTCTCCATAGAGAACAGCCCCGGGAACGGCACATAAACAAATCAAGCCTATCGCTGGGCCTGCCTGTCCCCGGCGCAGCCGCGCGCCCATGGACCCAATGTTTTGACTTCAACGATGCACGCTGCATAGTATGCGTGGCCGCTGTAGCCAATATCACGATAACAGCCGAAAATGCGTGTGAAACGAGGCCTGCCTCCTCCGCTCTGACCCAATCAGCCGCGCATTCGTACTCCACCCAGAGAACCTTCTTCTCAGGTTCGCATCGATACAATGTCACCAGTTCGAACCCATACGATATGGCGTCTTGCCACCCCCGTGCAATCGCGTAGCAGTGAGCGGTAACGGTTTATAATATCTTAACCCACTGCTGTTTCGCTATCGGCCGTACGGGGCAGTGTATTGGACTACTTGTTGGATATAAACAGATTGAAAATGTTTTTTCACTCGGAAAGGATTGGGCTATTACAATAATTTTCAACCTCAACAGATACAGTCTGTTGGTATTTTTTCGAGACCAGCAGTATAGACATAGACAATGGGCCATAATAGTGGTCCGCTCGACTGGTCTCTACCTGAAACGGAGGTACACGGCGTCTTTTACCAGCACATTGTAACACCAATATTCATGTCGCCGTATTTTGCAAGGGCTCATTTTAAAGGGGAAACATGGCATGGAATATTCAATAAGTATATACATATTAATACCCCTTATTATACTAGTAAATAATATTATTTTTATATTTTCCTGCGCGTCCACCGACATGGTTTTTTAGGACGGCATCGTACTGAACGAACCAAAATGTTCTGAACCTCCACGGGGATTGTTTAGTACAGTTTGTCAGATGATATTCTTTTTTTTTCGTTGCTATAGTAATAAATTGTTATTCTTTTCTATAATGTTGAAATTCCCTAGCAATGTATTCTCCACCTACTTAACGTTCTACTTGATAGATTTTTAAATAAAATGTTATATATTCTGCCGTCGTGTCGTCAGAAATCGGACAGCATTTGCTCGAGAGCGATACTTTTCAGCCAGCCGTCCGACACTAGCATAGGCATCTCCTGAGGTATAGAGGGGAGTAAAAGGTTCTCGGGACCCCTGGGGTTAGGGTAGCAAATGACACGATCTTCGGCACTTGGCCGTTGTTCGAGCATCTCGAACGCTTCTCAAGTTGCCTAAAAGATCTGAAGACAGTGTATAAACACTCCAAAAATGCGTCCGATATCGGACAGCTCTGTATAAACGGACCTTAAACCGACCTTTACCGTGTTTATCGGCTGACTTTTACCGGTACCAGAAAATCACGCCGTTTTTGCTCGATTTATTGTGGGTTAACGAGCTCCTCGGACGAGTAACATCGGAGGGGTCACCAACGAATACAGATCGCAATATTTGCGAAATTCGAACAAGATATTCAAACTAACGCGATATTTAAACAACCTTGGAACATGTTGTTTCATTTCTCGTACGAATAACGCTTCTGCCCATCTTTGTCGAGCAGAACCCGATTATAAAAATCAAATTGTTTGGCACACCCAGTAATTGTGTCTTGACAGTGATTAAATTCTTCTGTATGGTCATTAATGGGGCGGCTATCGGACGTTGCATCGACCACATAAAGAACGACTGGAAGAGGGTGCAGAATCCCCAGCATCGTAACATGCTGAAACAAATGTCGATCTGCAAGAATCTTACTATCTTGTGCTTAATTTTTATCTACACCGCTGGTATCTCGTATTACACCGGCATACCGTACATGAACAAGCATCGACACAAAGGGAATTACACCATGAAAAAGCTAGCTCACCCTGGCTACGACCAATTCTTCAACGTCATGTCCAGCCCTACCTTCGAATTCATTTATTCCGCTCATCTTCTTTCGGGTTCCTTTAGGTATAACGTCACGGCGGCCTCGTTCAGCTTGACAGTGATTTTATAATCCATGTCTGCGGAAAAATACAGATACAACTATTACGGTTGAAGGAACTGCATCAAGAAAACTCGGAGAAAAACCATAGACCTGACCCTTTGGCGATCATTATACATGATCATAGTTCGATCTTAAAGTTAAGTGTCCTTTATTCCAAGTTTATAGCATATGATTAGTTGAATTATTTCTAATTCCAATTTCTGATGAATGTTAAAAATATTTATTCTAATCAACTACGTACAATTTTTGGAGATGCTAAACTTGAATGGAGATTGAAAGAGTTTAATTTTAACATTTCTTCAAAACCAGAAACTTTAGTATTTGAGTGTTTTTTCCAATTATATTTTTAAACAGCTGAAGCCCACTGAAGCAAAAGCAATGAAGACTATTTTGTTTCTATTGGAATTGTTAAGCCCCGTCCAAACTAACAGACACTATCCGCGGATAGTCTGCAGACAATTGTCTATCAGTCTGGACGGGTCGTTAAGAGTTTTACTTCCATAATTAAGAAATGTAAATATTGTAGCATTTGATGGACGTATGAGTGCGTGTATGCGTGTACATGCGTGAATGCTAGAGAGTTCTACGAGCGAGACAGCGTGAGTGAGAGAGCATGAGCGAGAGAAAGACGGAGAGCGTGAGTGAGAGAGCATGAGCGAGAGAAAGACGGAGAGCGTCAAGAAACATACGAAGCCAACGACCGCGGAGTGAATGCGTGCGAAAATGAAGAGAGTTAGTCGAATTATGAACGTATAAAGAATCACACGAAATTCTATTTGTTAAATATACATCTTCTTTTGGGTTTCTTTTTATTATATCGGAAGTCTCTTATTTCACCCGATTCTAATCCCACAATGTTTGAGGGCTCGTCCGGGATACGATCGAGTGATTATCGGATTTTGTGATATAATAAGTCAAAGTGGTCGCATGATAAGATGGCTATGCCCGACAACGAACTAGATGAAACCGTATGCCTCAAGGTACACGAAATATCTTTAACCCTGTTAAAAGAAGAACTAAAGAAACTAAACCTGAAGACAACTGGGAAAAAGGCAGAATTATGAAAACGCCTTGAAGCAGCTATCGGTACGAACGAAGAAACAGTGAACGAAACAGACGAACATAGCGAGGAAATGGAGACGGACGAAACCAGCGACGAAGAAAATTCAGCGGCGCGAAGCACACTACGACGAGCGAGACATCTGTCTACCCTTAAAGATGTGGAGGATCGCTGAGTACTTTCAACGGAAACAACGATAAGTGCGTAAATAGGTGGATTAGTAACTTCGAAGACGTGGCTGAATTATGTGAGTGGTCAGACATTCAAAAAATGATCTACGCGAAAAGTTTGTTACGCGGATCCGCGAAAATGTACGTGAATTACGAACGCTGTGCAAAATCGTGGGCGAAACTAAAAAATTGCTGAAATCAGAATTCGAGGAGAGGGTGAACAGTCACGACGATCATAAGAAACTAGGCGCAAGAAAGAAGAAACCTGAAGAGTCGTCCTACGAATACATTTACGCGATGATGGAGATTGCTGCACAAGCGGACCTCGACAAAGCGTCAGTAATTGATTACATCGCTGACGGCGTCCAAGACGAGGAGATCTACAAAACAGTTTTGTACGAGGCTACAACGATCCGTGAGCTGAATGATAAGTTTAAGTTATACGATAAGATGCGATCAAAACGTACAAACAAGTTCGGAACCGGAAAACAGAAATCGGTCGCGAATAATTTCGAGAATGAAGAAGGTAAAATCGAAAAACGTTGCTTCTACTGCAGCGCGAAAAACCAGGAGAGCATGTCATGTCCATCGAAGGATAAAGGGTTGAAGTATTATCGATGCAATGATTACGGTCATTTTGCGTCCAGTGTACAGCGCGAATGGTGGTAGAAAAAAATAAAGTTAATTTAACGAACATTAACGGGAAAAAGAAAGAGAGTGAGAATGAAAGAATGAATCAGTACGCGTGAAATAAGCAAGAAGAAGGACAGAGGTAGAGAGATACGTGCGAGCAGTAGGTAGAACCGAATGAACCTGCGTGCGATATAGCTGTACTTATTGAGGAATACAAAAATAAAAATCGATCCAGCGACTCCAGTGTATTCAATTGAATCCAAAGAGCAGTATAACTGGTGACCCCGACAGGCAGTCTAACAGTGGAAATGACAGAGCCGAACGTTAAAGAATGTGAGGTTAACAAGGTCAGTATTCAAATTTCACCATTTTGGGTAGACAAGCCAGAGATATGGTTTTACCAGGTCGAAGCCCAATTCCAAATCTGTAACATTACACAAAAGGATACTAAATTCAATTATCTGGTGGCTCAATTACAACCAAAATTTATAGAAAACCTATGGGATATTATTCAAGACCAGGGCGCGAATAAATACACGATGGCGAAGCAGAGATTGTTGAATACATTTAAAGAAAGTAAAAATAAACGCATAAAAAGGCTAAATACAGGAATGGAATTGGGAGATATGAAACCCTCACAGTTGCTTCGCAGGATGAGAACACTAGGAAACACAGACGATATATCAGAAAAAGTTCTGAAGACTCTGTGGCTCGAGAAAATGCCGGACCACGTGAGAAAAAATACAAACACGGTAGACAAACGCGGAAATAGCTGGTATCGGTAAGGAGACACCGTGGAAAGAGATCATGTAGAAAATTTCTGCCCCAGAACAACAGATCGCAGTTTTGAATGTGTCACGAAGACCACGATCAAGAAGTGGGAGTTTTGATCGAAGCCGAACGAGGAGTGTTCGACCCCAACGGTAAATTTTGTTTTTACCATTTTAGATTGGGGAATAGGTGTAACCCGGAAAAATGTAAGCAGCCGTGCAGCTGGAAGAATCGGAAAAACCCCACACAGCAGTAAACATGGATGCAATTTCTAGTCGACAGCGGAGCAGATATTTCACTGATACTCGCAGACTCAACATCAAAGGGTTCGTTCAAATACAAACTGTACGCAGCAAACGGTACAGAAATCCCCACATACAGCATAAAGATTCTTACTGTGGATCTTGGACTGAGACGCCCATTCCAGTGGCTGTTTGTGGTAGCAAAAATTAGCAGGGCAATACTTGGTGACGATTTTTTGAACCAGTTCCAGTTACTAGTGGATATCCACAAAAGACGGTTGATTGACGATATCACAAAAATATGGATAAAAAGCGAAATAATACCTATATACGAAGACAATAAAATTAGCACATTGAATCAATCATCTAAATTTTCTAAATTAAAGGTATTTGAAAGAGGCAGCACAAACTCAAGCAGCGCTGCACAAGATGCTGAATGGTGCAAAGAAAAAGGACCGGAGAAAAGTAACGTGGACGGAGGAAACAATAAAGCATTTTGAAAAGTGCAAAACCGATCTTAGCCAACGCTGCTCTTTTAAGTTTTCCGAGACCAGAACTCCCACTATCGTTGTGCACGGCCGCTTCAGATTGGGCGGTAGGATCGTTACTCCAACAATATGACCAAGGAAGTTGGAAACCAATCGCATTCTACTCGAAGAAATTAAATGATACGCAGAAAGTATACAGTACGTATCACCGAGAACTATTAAGTATTTACCTATCTATCAAACAATTCAAACATATGTTAGAAGCGAGAGAAATTGTGGTATTCACGGACGACAAACCGATAACATTTGCATTTAATCAAAAAAATGAGAAAGCATCTCCTAGGCAGCAGCGCCAGCTTCAATACATCTCACAGTTTACCACGGACATTCGACACATAAACGGAAAGGACAAAATAGTAGCGGATACGTTATCAAGAATTGATGAAATCTTTCAAGGAGACTATCACCAAATAGCTAAAGAACAGGAAAACGACGAAGAGTTAAAGAAATTGAGAGAAAGCTCCATATCACTAACCTTTAAGCAGCACGTACTGCCAGCAGGAAAACCCATATGGTGTGATGTAACGCAAAATACAATCAGACCATATATTCTCGAAACATTTCGAAGACAGATATTCAACCAAATTCATGGATTGGCACATCAAGGAGTCAGAGCCACGGTGAAGCAGATAACAGCTCGATTCATTTGGCCGAGAATGAAAAAACACATTCAGGAGCGGACGAGAGCTTGCATAAGTTGTCAAAGTACAAAAATAAATAAGCATACGATATCAAAATTTTCAGAGTTTCAGGAACCAGACGCGCCTTTTAAAGTGGTACATATAGATCTCATTGGCCCATTACCACCATCAGAAGGGAAAATATACTGTTTGACGTGCATCGACCGATTTTCTTGCTGGATGGAAGTAATAACATTACAAGACATGACAGAGGAGACAGTAAGCAAAGCGTTCTATGAAAATTGGGTGAGTAGATTTGGCGTACCAAGCAGCATAGTAACAGGCCAGGGAAGACAATTTGAATCGCGAGTATTCAGAAGCCTAATGGCCATATATGGAGCCAAAGTTCTGCATACTAGGCCGTACCATCCACAATGTAACGGAAAAATTGAGTGTTTCCATAGAACCTTAAAAACCGCTATAAAGGCACACAGTAAGGACAAATGGACGGAAACCGTGCCCATAGTATTACTGGGGCTAAGAGCCGCACTAAGGGAGGATGCCAATCACTCGGTGGCACAAATGGTACATGGCACAAATATAAGATTTCCTGGAGAATTTTTCGATCAACCGAATCTCGACGAGGAGCCCGAGCCGTTCGTAGGCAAATTGCAGCAACATATGAACCTTTTAAAACCGATGATGACAACGAGAGTCACAAAACAAAAGGTATTCGTACACAATGACTTAAAATCTTGTTCTCATGTTTTCCTAATGGTCGACAGGATTAAAGAGCCATTAGAGACAGCCTACGACGGACCGTTCCCAGTATTACAGAGGAGCGAAAAATACTTCACGATAAAAATTAATGGGAAGGAAGTAAACATCTCCATAGATCGACTCAAGTTTGCATACATCTTGAGACCGGAAGGAGAGGACAACCAAAAAACGCTAAGAGTAACGAACGACAGCGCGAAACCTGGTACAGCAACGCGAGAGAAAAGAAATGTAAAACTACCGGTAAGATTCTAAGCCGGACAATAATGTAAAAATGAAAAATGTATCACAGTCCGTTTTCCGATACGTAGTATATAGTAGTAATTAATGAAAAACCTAGAAACAATTGTGATAGCTAAAAACGAAAAGGAGAACATCATATGTAAATATAATGTGACGTTGCCCTTTTTCGGCGCGTCTTCCGCGGGCGAAAAATGGAGGCAACTCCGGGATTTTACAGGCACTGAGACCGGGCCTCGGCCGGCCGTACGGACGAGGTCCTACCAGCACAAAACGCGATTCAAAAACTCGATAGCGATACTAACGGACGATGTTCGGGCGCCAGGTATCGGAAGGATACCACGCGAAACGAGACGATTTCCTACACGCGGAGAATCGAAACGAGAATTTCCGTTACCGAGTTTCGAGGTACGTTACGCGGTTCACGAAGGGTCAGAGGTTCGGACGCAGGAAGGACGGGGACGGCCCTTACGGCAGGGCGGGTCTCGCAGGTTGAGGAACGACGGTTCACTTAGTCTCGAGATTAATTTTAATCGTTGTTACATCTTACAAATTTGGCGGCCACGTGGCCGCGACTCAAGAGCCCGCGCTCTTCATACAAAGAAGTTATTATTTTTTTTTTTTTTATTGTACAGTTGTAACCTCCGGTAGGAGATTATTCTGCAGTCTGTATTACATGCATAATATTACAATAATAAGCTTATACTAATGTGAAGGTAACATAATAAATACAAATCAGTTGGACTCTCTTAATTGGTAATGGGCGTGATGATGACATTATATACACAATCCACAATCTTTGAGGAAGGAACGTAAGATCTTACATAGATTGTTTGTAGGTCTGTGAAGTAGCACATTACACGACATGGGAAGAAAAAGGCCTATTAATCTCAGGTTATATATAAATTTCAATCTATGCGTGTCATATAGAGGACATTGCCGTAAGACGTGATCAATATCCTGTGTCTCATGACCACATGAACAACCAGGGTTATCTACCACATTGATTTTAGCGAGAGAGAAGTTAAGACTGTAATGACCAGATCTTATTCTGTTAATGGTCACGATGATTTCTCGAGATAGATTTTTCCCCGTGTACCAGGATTTCCTTCTTTCGTCGTGAAAATGTTCAAAGTAATTTCTGCCCTTGAATCGGCCTTAAGTAACTATATATTCATTGGTGTTATTGAAAGCACGTAATTTAGAGATCTCCCTTAAGTCAGTATACGGTATTTTGAAAGAGGTATCAGGATCTGTACCGTTCCTGGCAGTGTTGGCTAATTCATCAGCATTTTCATTACCATAAATACCTAGATGGGACGGTATCCAGTAAAATTGAATTTCATTGGAATCAGGATATTTGGTGCGATGTTCATAAATTTTATTCCTGATAGGGAGTATGTAAGGGTTATGGCTAATATTAGTGGAAGGATATCTAAGGGATGTCAGACAACTTAAGGAATAGGAAAATATAATAAAACGTTGATCTTTGTTATTGAGGGCAACATCCACAGCATCCATAAGTGCGATACACTCAGCTGTAAATATGGATGCATTTCTATTTATGCTTCTCACTACTGATATATTCAGATTGTGACATACGCAGGCTGTTCCAACCACTGAGTCTTCCTTACTTTTACTACCATCTGTGAATATGGAGAGTGCACCCTTTTCAAGTAAGAGCTGATCAATTAAGAGGTTGGGATTTCCGGATTCAACCACGGTTCGACCAAAATCAATATCAATGTGGATTTCATTAAGCAGGGCAGAATAATTATAATTATATACATTGTAACAGTTAGAAGAATGTACACAGTAGACTAAGTTGTCTTGATCTTTTAGACAACGAAGCAACAATCGATTACTAAATTTACGTTTTGAGTTATGGGTGCCTATAATTCTACTAATCCTAGTAATAGTATTATAAATTAATAGTCCTGTGTTAGAATGGATTTTACAGAGATAGTTATTACACAGGAATTTGAAGCGCTCTTGCATGAGCTGCAGTTTGGATGTGGATAGGAGAATGTTGGTGGGAGTACTACATCTGAATCCCAGAGCCAGTCTTATGGCTCGGTATTGAATTTTTTCAAGTACTTCAATCTGTTTCTTCTGTGTTGGAAAATAAAGGAAACTACCATAGTCTGCTATAGACCGAATAAAACTCTTGTATACTATTATTAACGTTTCAGGGTGAGCTCCCCACCAAGTGCCTCTAAGAAATTTTATTATATTAATTGCTCTATCGCACCTTTTTTGGAAATGCTCTATCTGGTGTTTAAACGACATTTTATAATAAAAAATGATGCCCAAGAAACGCACAGTCTCACTGGATGTAATGAGTACATTATTTATCATAATTTTGGTCTCTCCAGGTAGAACATTGCGTTTATTAAAGTGAACAAGGACGCTTTTCTGCGGAAATAAATCTACCCCAGTTCGCTTAGGTTCTTATTGATTATGGCGACCGATTTTTCCAAAAGGTTTATGCTAGAACCTACTGAGGACCTTTTTCAGTACAGAGTGAGATCATCAGCAAATTGTGAGACAGTAACGCTCTTAGGTATATTTATAGCAATTCTAGAAATATAAATATTAAACAGTAGGGGGCTTAGCACGCCACCTTGAGGAATACCTTTATAAACCTTCCTGACATTGTTTTCTGGGATGCCTGCATAAATTGTTCTTTCATGAGTTAGAAACTTTATGCATTTCGTTACCTTATGAGGACATCCAATGTCCGCTAGTTTACTTAGGAGAATATCCACATTAACGCTGTCTGTTTGGGATTGGACGAGGGGTCCTGTACGACGCCTGCGCACGGCGCATCCGAACCGTTCGCGATCACAGCGGATCGGCGGGCTCGCGGCCGAGAGACACATGACGAGCCATCTCCCTGACAAAGTGGGAAATTAGGCGGCTAAAGTCGCGCGTGAATCTGACGTCACGCGCGATGAGTCATCGTGTCTCGCGGCAGCGAGACCGTCGACCGTTGGATTCCGAGAATCGAACAGATTTCTCCGAACACTCGTTCTGCTCGGCACGAAGTATCTCGTTTTCTCAAGTCGCGATCCGCGCAAACCGCTCTCTTGCTCTTCGAAACCATTTCATTTCATCAGTACACCTCTCATCGTCTCATTGTTCTTACTATCGGTTCATTTATTGTACAAATTCAACATATTTCATACATATTAGTGTCGTGACATTCTTTGTTGCTTTTTGTCGAAACATGTACATATTGTGACCATCGAGCGATAACGTTCGAAAATAAACGTTATACCGTTACAAAGGGTGCGCGCTCAATTTCCCATCGTGCTCCTAAACATTTTTGGTCCTTCGAGCCGGATTCCGGTGCTGCAGATCACTGCTTTCTTCTCATTTCGACGAATTGTGAAAGTGCACCTCGCGTTCAGGAAGCATTAGAAATGGCGGACCTCATATCCGATCAAGGAGATACCGTCAAAAGCCTCAGCCGGGTAATTATCAATCTGAAGAAAAGAGGAGCGGCCAATATAACGGAGAGCATCATATCCGTTCTACAAAAGTATGTGAAGGATCTGTGGACTACCTTTCAAACCCGACATACTGCGGTCAAGGCAGCCAGCAACAAGGATCCCAAGCTGCTAAACGATCCATATTTCACGGCTGATCACTACGATCAAGTCGAGCAGCTGTATTTGGAGCAATCCTGTGCGTTGGAGGAATTTCTGCGAAAGCTGCAAGCAGAGAAACCGAAGACAGAAATTTCAAAAGAGGTAACCGTCGACGCCAAGGACACAAGGTCGCGGAGTGTTTTGCCGCGCATTCAACTGCCAACGTTCAGTGGCCGTTACGCCGAATGGCCGACCTTCCGTGACCTGTTTTCGTCGCTCGTCACACGGAACCCTTCTTTAAGCAACGTGGAGCGGTTGCATTATTTAAAAAGCTGCGTCACGGACGAAGCGGCAGCCCTACTACGCAATTTAGCGACGACGGAAGACAACTTCCAAAGGGCATGGGACACGTTGAAGAGCCGTTTCGAGAATCGGTGACTCCTGGTCAACCAGCAACTCACCATGCTGTCGCAGCTGCCCGCAGTGACCAAGGAGTCGGCACAAGAGTTAAAGAAACTCGTATACGGCACGTGTGACGTAGTGGGCGCATTAGCCGAACTCAAACGGCCCATCACCGACGCCACCGACTGGATCGTCCATCAAACGGTCGAAAAGCTGGATCGCCAGTCTCGACGGGAATGGGAAACGTCGCTCGGCAGCAAAATGGAGCCTCCCTCCTTCGACGAACTAAAGGAGTTTTTGGAGACTCGGATCCGCACCGTCGAGGCATTAGAGGTCGCGAAACCTGACGTCCGCCTGCAAACGAAGAAGAGCGCACGAGTGCATCAAGTAACACAGGGCGAGCCGGAAAAGAGATGTGACCTGTGCAAGGGGTCACATTATCTAATGTACTGTCCGACGTACCAAGGGAAGAGTCTGTCGGAGAGGCGTGCAGCCGTCCATGCATTACAGAGGTGCCCAAACTGTCTCGGCAAGCATCTCTTGAACGCTTGTACTTCTAACAAGCGTTGCCGACGATGCGCAGACAACCACCATACGACGCTCCACGACTCTTATCAATCTTCTGCAGCTCCGACAGTCCAGCATGCTGCACTGCAACCGACGGCACCTGCATCCGTGGTGCTCGGAACAGCGAGAGTGGGAGTGAAGTCCTCAGATGGCCTGCCGCTGATCGACACTGGAAGTGAGGTATCATTAATCAGTGAATCTTTGGTACAGCGTCTGGGGCTCCCAAGGCAACACGGAAGCATACCACTGCTGGGCGTGGGTGGTTCCAGGGCGAGAACGACCAAGGGACGAACGAGCATCGTCATCATGTCTCCGCACGATGGAACTTACCAAAGCTGACTGCTCTGCCTCATCTGAAGGGTTTACTACTCGCAGATCCACGCTATCAGCAAGCAGACCCCGTCGACCTGCTGCTCGGGGCCGACCTTTACAGCCGCATCTTGCGCGATGGCGTTCGTCGAGGCGATCCGCACTCTCCAGTCGCCCAGAACACGAGCTTCGGCTGGATCCTGACCGGAGGCATCGCGGAATAGCACATCAACTGGCTCAGACCGGAGCAGTCATCATTGCTCGGTGGACTCAGAGTTGATGGGCATACTGACGAGGTTCTGGGAGCAGAAGGAGGTGAACGTCAGCATACCAGCCACGCTAGAGCACAGTGAATGCGAACAGCATTTCTCCGAGTCACACCGGCGTGCAGCTGACGGTCGTTTCGTGGTCAGGCTGCCGTTCAAGGAGAATCCAGTGCTAGGGGACTCACGGACTGCTGCTCTCCGCACCCTGGAATCAATGCAGCGAAGGTTCCGGCGATCAGGAGAACTTTCGGTGGCATACACAGACTTTATGCACGAGTATGAGCGCCTGGGACACATGCAACGCCGAAGATCTCGGGAGACCATCGAGAGCTACTACCTACCTCACCACGGTGTCTTCAAGGAGAGCAGCACCACCACGAAGCTGCGGGTGGTGTTCAATGGATCGCTGAAGACAGACACCGGTAAGTCGCTAAACGATTATCTGCACAGCGGTCCAAACCTACTTCCAGCCCTGGCGGACGTGCTTCTTCGGTGGCGTCAACACGCTGTCGTATTCACCGCTGAAGTGGAGAAGATGGACCGCCAGATATGGGTCCATCCAGACGACCGCCGGTGGCAAGGGATTCTGTGGAGCGACACACAGGATTCAATCAAGGAATTCGAACTGAGCACCGTCACTTATGGGCTGTCCTGCGCACCTTACCTCGCGATTCGGTGCCTGCACCAGCTGGCCGAAGAGGAAGAGCATCGATTTCCAAAGGGCGCATCAGTGCTTGTGAGGGATGTCTACGTCGACGACGTCCCCTCCGGCGCCTCCACCATCGACGAGGCACTCCTAATTCGGCGCGAGCTCGACGAGCTCCTCATGGCGGGCGGATTCCTGCTGCGAAAATGGGCAGCAAACTGCAGCCATCTTCTACAGGGGATCCCAGCGGATCGTCGAGCAATCATCGACGGGACTCCAGTGGTTATCTGAGTCTGATTGTTTCAGAGTCACCGTCTCCCCAGATGCCTCATCAACAGGGACGACCAAGAGAGCGATTTTGAGCAAAATCGCAAAAATCTTCGGCCCACTCGGCTGGCTCTCCCCTGTAACAGTAAGGGCGAAGATTTTAATGCAGAGTCTTTGGCTGTTGAAGACTGGATGGGACACTCCGATTCCAGAGCGCGAGAAGCAGGAGTGGGAGGAATTCCTGCACCACTTACCTGCATTGAATTGCCTGCGTCTGTCACGGTGGCTGCGACTTCATCCCACTAATCGCAGGGTGGAACTCCATTGTTTCTCTGACGCCTCGGAACGTGCCTTCGCTGCAGTCTTGTACATGAGGGTGGTCGATGCCAACGGGGAGTCACAAACCACATTAATGACAGCCAAATCCAAGGTTGCTCCACTCCAACGGGTGTCAATCCCTCGGTTGGAGCTCTGCGCAGCATGCCTGGCTGTCAAGTTGGTCGCACACACCATGACTGTCTTGGCGCTCACTTCAGCTGAGACTCACTTATGGGTCGACTCCTCGGTAGCACTGGCGTGGATCCAGGGCCATCCTACTCGCTGGAAAACGTATGTCGCCAATCGTGTGGCGATGATCCAGCAGGCACTTCCCAACGCAGAGTGGCACCATGTGAAGGGGCAGGAGAATCCTGCTGACTGCGCGTCCCGTGGCCTATTACCAAGGGATCTCCCGACCTTCGACCTGTGGTGGCGGGGACCAGCTTGGCTCACTTCTCCTCAATCATGGCCACTGTGTAGGATGGAAGGAGTCGACACATGTGAGGAAGAGGGAGACACCACGACAACACTCACACTTGTGCAAGGCGACGACGAGGTGAGTGCATACATCGCACGCTTCTCAACCCTTTCACGACTTCTCAGGGTCACAGCGTGGTGCTGCCGCTGGAAGACGAGACGACATGCACAGGGACCCCAATCTCATTTAGATCCTGCCAAGATCCTCGACGCCAGGAAACGATTGGTGCGGGCGGTGCAGGCGACTCACTTTGCTGCAGAGCTGCGATGCATCAAGAACGGTCGAGACCTCCAACAGCCGCTTGAGCAAACTCGCACCGTTCACCGACCGCTGACGGACTCCTCAGGGTAGGAGGACGACTACGCCACGCACCAGTGCACTATCCACAGAAGCATGCAGCCTGCCGTCCGAGTTGGTGCGCTATGACTCCTCAAGTCCGAGATCCAGTCACCAACGAAATGGCCATTGGCTCGCGTGGTGGAGGTCCACCCAGGAGCAGACAATATCGTTCGAGTGGTTACGGTCCGAACTGCCTCTTCAACCTTCCGACGTACTGTAACTAAAATCGTTCTGTTACCAAGGGGAGAGAACGAGACGTCAACAGCTCGTGACGTAACACATTCTCCGTAGGAAAAACATCACGCGGCATACGTACCTCTTTGTATCATCATTATCATTATCTTCACACTGCATTTATTCTTCTCATCGCGCATCTTCATTAAACACTGTGTATGCTTCATCTAATCACCATAATTCTGCTTCATTCACCAGGTTCACTATACGCGTCATCTTCATTCAACCATACTGCGTAGTACACACGGCGTACGGCGTCCCAGGTGCCCCCTCTTCGTCTTCTGCAACGACCATCTCCGTCATGCCACAAGAGAAGGAATGTTCGGGAACAATTTCGTCAGCTTACTGACGAGGCGGGCGGAATGTTTGGGATTGGACGAGGTGTCCTGTACGACGCCTGCGCACGGCGCATCCGAACCGTTCGCGATCACAGCGGATCGGCGGGCTCGCGGCCGAGAGACACATGACGAGCCATCTCCCTGACAAAGTGGGAAATTAGGCGGCTATAGTCGCGCGTGAATCTGACGTCACGCGCGATGAATCATCGTGTCTCGCGGCAGCGAGACCGTCGACCGTTGGATTCCGAGAATCGAACAGATTTCTCCGAACACTCGTTCTGCTCGGCACGAAGTATCTCGTTTTCTCAAGTCGCGATCCGCGCAAACCGCTCTCTTGCTCTTCGAAACCATTTCATTTCATCAGTACACCTCTCATCGTCTCATTGTTCTTACTATCGGTTCATTTATTGTACAAATTCAACATATTTCATACATATTAGTGTCGTGACATTCTTTGTTGCTTTTTGTCGAAGCATGTACATATTGTGACCATCGAGCGATATCGTTCGAAAATAAACGTTATACTGTTACAAAGGGTGCGCGCTCAATTTCCCATCGTGCTCCTAAACACTGTCAAAGGCACTGTTTATGTCCAAAAATACCGCCAATAAATCTTTTTTATTACTGAAAGCTTCTTCCGCATTAAGGAGCAAATTAGTTAAATTATCAGTTGTTGATTGACCCTTACGAAAACCAGATTGGGTTTTGGGTACAATGCCATTGCTTTCAATCCACCAATCCAATTTAAATTTTAACATAGATTCAAACAGCTTGCACAAAGAAGATGTTAGAGAAATTGGCCTGACACTTTTTCCATCTGCTTTACTGATGAAGTGAATGTATGATTCTTTCCATTCTTCTGGGTAAATACTAGTGTTAAACACCTCGTTAAAAATGTCCAGAAGGATCAACTTGTATTTTATTGGCATTTTCTTTAAAATCTCATAATCGATGCCGTCTACACCAGGAGCTGAACAGGATCTTTTATTTCCAAGAGCTAGGTTGAACTCAGCAAAGGTGAATAGTGAGCTTAAAAAGGCATTTTCATTACAGGGCGGTAGATAATCAGGGTCTGTTGGGACCCAAGGAGGGCCAATTTTATCCAGAGCATCACTGATTATGCTACCCGTTTGGTGGTTTTCCGTAGTGTGAAAAGGTATTATTTTGGTCCATTTATTTCTAAGTATTTTGGCAATATTCCAAACATGCTTTCCTTTAGTGTTAAAATTAATCTTTTTCTGCGAATTCTTTAAAATTATCTCTTTTCTTTTGTTTGAAAGTGCGTTTGGCTATGGCTACCGATCTTTTGTATGTGTAATAGTCTACAGGATCATTGGTGTGTTTCCACTTTTTGAAAGCAGCTCTTCTGAGCCTTTTAGCCTTGTCACACTCGGAGTCCCACCATGGTACCGGGTTTCTGTGTATGCTATTGTGAACATTTTTCTTTATTGGTGTATTGAGAGTGATTGCATTCGTTAGTAACTGTGTAAGAAGGGAATATTTCTCATTCGCGTTCATTAAATCGTATTCTGGAGAGAAGAAGTGAAAGAAATTATTATTAAGATTTGTATCTACCCCTTCCCAATCTTTACGTATTGATTTTAGTTTAAAGGTTTTTTGCGGTATACATATTTGCTTAAATAGACATTAATGGATACCGGGAAATAATCAGAACCCAAGGTCTCTTCATCGACTGTGACATTGTTTTTTCAATTAAGTTTATAGACGAGAATACTAAATCCAGATTCGAAACTGTTGAAACATTATTACGGGTTTGAAAATGTGTTTGTAACTGCTAAATAACCTTTCCCCATTGGTATCACTATTCTTGCAATTCCAGTTTATATGGTGAGAATTAAAATCACCCATAAAAATAGTATGGTTTTGATTATCAATGTTTTCAAAAATTAAATCCCAATGTGCTTGGGAGAGTGTAAGACCTGAGGCTTTGTAGCACACTAAAAGATCGAGAGAAGGCTGGATGTTGTTGATTTTGATACCTGCCAGTTCCACCGTTTCATCAGAACTAACGAGGTTGTTGATTTCTATAAAAGCAAGATTGCTACGTATAAGGATAAGAATCCCACCACCTACAGCGTATAATCGGTCTTTCCTGAATGTTTTGAAACCACTGTAATGAAAGTCGCTTTTCGAGAGCCAAGATTCCACACACAAAAATGTGCGTGTCAGTGAGGAGATTAAGTAGTTCTTATTTTTTTGTCACGATACTTCTTGGATTCCAGAATAGGATTTTAAGGTCTTTATGACGCAGATAAGCCATTGAAGAGTAGGTATTTCTGTTGCTAGTAGAATGAGCTGTCGGACGATTGGGATTGATCAGAATCTATTGAAGGATCACGAGCAGATTGTAATAGAAGTATCTTTTTAATTCTGGAACACCTCGCCTTAAGAGATCGGTCTTCTATTTGGAGTCTCACTACATCAATCATTTTAATCAACCCTTCCAGATCGTTAGTGAATTCTTGTGCAATATTTAGCAAGTCATGTTGTCCCAAAGATTTGCCTAAGAATCGTTTGAATTGATTATAGTCTAAGACAAGAGATGAAGAAGACCGTCCAATTAGATCTTTTGCTGGTAGTAACGCTTCTTCTAGATTCGGTAACTTTTCTTCCAAAGCAGGTACGTTGTAACTAGTAGCGTCTAGAGTCTTTAGTTTTTTGGCCTTGGGTTTTAAAAAGTCTGCTTTAATTAATTTTTCCAAATTAGGTGAAGAACTATTTTCATTATGTTGTGAGGATGTACCATTCGATGATGGTTCACCAATAGTGCTGTCAGAGATAGTCGACAGTGGAGCGTTTCTTTTTAATCCTGTATTTAAGTGATTAGTGTTGATTTCAGGGAACTGGGGCACTGAGTCGTTGGAAGCCGCGACATTGTTGACCATACTTGTAGTAATGTCAACAGTTGATTTCTCAGTAGTGTTGGGACATGTCTTAGCGATATGCCCTTTCTGTTTACATATAAAGCAATTCGTCGAGTCTGTACTGAAATATATCCAGTAATTCGTGTCTTCATAGCATATTTCTAGAGATTCGGGTAGAAGATGCTCATCTTCTTCCTTGATGTAAACTTTCCGTCGAAACGATAAGATGTGAGACCGACCCGGTTTGTTTAAGCCAGCCCTAATGTAACTAATTTGAGAGGCTAATGTTATCCCTTTACTTTTCAGTAAATTAACTATAAAATCATGTGGTATGACAGGGCTCACATTGGAGATGTCTACTCTCTTGTTTTTTTCCATTAACGGTCTGATTTTCAGTAAGTGATTGCCTACTTGAATAGCTTTGTCCGATATTTTCTCCACTATGGAGACACTGGATAGGAATACACATACTCTTCCGCCGGAGATTTTGGAGATGAACATTATGCTACTTGGGTTGATTAGTTTCTGCAAACCATCTATATATTCATCATTCGAGAGACCATCGATGGAGTCAAGTACGATGGCCTGTTCTTTCCTTGGAATTGAACTGTTTGCTGCAGCATTCGCGTACCTCTTATTGGCTGAGACTTGAGGAGAACTTTGGCTTTCGGTGGGTATTTGACCCCTGTTGTCAGAAGCCATTATTATTTAAGTTTTTAATACAGTTAAAGACTATAGATCACACGCTAACTATCGTATGAGGAATTCTCTCTATACACTGCACGTGGATTTAACAGATTAGTCGAGCACTACCTGGACGGAGCGTAAGTAAATAAACACGTCTGCTCGCGACGGCTGACAGCCTCGAACTCCTCGCAGCGCGGGGTTGTCAATTCTTTAATAATTGCGAGTATACGGTAGTTCGGTATTAAATTCGACACAGTCGATACAATTTCTCGCGAATGCAGGTATACGGCGTAATTACAATAAGACCGTCGCGAATCTTCCCGGAACGGAACGAAGCGAGCGTGCGACGGCACGCGATCTTTTCTCTCGCTCGGTCGTGCGAGCGCGCTATAGCCGTCGTCGCGATTTGACGCGACCGAGATCTACGAAACGGATTATTCGAACGTCGCGAAAACTACACTCACTCTCTCGACACGGCTCCTCCGAGGAAAACTCCCTTACGTTGAGAAATCGAAACTCGAGTATATCTCAAAATGCCGGCAAATGGCGTGAGGTTCGGGCACGAGGCGGGACGCGCCTCTGCCCGCACGAAACCGAGGACGAGACGCGAAATGTTTCGTCCTCGCACGAAATAATGCGACTCACTACACGTGAGAAAACGTACGGGAAGGATCACTGAGTTCGACTTAGCGCTTTTCGTGGCGGATGTTCGTCCTCCTTCATTCGGGACGGGTCGGTATTCCGGTATCGCACATTCCTCACGGGACGCGCGCGTTTACGCAAACGGAAACCGATACGGTAGCCAACACGACAGTGATCCTTCGCGGTTTCGGCAACGACAATCTACCCGGCGATCCCCACCCTGCTCATTACGCGGATTACCTAATTGGTCGGACTCGCACGCGAAACTTTAAAAATTGCGGGTCTCCCACGGATGGTCCCTGGCCTTAGACGGCATCCGAATTTTCCATAACGACCACCTCGCGGCGACCGGGGCGTCCTAGACAGTCCCAGGGCGCGTCCACACCACCCACGCGTACGGAACCCCTTCCTGCGCGATGAGACGACGTCAGGACCTTTTGAGTGGAGTTCCTCTTGCCGGAAAGTCCGATGTTGGTGGGGTTCTTAGGCCCGTGTGTGTCAGCAGCCCTTTTTGAACCAGCACGCTGGACGCTTTGCTTGGCCAGCAAATCACGAGGAGAGATCCCACGGAGGGAGCCGCCTTAGGTATCCTGAGCGGGTTGGTGGTGCACGGGGCACATTCTGAAACTTTGCCGTACTCGGCGCGCGCGGTTTGAATTAGCCGCCGATTCTTTAATTCTACGGAATTTCCTCGGGGAGCGCTCTCGAAATTCGTGAATGTGCGTTCGTCTCGCGGAAGGGCGGTCCGGTCCATACGAACTGCAGTTTTGGCCACGAAAAATGACGGAAAGGTAACGTCGCAAAATCTGTTAGTCTAGGTATCACGGTTAGCGAAATGTACGAAACGAAGCGCACATTTATGTATCGTAACTCAGTTACTGAAGAGGGAGTGATGTAGCGGCACGGAAGTGCGTGAAGAAAGAGAGTGAGAATGAGCGAGTGAGAGCGAAGAAAGAGAGAGAAAGAATGAATCAGGACGCGTGAAGTGAGCCTGAAGAAAGAGAGTGAGAATGAGCGAGTGAGCACGAAGAAAGAGAGAGAAAGATTGAAACAGTACGCGTGAAGTAAGCAAGAAGAAGGACAGAGGTAGAGAGACACATGCGTGCAAAAGGTAGAACCGAACGAACCCGCGTGCGATATATGAAGTTGTACGTATTGAGGAATACAAAAATAAAACTCAATCCAGAGACTCCAGTGTATTCAACTGAATCCAAAGAGCAGTATATTCGAAAATTCATTCCACAGTATGCCCTTATCGCGAAACCGTTAAGCGATCTATTGAAAAACGACGCGAAATTTCGATTCGGTAAAGAACAAAACGATGCATTCGAGAATTTGAAGTTAGCTTTAAGCGGAGAACCTATTTCTATAATCCGAATGCCGAAGCGGAATTGCATACCGATGCTTCGTCTATGGCAGGCATGTCCAGAAGTAGCTCAAAGGAGGCAACTTCGAGGGAGAGTCCTATGTCTCCCGCCCGCGCGTCTCGCTCCCCGTGGCGACCGTAGTCCTCCGATCTCCTCAGATCCGTGCCTACCGCTTGCAATATGTACCGCGTGTGGCGCTTTGGGGCGAATCTTGGACCCACGGTAGGCACGGGTCTGAGGAGCTCGGAGGACTTCGGCTGCCACGGGGAGCGAGACGCGCGGGCGGGAGAAGTAGGCGTCTCCCTCGAATTTGCGTCCAAGTGAGCTACTTCTGGACATGCCTGGCGTACGGTAACGCATGGACGTTGGAAACGATCGATTTGGAGTTGCGCTGATTGGTAGATTTGATCCAACCTTTGTTCTTGGCATGAGATTCAAACGGAGGAGTTTGCCGTTGGTGACCATGTTTATCGTATGAAGGAGAAAACGGTTGTGTGGGGTCGCGCTCGCGATACAAAACAATAATGCGCGAACAACGGCGTTCGACTCGGTGTCGACGTGGGCTTTATATACAGTTTTGGGGGTCCGAAAGGGCACGTTATCTTTGATGAAGAGCCTTGCGATCCAAAGGGCATCTTGGTGATTGTTCTATGCGTCAGGAAAAGATGACGCGTACGGTAGGCCAAGGAGTAGTTTACTCTATGCGTCGGATGGTTGATAAGGTTGGCTTCACAGCGGTGTGAATGCGTGCGAGAATGAGGAGAGTTAGTCGAATTATGAACGTATAAAGAACCACACAAAATTCTATTTGTTAAATATACATCTTCTTTTGGGTTTCTTTTTATTATATCGGAAGTCTCTTATTTCACCCGATTCTCATCCCACAATATTAATTCGGGATGATCTTTTGCTACATAGGCGAACTTCTCACTGAAGAGGTAACAATTGCTTATTTTGCGAGCTGTGTGCAAAATATGTATGGACATAATTAATAAAAATTGTTCATTTGAATGTTCATCATAATCTACATCATGGCCTCTAAAGTACTTCCTTTTAGGACCTATACAATTAACCCAGCAACATTTCCATGATGTCATCTCATCATTTTCTATTGCATCATCTTTGTATCATATTTATTATACCAAACACAATTGTCGCATGATATGTTTTACTTTGAGAAATAAAGAGATCGTATGAAGCAAAATGACTATTAAAATTTCAGTGATAGGCTGCTGCCGAGTTTTACAATGCTTAAAGTTGATTCTTCGTTTTTAAAATATCGCGAGATTATGCATTACTTATTAATATAATAGAAAAATAGGATACCACAAACATTTCGTCCACACGTCGAAATGATATAATAATTATATAATATTTAAAGAAAATGAAAATCACTACGTACTTGATAGCTTTGCTTTCTCATTGTGAAAAGAATATTTCTTAAAATGACATATTAATGATACTAATGATTAAGGTTGTGAATTAAAAGTTTCTCAGTATTTAAGCATTTTTGTATAGACTTTGATACTTTTGAAATAGTGAACAATTAAACTGACATACTTGTTATAGTGTTCTCAGGTCGGATTTGCTAGCTACGGCGTCACTTGGTATAACTTACCAGCATCCAAAGCGTCCGGCTTTGTTCTACTTAACCTTACATCACTCTTTCCACCCAGCCTCATGGCTGGTAACGTGATCAAATTGTCTATGAACACATTCAGCGTTGTAAGTGACTTAATCAAGCCGTGTACATCGTCGTACATCACGACGGAAATATTATAATTGTATACATTCAATGTTGTGTAGCATTCAATGTCATACACTGAATGTTTTAATTGATGACTGTTGGTCCTATAAAGCATTATTTATTCTAATAAATTATCCACAGTCACTAACATTGCCGTATACTCTTCCAATGCTCTCGAAATATAAACCTGGTGACATTTTCTTTAACATTTCTGTCAATAACCAAAATTTTCTGTAGTATACATTGAGTTTTCAGATTTCGTTTTTGGAACTATCCACACTCTCTGCTGCAAATGTCAATTAATGAAAAATTATGCATAGAACACGAAAGAAGGTTTGTATGTATGTATTAGTGAATTTTACGTAAAAGAAATTCAAAATTACAATGAAAAACAATATAAATTACAGATCTCATCACAGACATCATCTATAATCATCAACATTTCTATCAACCTAGAAATCTTGTTTTAAAAAACATTTTATAAATAAGGAGAAGTGAAATGGAGCACATTTATTCGTATCCTATTTAAATTTTGAGTAGTTTGTTAAATACAGACAGCTGTGGTAGTACAGAAATTGTTTGCATTATACAGGGTGTCCCAAAAATGTCTGAGTTCCTTTAAAGGGGAGGTTCCTGAGGCCATTTGAAGCGACATTTTCCTTTGCAAAAATGGCCGTTTCGGCTTTGTTAAGGAGTTATTAACGAAAAACACGGACCAATCAGAGCGCGACCTAGAGGCGTGTTGGCAGAGACGGACGCGCGCGACAGAAGTCGAGCGATGGTGATACACCGCGGTCGAAAGCAAGGAAGAAACAAGAGAAGAAAATTTTTCGAGTCCTATGTCGGATAGTTCAAATTTGAATATGTTGTAGTCTTTAGTAGCCTATGAAGGAATCTCGAAGGATTTTTCGAAATCTTAAAAGATGTTGGTTTTACAGACGGGTAAAGAACTTTTTTTCATTAAATTATAACACTAGAACTAACGTACCCAGGAGAATGAGTTTTGAGGAGCTTGTAGTGAACACGTAAGAGTATCTACTGAAAATATTTCGATTTGGAAAAAATGTTTTTTTCACCATTTATTTTGCAAATGTTTTAAACAAATCCAATTTTCCTATAGCCGGGACTGTTTTAAAAATTCGAAAAAAACGTGGTGACAGCTTCAAGTCTCCTCTTTACGGACCTATTTGTTAAAAGGTAGACGCTTTAAAATTGACGGAATTAAAATTATTTAAAGCGAACGCTGCACCGCGATATTACGGAGGCGCGCGACCCCGAAGGCGCGAGGCACGAACAGCACCGCACACTCTAACACCGTCAATACATACTGGTAAAACTGACTCTTCACTTTTTAGTTATTAATGTTAAAAACTGAGAAAACCTTGCTTACCTTGGTTCTCCTGTAGAGCCCTAGCGAGGTGAAAATGATTCCTGTTATTCCTCACAAATAATCTGTGTGCAACACTGAACCTGCCTAATCGTTAAATTCACAAGAGCATTTTAATTATTCGCTCTATGAGATTATCGAGCAGAAGGGGTCAATGTCCTTTCACTGCACGATCCGGCCCACATTGTTAATTTATTCACGATCACAGTAAAACTATTCACATATATCCATTGGGTCCACAAACGTTGAATGAGATCCAAACAAATGATTCACAGAAGTCCACATATCACGCACAACTAGTTCGTGGACTAGAGCGCGGACGTCCGTCTATGCTCGCGATAGTAGGAAGACTAGTTCAGAACAGCTGACGAGGTTAACGGCCTTTCAACAGCACACTGCCGATTTTCATTTCAGCAACTGTTCGATGGAACCGTGTTTTCAAATGGAATGGGAAGAGTAAATGACCGCCCCTCTTCAAATCGGTGGTCATTCAGGTACGCTTCTATCCCCGAGCGTGGCCATAAACCAGCGCCTTGTGTCGAACCTCGACCTTGACGATGGCTCGACTTCTGGTTACCAAATGTGTACAATTGGTCAATAAAATGCTAAAAGTTTTCACGAAGAGTAACGGCTTTTTGGGAATATTGCTACTAGCCTTTCTTACACCGGTATACGGAATACCGGTATTTTGTGCTAATTTGCAATTTCGTGAAACCGGTATTTGCTAAGGTAAAATACTGGTATTTTCGGTATTAGCTAAATATATTAAATATTTTTTAGGGCATCTACTATTATTTGAAATTTACAAATTAATTTTTCTGATAACGAATTCGATTTAATATCAAAAACTGTATCAGCTCTGCTTCCAATAAAGCTGTCTGTGGAAGCATTATGTCGAAAGGATTCCAACTTATTAACAGCGAATGCAACAATAAATTTTATGTTGCAATCACTTAAAGATCAGGACACGCCACTGTCTGAGGAATTATAACAGTGCATTGAAAATTCGTATACAGGAAAGGCACAGTGAACTAGAAAATATTTTAAGGTATTTATATAATTATAACGACTTTAATAAAGAAAACGAAAAGGAAGAAAAGAAGCTAACAAGGTCAAATTTAATTAAGTTCGTCGTCAATTTCCGCGAAAACATTTACAAAAAGCAAACACAAACCTATCCAGAAGAATTCGTTGAAGATGAGGATGATGTTAATATCGAAAAAGAATTGTCTCTCGAGAAGAAATTACAATTAGCTATAAATAAAAAAATTTTCCGCGAACAATAATGCAAAAAATAGATATATCCAAAACCGTCAGAAGAGAGACCGAGTTGTTAGAAGATGGACATCGCGGCAAATATTCAGATAAAGTATATCGCTCATTATTAACAGTACCACTAACCAGCGTGGATACGGAAAGAGCATTTTCGACTGCAGGTAATTCAATTGCGGCCTCCTTCGATGCCCCATCTGCCCTACACGTTTTCCGAAACAACAGACTAATAACACCGACTTACCCGTAGTAGCAATATTCCCAAAAAGCCGTTACTCTTCGTTAAAACTTTTAGCATTTTATTGACCTATTGTACACATTTGGTAACCAGAAGTCGAGCCATCGTCAAGGTCGAGCTTCAACACAAGGCGCTGGTTTATGGCCACGCTCGGGGGTAGAAGCGTACCTGAATGACCCCCGATTTGAAGAGGGGCGGTTACTTACTCTTCCCATTCCATTTGAAAACACGGTCCCATCGAACAGTTGCTGAAATGAAACTCGGCAGTGTGCTGTTGAAAGGCCGTTAACCTCGTCAGCTGTTCTGAACTAGTCTTCCTACGATCGCGAGCATAGAAGGACGACCACGCTCTAGTCCACGAACTAGTTGTGCGTGATATGTGGACTTCTGTGAATCATTTGTGTGGATTTCATTCAACGTTTGTGGACCCAATGGATATATGTGAATAGTTTTACTGTGATCGTGAATAAATTAACAATGTGGGCCGGATCGTGCAGTGAAAGGACATTGACCCCTTCTGCTCGATAATTTCATAGAGCGAATAATTAAAATGCTCTTGCGAATTTAATGAGTAGGCAGGTTCAATGTACACAGAATAATTTGTGAATACAATAATCATTTTCACCTCGCTGGGGCTCTACAGGAGAACCAAGGTAAGTAAGGTTTTCTCAGTTTTTAACATTAATAACTAAAAAGTGAAGAGTCAGTTTTACCAGTATGTATTGACGGTGTTAGAGTGTGCGGTGCTGTTCGTGACGCGCGTCTTCGGGGTCGCGCGCCTCCGTAATATCGCGGTGCAGCGTTCGCTTTAAATAATTTTAATTCCGTCAATTTTAAAGCGTCTGCCTTTTAACAAATAGGTCCGTAAAGAGGAGACTTGAAGCTGTCACCACGTTTTTTCGAATTTTTAAAACAGTCCCGGCTATAGGAAAATTGGATTTGTTTAAAACATTTGCAAAATAAATGGTGAAAAAAACATTTTTTCCAAATCGAAATATTTTCAGTAGATACTCTTACGTGTTCACTACAAGCTCCTCAAAACTCATTCTCCTGGGTACGTTAGTTCTAGTGTTATAATTTAATGAAAAAAAGTTCTTTACCCGTCTGTAAAACCAACATTTTTTAAGATTTCGAAAAATCCTTCGAGATTCTTTCATAGGCTACTAAAGACTACAACATATTCAAATTTGAACTATCCGACATAGGACTCGAAAAATGTTCTTCTCTTGTTTGTTCCTTGCTTTGGACCACGGTGTATCACCATCGCTCGACTTCTGTCACGCGCGGCCATCTCTGCCAACACGCCTTTAGGTCGCGCTCTGATTGGCCCGTGTTTTTCGTTAATAACTCCTTAACAAAGCTGAAACGGCCATTTTTGCAATGGAAAATGTCGCTTCAAATGGCCTCAGGAACCTCCCCTTTAAAGGAACTCAGACATTTTTGGGACACCCTGTAGATTGATTATTTTTATTTTTAGTGGATTCACGGAGTTGGCATTCGTATGCACAGAATTAGTTAATTTACCTACGTACGAAATCATTTATTTCCCATGTTTCATTAAAAATTAATAACGAGATTACGGACCATTATGCTTCTATGACTTGTGCATATTTGTAAATCACGAGGAAATATATCTATTAACTGTCGTTAATAATATTTTTACTTCATTTCATCAGAAAGAGAATTTTACGTTGCTCTACCTTCCATAAAACAATGTACGGAAGTGGGAATTTATATAAGGATCTACAGTTTAGTAATAAAATTACTGGAACAAAAAAAAGTTCAAAGTTACAAGTATAAAAATGATTTCACATTTCATAAGTGAAGAGTCCAAAGAAACCTTTATAATATTAATAAAAGAGTAAAGTAATACACGAAACCATAACTAAACCACAATTGAAATGAGAAGACGACATAGCAAGACAAACGACAAATAGTGAAAGGTGACTCATATGTAAGACTACCACAGTACGAATACAACAATGACCACCACGATTGCACAGAAATGACTATTTAGTGAAAGGGTAGTTTCTGTAACCAAAGTCTATAGCAAGAGTTCCCTCGCAACTCGATTTAACCACCGAACACGAAACTTACAATTATCAGCGTTTCCTTTCCCTTGCGTTATTCTGGATGCACCATGCGAGAAAAACCATGCATACTTGCGCTTGCGTTGTAGCAATATTATCCTGTAACTTTAGGGGCTGTCGATCAGTGTGTAGCGTACAGTTGAGTAGTCAGCATGCATATCCGCTCACGTGACACAGTGACGAGACCTTTGAAGAAGTATCACGAAGAAGATGATATAGACTACGCTCTGGAAATGTGTCGGTGGATCCTGAAGCCGTTGGGGATATGGTCACTGGTTTACGGTCGCACGAGCAGACGAGAGAAAACGGTTTCGATCATCCTACTGATTACGTGCATCGTCAGTCTAATTTCGACCATTGTGCCACTCTGCTGTCAGATCATTATAGGAGACATAAGTGGAAAGACGAGAGTAAAGTTGCTCGGGCCGACAAGCAACTGCTTATTGTCTGTGATGAAATGCGCTTACCTCTTTTTGAGGCGAGCAACTTTCGCGCGTTGCATCGAGATCATGGAAAATGATTGGAGAACCGTGAAGAATCAGCATCATCGCGCCATCATGATGAAACAGGCGACCTTCTGCCGAACTCTCATTATGCTGTGCATTATTTTTATCGTTTGTGGCGGTATTTCGTTCCATGTTATGCTCCCGTGGTCCAGGCGCCGCGTTGTCGGAAATCATACCGTGAAGGCGCTCGCGTACGCTGGATACGATTTATTTTTTGATATTCAATCCAGCCCTAATTATGAGATTCTATATTGTGCTCAGTGTTTCACGGGATTTGTTAGACACAACGTCACAACGGCGGCGTTCAGTTTGACTGTGTTTTTTGTAACACATATCTGTGGACAGGTACAGATACAAATATTGAAATTGGGGGAACTTAATTCTACGAGGCAGGAGAAAAACAATAATTATGATGCCACGATAGCAGGAATCATTAGGAATCATTCTGCATTATTAAGGTCAAGTGTACATTATTTTAAAATAATAATCTGTGATCGTTTGTCGTTAGAAATTAGTTCTAACTTCTCCCGGTCCTATATCAAGCTAGACTCGACATTAACTTTTGCACCAATGGTTACTTGTTTTACTGATTTCTTTTGCATTCATCAATAACACTACAGTCGTATGGTATACAGATAACAATGATTGTAGTATTTCTCAGTTGTCTAAGTAGGTTATTAAAGTTACACATGGAAATATAGTTGAATTGTATGTAGCAAATTTTGAAGTAGATATAGATAATTTATACCCTCAATGCGGAAGAGGTTCAAGACTACCTCGTTCAATAATTTCAGAGACAGGCACTATGTTATTGAAATATTTAACAGATTCTTTAGATTCACTATTAATCCCTTTAACTGCCGTATTTAGACATTGCTCATTTCCCCATTGGAAATTACAAATTTTAAGAGTTCTCTAGTATTTCCTGTTTACAAATATTTTAAATTGATGAAATTTTAATTCTAATTCTATGAAATTTTATTCAGTTTTAACAAAGGTAAAATACCTAAACACGCGAACTTAATTTACAATAACTATGTCAGGTATGCTGAGATCATTGGGGAGTCCTTTAGCGAGATTATCTTCATGGAAGTTGTGGCCTCCACGTTCTTCATATGTTTGATAGAATACTGTTGTCTGACGGTAAGAATAATGAGACGATTAACTTAAAATGTGGTCAATTTTTACACTGGTATCAAGAACATTTGACAAGGTCGTTTGGTTTTAGGAATGGATGGATAGCAATGCAATTGCAATCACAACGTACGCCGTTTATATGATTTCTTTGACGTTCAACGCGCTGATGTTTTGTTACATTGGCCAGATTTTCACTGATCAGGTAATACTCATCTTGCTTGTCTTGATAATCACTTAATATCCATTATTAAACACTTAAGAGAAAAATTAATTTTTCTATAATATTTTTCCTTAATCTATAATTATTAATGGTAATAATTTGAATCAAAAACTCATTGCATCAATTTTTAAATAGCTTGTATGGGTTTTAGTATAATCGAAATAATAGTTCGCATTTAAATTTGTGTACGAATAGTGTTCACAAATCGGATTTGCTAGCTACGAAGTCGACTGGTATAATTTACCAGCAACAGAGGCACGTGGTTTTGTTCTGCTCATTGCAATATCACTATATCCACCGAAACTTACGGGTGGCAAAGTAACCGAATTGTCCTTAAATACGTTCACTATTGTAAGTAATTTTTTTAAGAGATACCTGCTTAGCCCCTGTTTAGGGAAGGTACTACATGACTGCTTACTTCGTAGATCCTGAAGTCCTCTATGGTTTACTTGAACATGTTACGGACAGTTACAGCTGTCTAGCGTAGTATTCAATTTCGTGAAATTATGGCGCTGCTACTGTTACTCGGGAATTCAAACTAATCGCAGCGTCGATGTGTACTCTCTGGGAATGAAGTGAGCCTAAAAAAAGAAGTGCACGAATCAACGTGGAATAACACAGTTGATGCAATATTCTTTTAATATTAAACTTGATTTTATGAATGTTACACGTTGTGTTTCAGTTGTGAAATGTTATTAATTCGAAATTCACGAATTCAAATATAATAGTAATTTACGCAATTGACCTATCACTGAATTTATTTTTGACAATCTTTACAGTGTTGCGAACAGAGTTATGATTTGAATTTTCTAATCTCTTTCCTGAGAACGAAAAACGCCCTATTCCACCATTTACATATAAAAATGATGACTATGCTTCAGCTGGATGCAGACAGCACAAAACATGATTCAGTACAGGGGCAGTTCAATAGGTTTTCCTAATATAGAAATTTCGAGAACATCCTTAAGATTCCCTAATATGGAAACGTTGAGACCACCCCCACTTAGATTTCACAGTATATAAACCCTCGAATTTTGACCGTCGGTGGCAGTGAATAAAGTACAAACGGGCTATACACATCGTTACACTGAATCTCGTTCTGGAGCTGGTTGTAATTAGTGAGATCGGGCCTAGTCACCCTTTCTGAGTCGAGTAACCTGATATATTCCGTGAGGACGGTATTAATCTGTCTTGGCATAATTATTCAACCACTCCGTGTTCCCCGCATCGCCCATGCGTCATCCAACAGGCAGTAGTGCCTACCCAATTACACAATATCGTTCATACACACAATGAATTCTTACAGCGACAATAACAGTTTGAACACATCCAGTTTCCTGTAATATACAATTTAGTTCAAGATAATTTGGAGTAGCAATTGATTTTATTCCATCATTCAGATCCAGTAATTCTTAGTTGACGGTTCCCACATGATACAATCTTATCGCTCTGGTTGTATAAATTAATTTATAATATTACAATTACGAGGTCGTTAGTAACATATCCTAGAAGCTATCTGATTTCGTATTAAAAATGCAAAACTTTTTCAACCTATGCGGCTCCCCGATTTCGCGTCAGGTTCGTTCACAAAGTCTTTCAAACATCTTAGGGGCTCTCTGATTTCGCATCAGCTTCGTGCGTGCATCTTACTAACAATTGAAAACGATATTTCTCTTTAAGGCCCGTTCAGACATGGCGGAATCCGCGCGATTTAAACCGCGTCAAAATTGACAGTCGTTCAGGAAGAGGCGGTAACCGTACAGACAGGCTGGAGAGGGGCGACGTTTTAGCTCAGTGCAAAGATGGATATCGAAAAAGCAATATCAAACCACACGATTTCCTTCAAACACCTGAACGCTCTCATAGCAACCATAGTAAATAAAATCGCGCTGAAACAGCGCGGATTTGTTTTTCTGCGGTTCAGAGGCGACAGCTGCGCGGATCTTTGGACCGCGTGTTCACGGTTAAACGAATACATAGATGCTAATGTAGATAAGGCCCGCGTGGTTTCCGCCATGTCTGAACGGGCTCATAATCTGTTATGGTTACCTAGGAGGAACTAAGTATCGTCGGCTCAGTCGGTTTTCCGGATCGTACGATGGAAGGGAAAACACGTATAGTTGCTAAGAGTGTGCAGACTGTCTTAAGGTCGATTAAGGTCTCGGCACACTGCACCGGGCCGGGTCTCTCCGGGTTTTAGCGTGTGCACACAGGACCGAAGGCCACTTAAGAGCGCAGTGTCTCTGAAATCGTGTCGCTTGCTGCCGACGCCCGCAATCTTTCCATTCCCCTCTACACCCCAGGGGATGCCAATGGTTGAACCTTCCGGAGGTTTCGGACAGATTGCTCAGCGAGCAACCGCTCCGGCTCTGGTCTCCGGGTGCTGGCAAGAAGGCACATAAACACTATATATATGTTGTATTATTTAAAAAGTTATGTCCTGAGTGTTAAAGTAGAACTTTTCGGAGTTTGTTGCGGAATATAGTAGTTGCGAAATACGTTGTTAGGAATTTAAACGTTATAAGAAACAAAATAACAATTTACGACTATGATAATGAAAAAAAAACAATATACATCTGACAATCGGTGCTGTGAAATAATTTGTAAAACACAACTAAACACGGCGAAGGTTTTGAACGTTCAGCTGCTTCGTTGTCCCGAAAAACGTTGACGATGGACGCGCAGAAAAATATCCTACCAAACAATTTTCCTTGGAATGGCAAAAAACTAACTGATACTTTCGATACTAAGCGCATGCCCTTTGCATGCGGTAAACTCTTAAAAACTCATTTTCATCGATTTGTAAAAGCAACAATTTTTAAGATACCTAATTTCCTTTGGAATATCTTAATAGGTCACTAAATACCGCAACATACTCAAATTAAAAAAAAAGATCCGAGCCACTATTCCGACAAGTGTCTGGTATCGCGGGAACTATTTATTATATTTTGGGTCGATAGATTTGCTGAATAGTTTTTGAGTTTCTGAAATGAGGGTCGATAGCGTTTGTCATAAAATTACAACTTTCACGTAGAAAAAAAAGAACAAGGTAGAAGAGGACACGAGATGTCATTTATTTTACCTAAACTGTTATCGGTGTGTCGTACAAAGGATATTGGCTTTTCCATGCTTGCCCGTGAATAGCGGTCGATCAGTCGGTGCATTTACAACTACCTGAATCGCTCGTTGCCGCGCCGTGTTTCGGCATTACCTGACCGCAATTTTTGAAGGTCCGCAAAAATGACTCGATTAGGTACGTAATGTAAGGAAAGGCCGTGACGGAAAGATATATTATATCAACGCGCACCACGTACAATCAATCACAGACACGTGAAAAACATCTTGTACATCAATTTGTTTCTCGCGTTCGGCCGTGTATCGACTCTCGCATTTCGAATCGCACAAAACGACTATATAATAATAATTTGTAGAAGAAGAAGAAGAATTGCACATAAATGTATATATATATGTATATATATATATATATATATATATATATATATATATATATATATATATATTGTATATGGATAACTTCAGAATGCTTACGTGAATGCAATAGTAACAAAAATTATTTTTCTTCTACATTGTCCAAACTCGATGACTCCGATAATAAGTATCGTGTTATTACTAAAGCCGTTCATGTAAGCGGTTCTAGTATTCTGGTAATGTTTTAAACTTGACAAGGTGTGTTGCAGACGGCAACAATGAATGTAGAAAGTGCTGTACCGTTTGTCTGTTGGCTCAAGGTTTAAGTCTTAAGGCCATAAATTTTATGACCGGCAAAGTCAGAATTCCGGTCAACGGTGAAATTAAAGGTGGGGTAAAAATTAGTTTCCGAGAGGACTAAATTACTTTGTAACCACCGACCGACGAAAACATGCAGGAAGACAACTGGTCAACACGTGCTTGAGGAGACTTCCTCGACAAAGTCATAATAGCGCATTTCTTGCTCGAAAAACATAACAATAGATAGCAGGTATATGACACACAGTGGGGTCGATGCTGCCCAAATCGCACGATGCGCTACATAGCTGTACTATTGAGATTTGATTAAAAAAATTGAAGCATACAATCTGAAATCTGACTTTGAATATTGAATATTCAGGTAATTATATTGCAATGACGTCACAGAATCTTAGTGCCTGGGATTTTTTTCCTTCCCCGAAATTAACGAGATTAATATCGAGAAGAATTTGCTTGATTGAACCTATGTACTTAAATGCATGTATCCCAATCTCGATAGAACAATCTGTTCTTGATCGCAGTCGCAGCTCTTCAGCCCGTGTCATGGATACATGGGAGCTTGCCCGAAAAGGCGTGGTGTCCGCCAATTTGTTTATGTTAAAGGCGCCATTTTGTATTGATCCCAAACGGTGATACACTATTGATGCGAGGCTGATAAGAACTGGACGTATTTAGGTACGAATGCGCGGCCGATTGGATCGGAGTGAAAAGAGCAGGCCTCATTTCACGCAAACTATGTAGCGTGTCACGTCCAAACCAAAACATTTGGCCTATGGCCGCATCTTAGATCGAGATGAGCAGGCCTAACGATAAACTTTCTTTATTCATGTGTCGTCCCCGGAGCTCCTGTTCTGGCCAATGTACGGGATGCGCGGTTAGGGACTGTGCAGTCATTTTGCTCAGGGCGCCATTCTGTATAGATCCCAAACGGTGACACAATATTGATGCGAGGCTGATGAGAGCTGGACGTATCTAGGTACGAATACGTGGCCGATTGGATCAGAGTGAAAAGGGCAGGCCTCATTTCACGCAAACTATGTAGCGTGTCGCGTCAAAGCCAAAACATTCGGGCTACGGCCGAATGGCGTCTGAGGTGGGGATGAGCAGACCCAACAATAGACTTTCCTTGTTCATGTGGCACCCCGGGGCTCCTCTTCTGGCCAATGTACGGACAGCACAATTGAGAAATCTGAAAAATAGTTCCACTGTAATAATGGCGAACGTGAATTTATTTCAATCTGCCCTTAATTTTTCTCCTAGACGCAACATGAACATATTTTTCGGCTTTATTTTTTAATTTTTTATTTATTTATTATTTATTAGTATATTTATTCTGCATAAGTTATAGTATGTAGTTTTCTCATGCCAGTCTCTTGTTCATAGTACTAAAAAGCCCTTTTGTAAAAAAAATTATTTTTTATAAAAATCTATTTAGTATCGCTAATGTATAATGTAACTCTGTATAATAATGTATAATATAATAACAATAGTAATAATGATGTATATAGTATACATAGTATATGGATATATATATGTTAGCGTCAATGTGTTTTAAGCAGGCCAAGGGTTTGTATCGAGGCGACTCTTAGGCCTGGAAGGATTTATGGCAGGATCTTGGCCTGCGTGAGGCCCTAAAGAGGGGTGCTCGAGACTAAACAGAACCGTCGATGGACGATGGCAGGCGACCGCGCTGGGTCTTCCGGCTATCGGCCGTCACAGGAATGTTTATGTGAAACAGATGAGTGAAAGTTTGGAATGACTCCGTGAGAAATACAGAGAGAGAGAGAGAGAGAGAGAGAGAGAGAGAGAGAGAGAGAGAGAGAGAGATAGCGACGAGTGCGCTGCACAAGGATTGGGACTCTGCCCTGAAGGAGCTGGCCACGGAGTGGGGAAGGCACGGGGGTGCTTTCTGGTAAGAGGACTGTGTTAGACCGCTCAGCACTTACCCCAGAATCTTCGAAGGGAACGAGTGAAATCAAATATCTAACATATAGTAATAATAGTTGTTGCGGCTTGACGGTTGTTTAATGTAGCCGCTCCCGGAACCGCTCAGATATGAGCGCGGAGTGACGGATACCCGCGGAGGTGTAAATTCCCGGTCGGACGTGGAGGAACGAAGTAAATTAGTCGATGGCTTGTCGCGAACAAAATTAGCTTTATTGAAACAACAAATGAGTGGTGGTCGAACAGAGGACCGGCGAAACTTCGAGCTTTAGACACGGCGAGAGGAACACGCTCGACGTGTCTCGTCGAAGAGAGGTGAGACGACTGTGTCTCGGGAGCGATCGCGACGCGTGAGCCGTAGACGCTGTACGCGATCGAAAAAATCCAAGAAGTACGAAATTTGAATAAACCGAAATCGGTTAGACAGACAATTGATTGTTATGCGGATCGAAACAGGTGAAGAACGTACAATAACACGAGTCGACAGAAACATCGCTCGGGAAAGACAATGTGCTCGAGATTCAAACAATAATGTTGTCGAGAACGCTCGAGAATAGCGCGTGAAAGAGTCGCCGTTCCGGCTGACCGGTTAACGGCGAAACCGGCGACCGCCAACGGATTCTCAGCTTGTTCGAATCTCGAACAATAGTAATAAAAATATAATTATAATATACATCATTATTACTATTGTTATTATTATATTATACATTATTATTCATAATTACATTATACATTAGCGATATTAAATACATTTTTGTAAAAAACAATTTTTTTTTACAAAAGTGTTTGCTAATTATACTATGAACAAGAGACTAACATGGAAAAAATACGTTAAATAATTTATACAGTATAAATATATTAACAAAGTTGGTGTTGGACAGTGCAATCGGCACGGTGAAATGATTTTTCAAACTCAACTAAACACGGCGGAGGTTCTGAACGTTCTATTGCGTTGCCGTCCTAAAAAACGTTGACGGTGGACGCGCAGAAAAATATCCTATCAAAGAATTTTCCTTGAACGGCGAGAAACTAACCGATACTTTCGAATGTTTTCTTAAAAATTCTCTCTAAAAGAGTGTTTCGAAAACTCAAAAAACTATTCAGCAATTTTATCGACCCAAAATAATAAACAGTTCAAACCTGACAGCAGTTTGCAATTATTGGGATGTGTCACACCCCGCGTGTATGGTACGAAATTTTTATATGGTGTGTGCAGTGAAGGTTAATTAAGTTGCAAAGTATTGTAGTCGGCTATTCGTTTCCTTAAAAATTAAACATTTTATTACTTTCCTGTGTATCTTAAAAATTCTTTTACATCATTTATATTTTTATAATAGTTCTAAGTGCCCAATAGTTGCAATTTTTGAGGCTCCGCAAATTATAAAACAGAATTTCAGAGATAAAGAATCGTAGAAGACAGCCATACTTTTCCAAATTTTTTCATACTCGAACCGGTGGTAAAATTTGCAAAACAAAGATATTTCTAATATTTTGCACTAAGAAATGACATGTGCGTAGCTGTCGTACAAATCATCCACAATGGCAAACTTAACAACTCGTAAACATGATCGGCTTCGCATGAAATGGGCCCCCTCCTAATGTGGATATTTTCTTTAAAAAATTACTATTATTCTCGTTTTTACAACACATATGCAATGTACGTATAATATCGGAATGTGTGATGCTTTTCCACCAAATGGCGGAAAAGTATCTTATTTCCATGATGTTGTAGAGGAGAGATACCGATAAATTACTTAAGGAGCCGTGCACAGCAGAGAACTGTCAACGAGCTCGTGAAAAGGCCAGAATTATGGCCCTTCGGACGCGCGAGGAAAGAATCGGAATCAGACTGGCTCCGGAGCGTAAACACAGCACTCCATATACCAAAGCTATGTTGAAAAAACTCTCCGGGCCCCCGGCCCGGTCTTGTGTGCCCTGACCTTAAAGGTCCAGTTATACGCAACGGGGAATCCCGACAACCACGGTCGGCTATGATATACACACCGTGCGTGGTCGAAGGCCACTCGACAGGCCGGTGTCCTTTGAAATCGTGTCGCTCGCTACCGAAACCCGAGCATTTTCCGCACCCCTCTTCACCGCTTGGGATGCCCATCGAAATCCCGTCCACGATGCCTGGCAGGAAATCTGTCCGTGATCGTGGACGGGATTTCGAATGGTGCATACGAAAAATGTTATAAATGTATGATTTAAAACGTTATTTCTCCGATTTTTTTTCTATGGACGTCGAGTGTAAAGTAGACCTATTCGAAGTTCCTCGTGGAAGTAGGTGCAGAATACAACAATATAACAAAATAACAATTTATTACTAAAAAAGACAATAGACTTCTTTAAACAAAATCATCATTGTCACTGTGTGCTACATAGATATACTATTGAGATATTTATGTATGTGGAAAATTAAGCATACAATCTGAAGCCTGATTTTGAATATTGAATGTTCAGGTAATTATATTGCAATGACGTTACAGAATCTTAGTTTCTGTGATTTATCTCTTTCCCCGTAATTAACGAGCGGAATATCGAGAAGAATTTGGTTGATTGAACCTATGTACTTACAGTGGCGTGCAAAAGTATCCGGACACCCTTCAAAAACGAATAATTTTTTCAAAATTAGTTCAAACGGCTTGACTTTTTTTGAGATATTAGAAGGATTAGTTTACTCGGTAGCGTGTAAATAATTATTTATACAAATTGCTAATGGTCAAAATTGTGATGAAAAAAGTAGAAGTCGCAATTTTTAACTTTTTTTATCCGTGTCTGTAATGAAAATTTAAAAGACGCGTTTTATAAGTCTAAGTAAGTTATGTACATGTACAAAGTTTCATCAAAATCGATTAACGTTGTTATGAGTTACAAACATTTAAAGGTGATTACATAAGGACAAAATTCCCTGAAAAGACTGAAAATCTGCGTCTTTCACACTCAAGCTACCATCTTGCAATGTTCGTAGCTCATAGCAACATTAACCGACTTCAATGAAATTTTGCGCATGTATATAACCTATGGAGATCTACAAAAGGTATATTTTAAATTTTCATTACAGACACTGATAAAAAAGTTAAAAATCGTGACTTCTATTTTTTCATCACAATTTCGACCATTAGCAATTTGTATAAATAATTATTTACACGCTACCGAGTCAACTAATCCTTCTAATATCTCAAAAAAAATGAAGCCGTTTGAACTAATTTTGAAAAAGTTATTCGTTTTTGAAGGGTGTCCGGATACTTTTGCACGCCACTGTAAATGCATTTAAATTAATCCGATATAATAATCTGTTGTTGATCGCGGTCGCAGTTCTTCAGCCTATACATAGACTACAACATACTCAAATGTGAAAAAAAATCTGAAACACTAGTCAGAAGTGTCAGATTTCGCGTGGAATGGCCCAATTTCAACATTTTTAATATTAGTACATAACATAGCATACAATAGTTTTCTTTAAAAAATTGTTAGAAAGTATTAATTCAATTCTTCCTCTTTGAAATTTGGTTTCTTAATTTGCGGATCCCCGAAACTTGCGTTCAGATAAAAGACTGGCAAAGGATACGGCGATTCAGGTATTTAATTCTAACTGCATCGACTGATCGACCGCTATTCACCGGCAGGCTCGGAAGAACCATTGTCCTTTTTACGACATCCCAACAACAGTTCAGATAAAATGATAATGAAATGACATCTCGCGTCCGCTTCCCCGTGTTCTTTCTTTTACTACGTGAAGTTGTAATTTTGGAACTACGTCGTCAACCTTATTTCAGAATGTTTAAAAAATATTCAGCATCTATATGAACCGAAAATAATGAATAGTTCAACCCGTTTCTATTTATTGGCATGTGTTACTTCGCATGTGTATTGTATGAAATTTGTATACGGTGCGTACAGTAAACGTTAATTAAGTTGCAAAATATTTTAGTCGGCGAAATGAAAATATTAGTTTTCCTAAAATTAACATTTTATTATTTCCCTGTGTCTGAAATAATCTTTCATATCATTCATATTTTTATAGTAGTTCTACGTGCCCAATATTTGAAATTTTTGAAGCTGCGCGAATTAAAAAAAGAATTTTGTCACACTTGAACGGACGGTAAAAACAATGATGTTTCTAATTTTTTGGTATTAAGAAATGACATTTGCGTATAGAATGATAAATTATTCGAGAAGAATAAAAAAAGAAAATGTTTCTATCTTTAATAATAGCCGTGATATAAATTAATTTGTGGAGGTATGTCGTTTTCGTACAAATTGCTCAAAGTAGCAAACTTTGAAGGTGTCTTTATGTAAAAATGATCCGCCTTCGCATGGAATGTGAATTAAATGATAAAACTTGTTCGAGATTCGAACGGTAACGAGCTGATCTAATTTCGGTTTGAAACCAAGATATAAATAGATCGTTCATTGTTCTTGTCTCGAGCATGTTGTCTTCGTCGACGCGGTCGCTTCTGCTCCGTTCTTCCTTCGTCTCGCTCCTGCTCCGTCCTTTCTCCGTCTCTCTCCTGCTGTTTCTCCAAAATTCAAACAATCCGTTCGTTCTAGATCCTTCGATCGCTTCGACGGAGACAACGGTTTCTCGTATGATAGTCAGTCGTTCATACGCACTCTGCTAACACGCGTCTCGTTCACGCGCTCTGTACTCGCTGATTTAATTACGTTTTCGCGACAGCCTCGCACGGGTTAAATCACGAGTCCGTTCTCGTACTAAAATTCTCTATTCTACTTTGCGATTTGCGTTTACAGCTCTTGTGTTCGTACATTTCATTCATCGCCCTTCGTCCGCGTCGCGATTCGTATCGTCTCGCGTGCAAGATATCCGCTTTTCCTCGGTCAAGATCGTCCGACTCGCCGCGTGCAAGATTTCCGTTCTTCCGCGATCAAGATCGTCCGACGCGCCGCGAGCAAGATTTCCGTGATCGTCGTTGTCCTCCGTGTTTGTCCGAGCTTCCGTGTACTTTTGAGTAGTTTTAAATAAATAACCGTTTGTCCCATTCATTTCTCATTTCTTGCGCATTCCGTTCGTGTCCCTCCGGAGCATCCTTCTTCTCTCCGGTTTCTCATTCCGCGTCCACCGCTGGACGGTCCCGGCAATCGGCTCATCGCCGAACAAAACTGAACTAAAAAAATAACTGTTATTCTCGGTTTCACAACACATATGCAATTCATGTATAATGTCAGAATGTGTTAATGCTTTTCCACCAAGGGACAGGAAAATTTCCTATTTCCACGATGTTGTAGAGGAGAGATACCGATAGTTTACATAAGGAGCTGTGAAACTCCAGCAAACATCTTTTTTTTGTGCCATGCACAGCAGGAAACTGTGAACGCGCACCCGAAAGACCAACTGGAAATGCTCAGACGTCAAGATAATGGCCTCGCCGTGGCGAGCTGAAAATATCGGTAACGTGAAAACAAAATCACGGTCGGGGTTGTCTCCAGACCCCATCCTATGTAAAAAAAAATCACGTCCCGGCAGTATAACTGGACCTTTATACCGCCGTGCGGGATCACGGCTGCACGGTCGGCTATATCGGGTCTAGAACACGTGCACCGATAAAATGCCGGAAACGCGCACCGATCACGTTACCTACCGGACAGCTCCGCCGCGAAACCGCGATCGCGCTCGGCACCACCAGCGCCATCCACCGGCCGCCGATCTCCCCAAACCGCGATACCGGTACAGATCGCGCACATACCGGCCACCCGACGCGCGATCGCGATCACGACCATCACCGCCATCCAGCGGTCGCGAACCGAGCCAGAACCGATTTCCGCGAAATTTGAAAGTATGCCCGTACTAAAGCCGCACGAATCGGACGGACTAATCAAAAAACAACTCGTGCAGGAGTTGCGGCGTCTCCACCTTCCCGTAACCGG
The DNA here is from genome assembly GCA_913789915.3 of Sphecodes monilicornis. Taxonomy (NCBI): domain Eukaryota; kingdom Metazoa; phylum Arthropoda; class Insecta; order Hymenoptera; family Halictidae; genus Sphecodes; species Sphecodes monilicornis. The sequence goes on along the minus strand of OU565290.1, from coordinate 1,399,726 downwards.
TACGATCCGAGAACTACGACAAAGACTCGCCGATTACTGCACCGCGAATCCGGAAGTTTCCCCCGAAAACGCTACCGAAACTACGGCCACCGCCGCTGCCATCGACCACATGGAGCAGATACGCAAGTGGGGATGTACGAGCGACGGGAAGGACTCGTTCTCCTTCCTGGAACGCATCACCGAGCTCCAGGAAGCATACCGGAACTGCTACGTGGACTACCGGAATCATTACGCGGCGAAGCGCAATTATGATTCCGAAACATGCGACACCATATTCCGTCGTGGCGAAAATTCACATAAAAATTTCTGGTATTTTTCGCAATCGCACCGGACCCGTCGACAATTGGAACGAGAGGCTCGCGAATGCATACAGCGGCCAGGAGAGCCATTCAATTTATACATGAACGCTCTCCTGACGCTTCTGCGACGAGCACAGGTACCGGCCCGTGAATACCTCGAAACGGTATACGAGAATATGCGACCAGAGTACGAAACGCTCATCGACCTCGAGGCCGTCGACGATCTAGACGACCTGCTGCGGCAAGCTCAACGGATCGAGCGTGCAAATGAGCGGAAAAGCCGACTACAGCGCGGTTCAAACCGACCCGCGAGCACCGCAGTCCCGACACCGACCAACCGCGGAACCGAAACCGAACCGATCGAGGCACGGCTCGCCCGGCTCTGTCTTACGCCGGACAACCAGTACAGTCCGGAGACATACTGCTGGCGGTGCAACCAGCGCGGCCACTAGAGTTTCGACTGCCGCAACACGCCCAGGAAATTCTGCTCGCGCTGCGGCCGCGACGGTACCCTGACCCGTGATTGCCATCCGCCGAGAAACGATTACCGGGGACCGCAACCAACGGGCGACCGCCGGCCCCCACAGTAAAGTACACCCTGCGCCCCGTACTGCCGATACAGATCCTCGGGCGAGAGACCAACGCCCTGTTGGACACCAGCGCACAACTCTCCTGCGTCAACGGAGACGTACAGGAATGGGCCCGCGAGAGAGGCCTACGACCGCGAGCCGCCTCCACTCTCACCGACGGATCCGACGCACCGATTTCCGGCGTCCTCCGCCTAACACTCCGAGCCCTGGGACAAGAATGGTCCCAGGAATTCACGGTGCTGCCGAACATGGGCGTACCAGTGCTACTAGGCATACAAGCCATCGCGGCCTTGCAGATACCGCTGCATCCGCCGTTAGCTGTCGCCTCCTGGCCCGCCGACTGCCTCACCGAACCCTGCCTATAGACAGGCCTCCGTACGCCGCAACAAGTCGAGCAGAATCGCTTGGGAAAATCCCTGGCCACCGAAATGGAGCTGTTCCGAAATGTGGCCGGGCGTACACGCTTGATCCAACATCGGATCAAGCTCCTCGACGATACGCCGCTGAAACAGCGATATCGCCCGCGAAACCCGGCCATACAGGCTGTCATCGACGAGGAAGTCGAGAAAATGCTGCGGGACGGAGTCATCGAGCCCTCCAGCAGCCCCTGGCGTTCGGAAAAGGACGCCTACCCCCTACCGCACATACGAGCCATCCTCGATAAACTACGAGGAGCGAGATTCCTCACCACGTTGGATCTCAAAAACGGTTACTGGCAGATACCGCTCGAACCCGCCAGCCGACCACTAACCGCCTTCACTGTGCCTGGCAAAGGGCTCTACCATTTCACCGTCATGCCCTTTGGTCTCCATTCGGCCCCAGTCACGTTCCAACGGCTGCTAGACCGGATCATCGGCCCCGAGCTCGAACCGTTCGCCTTCGCGTACCTCGATAACATCATCATCGTGTGTCGGACGTTCGACGACCACCTCGGACATCTCCGTGAAGTTTTCCGCCTCCTCCGAACCGCCGGACTCCGACTGAACCCGGAGAAATGCCAGTTCTGCGTCGACAACCTGCGATATCCGCCGATTTCACGGCATGGCCTCCTGGTACCGCCGTTTTGTCCCGAACTTCGCGGAGCTGATGGAACCGCTGACGAAGCTTACCCGGAAGAACGCGAAATGGACTTGGACCACCACCGAGGAAACCGCCTTCCAGACCATGAAGGAGAGGCTCGTCTCCGCACCGATCCTCGCCTGCCCAAACTTCGAGGAACCCTTCGTCCTCCAGACCGATGCCAGCGATAACGGTCTGGGCGTCGTACTCAAGCAGGGCGCCGACGACGACGAACGCGTGATCGCATACGCCAGCTATACGCTGAAAGCAGCAGAGCGAAATTATAGCGCGACTGAGAAGGAATACCTCGCCGTCGTATGGGGCATCCGGAAGATGAAGCCGTACCATTTTACCGTGGTGAGCGACCACCAGGCCCTCCGATGGCTCCAACGGATCGACAACCCGACCGGCCGCCTCGCAAGGTGGGCCTTGGAGCTGCAACAGTACGACTTCGATATCAAGTACCGGCCGGGAAAACTAAACCAGGTGGCATACGCGCTGTTTAGACCCGAACCCGCTCCAGGCGTAAGCCTACTCCGACCGAAACAGCGCTCTGACTACTGGTACGAAAAGAAGGTCGAAGTCGTGCACCAGAATCCAGCGTCCGTACCAGACTTCAAGCTACAGGACGGGAAGCTGTACCGTCACGTACTGCACCAGCTCGATTACAACGAGCCCGAGCCGGGAGACACCTGGAAGATCTGCGTGCCCGTCGCCGACCGAGAAGCACTCCTCCGTCAATACCACGACGACCCGATCGCCGGACATCTGGGGATCGCGAAAATCATCGTCCGACTCGCCCAGCGATTCTACTGGCCCGGTATGTTTCGGGAGACCGCCCGTTACGTCCGCAGCTGCGATATGTGCAAGCGGTATAAAACACCGCCACAACAGCCGTCCGGTCGTCTCCATGCCAACCCGGAGACACAACCGTGGCACACCGTTTCGATCGACCTAGTGGGGCCTTCGCCACGATCTTGCCGTGGCCACAATAGGCTACTCGTAGCCCTGGACCGCTTCACAAAATGGGTCGAGCTGACGCCACTGCGGAAGGCCACCAGCGTCGCCGTTGCCGCCGCAATCCAAAAGGAAGTCATCCTGCGCCACGGAGCCCCAGAAATCATAATCACCGACAACGGCCGCCAATTCAGCGGCAAACCGTTCACCAGTCTTCTGCAGGCAGCAGGCACCGTACACCGTCGAACCCCGCCTTACTCTCCGCACTGCAATCCGGTGTAGCGAGCCAATAAAGTGGTAAAGACCATGCTCGCCCAGTACGCAGGCAGCCAACATAACCGGTGGGACGAGAAGCTCGACGAGGCCAGATTTGCCATCAACACCGCATGGCACGAATCGACCGGCTACATTCCCGTCTATCTAAATCAGGGCAGGAAACTCCGGGTCCCCGGAAAACCAGCGACCGGAAATGCAAACGTGACGCCGCAGCGTCGCTGGAAGAATCTCCACGAAGCCCAAGAGCTGGCCAAGCTACACCTGGCCCAAGCCTTCGGACGGCAGGAGAAGCAGTACAACCTGCGACACCGCGACTGGAGACCAGCGCTGGGGGAACGCGTCTGGAAACGAGAGCACACGCTGTCCAACAAAGCCGCCGGCGTTAACGCGAAACTTGCACCAAAGTACAGCGGCCCGTACATGATCGGACGCATCGTGTCACCGGTCATCGTCGACCTCCAGGCCGCGAACCGCCGCTGGACACGACATATTCATGTCCAGGACCTGAAACCCGACACCCCCGAGGACCTTGACCCACCACCCGACCGAGCCGCCGCGGCCGACCGCGCAAGCTTACGACTAATTTTATTTTTTACAGGTATCCAACCACCAACATGGAGTCTCTTCTAGACATTGATGCCATGAGGGCACTGGAAGAGCTGCAGGAGATGATTGGCGAGCCGCACCTAATACCGGACACGGAACCGGCTCCGCCAACAACGGAAGCAGCCCCCTCGCCACCCCCATCAACGGGCACGGGGACACCGGCCCAACCGCCACCAAAAGCACCGACCCCCGAGCCGGCCGGACCCCCGACGCGGAAGGCGACCCGCCCACGCCCGGTCCTGACACCTACCGCAAAGCCGTGCTTAAGCCTACCAGACCCGCCGCAACAACCACCCCCGACCCAGGCCAAATACAGGCCTAAGAAACCATGGCTGCTAACCATGGCGGAACATTGGGAACCACTAGAGTGCTACCCGAAAGGCCTGGGACGCGACCCGGAGCCACCCAACTGGTGGCCCGACACAGACGCCGCCGACGGGCCGCGTGCACCGCGACCGCGGAAAAGGACGGCCCCTACAAGGACCGACACCGCCCCCGCCACCCTCCGACCGGACCAACTCCCCAAGGAGGCACTGCCACCAACAAGGGCACGGAAACCCACGGCCCACCGGGCTCCCGCATTGGCCAAGCCACCCATGGCACCACCGCCCCGTCCGGAAGGACCAAGAAGGCCCGAACGAGCCGTGACCCACGGGGACAACCGCGGGGAGCAGCCGACCTGCCCGTCTCGGTATGGGACCACATAGAGGCCCTCGCCCTCACGCCCCGCCCCCACCTCTCCTTCCGTACGCACCAAGGGTACCGTTCCGGCCAAACCCTGACCGGTGGCCCGTGCTCGTCACGCGGTTTAAGGCGCCCCTGCCACAAACACCACCAACACCCGCACCGCCGCCACGACCCCAGGACCACCATGGACCGCCGGAGGAAGAGCTGCCGGGCAACGCCGGCGACCCCGTAACCCCCTGGAGACCCGCCCCCGGAGCCCTAGCCCCCATCACGTACACGGGGCCCCACGCCCCGTGCGCCACGCGGTGGTACGTACTACCCACCGCCCGACGAGTGGAAGTACCGGTGGCCCTGGTGAGCACGCGGAAGTACCAGACGGCCGCCCCCGACGAGCGATGGACACTATATTTTGAACGGGACCGCCGCCTGCGTCGATGCAAGCGACGCCAGCCCTAGAATGTAAGTTAGGGTAAGACCTAGGATATAAGGTAGGATAAGGTAGGATATAAGGTAGAATATAAGGTAGGATATAAGGTAGGACAAGTATAAATGTAAGACTAGGTTAAGGCATAGCGCGAGACGTAGAAGTTAAGTTAACTGTAAGTAGAAATGTAAGACAGAATCTTGTAAATATACTGATAATGACCAAATAAAGACTTAACTGCCGCTCGTGCGCCCCGGAGGAGGAGGAGGGGGGTGTAACAGACCTGTCTGCTACGCGCCCCCTCGTACCTCAGCCGCGATCCGCCGCGAGAGGGCCGCGATCCTGATTATCGCGGCACGTTTCTCGCCGCTAATAATTAGCCGTAACGGGAATATAAACCCCCCGCGAAGACGAAAACAGCACCTTACCTTACCTGTCCTCTGAGGCTCTCACGACATTCCGCACATACATCCGAAAAACTGCCAACAACGCACACCATCACCGAAAGGAGTTATTAAACGTAAGTTGCTCCGCACCTCACCGCACTGTCCTAACGCCAACAGGGAGTGCCCTGTTCCCCTCCTCACCCACCGCAACGATCAGGGAGTACCCTGCTCGTCTCCACCCCGAAAGCCCCCTCCGAGCGGGGCGTCCCCCGCTCTCCGACTACCACGACGCAGAACTGGGAGTCTGGATGCACTTGAATTTGCCGGTACATTTTCTCCACGTCGGCGAGAAAGGCAACCTTGTGGCGCCTCCACCACATGAGGACGTCCATGAGGTCCCGTTGGAGTTTCGGTCCTGCTGAGAGGTGTGAATTCAACGATTGTCCATTGGACGACGGTTGAGAACCGTTGAATACCACTCGTATTTTGGTGGCGGCGTCGGTGACCTTCAGCACTCTGTGATGCGGCAGGTAGAAGTGTGGACGAAGTAGGATATCGTCGGCCCTTGAGACTGCCTACATGTGACCAAGTTGGCGATACTCGGTCATGAACGCGTGATACGCGTCGTGAAGTGTCGGATCTGCCATGAGCCGACGCTCGGTGGACGACAGAATCCGACTGGCGGTGCTGTGACAGTGTCCGAGGTCGTGCGTGGGCGTTTTGAACGGCAGACGCACGACGTACCTCCCGTCTTCTCGGCGACAGGTGGTTCGTGAGAATCTTTCCTCGCAAGCGGCTTCTTCGGCGGTCCAGCGAGTGGAGGGTGTGGTCACCTCCTCTTGCTCCCAGAACCGCTGGACGAGAGACGACAGATCCGCGACGGTGCAGGTATGTAATTGTGATGTCTATCGATCGAATTTTGAATTATGTTAGGATTATAACATCTTCTCTAACATGGTGCAGGTATGGCTGGACACTGGCCAATGTGGAGTGTGCGGGCTGGACATCGGTCCAGACAGGATCCAGCCAAATATCGTCTCCTGGGCCACTGGAGCTTGTGGACCGCCGTGGATGGTTCCCTCCATTAAAATTTGGGGGTACGCGTCGGTTCCGAGGAGAAGGTCGATCGGGGTCGCCGACAAAAACCTGGGGTCGGCGAGAGTGAGATCCGCGAGGTGTGGCCAGGTTGTCGAGATCGATGAACAGTGCGGCCGATACGACGTCAATCGTGGAAGAATCAGCGCCTCCACCCGACAAGGTCGACTGCTCTGGTTCGTGGACGTCACTGAAATGCAGACCTTACCCTTGGAGGTGGCTGTGGCCGTCGCCCCGGCTCCGAGTACAACTCGCGAACACGAGGTGCGTGGGAGGTCGAGTCTCTGGACCGTGGACTCACTGTCCAGTGATACATCCGAGCAGGGGTCAATCAGCGCTCGGATCGTCTCGCGTCCTGCTCCGTTGGTTACAACGATGAGAGCGGTTGCCAGGAGAATGGACATCGCCCCCTCCTGAGGCCCCTGCCCCTTGAGAATGTGCATCGTCGATGTGGCCGATGGTCCAGTGGATATGGCGTCGTGCAGCATCGTAGGGTGCTGCAGGGCACATCGCTAGCACCGCTTGGTGGAGGGACAAGCCGCAAGGTCGTGCGGTCCCAGGCAGTTGGTGCACCATCGCTTGGACTTGACCAGCTGCATGCGGATGGCCGGCGATTTCGCCTGGAAAGCAGGGCAGAAGCACAGTATGTGGTTCCCCTGGCACAGGTTGCACCGCGACCGCTCCCGACTGCCAGTGGAGACATGGAGGGCCCTGATTTTTGTTGGTGCGGCCTTGCGTTGCGTCCCGGACCGCATCTCCAGAGCTTCGAGAGTTCGAATGGTGCCCTCCAGGAATTCGATGAGCTCCGAAAATGTCGGCGGATCGGTGCTGGTTCCCAGGGATGCCTCCCACTCCTTCTACGTCTCGCCGCTCAGTCGTCGGACCATGTGATGGACGATCCAGTACGCCTTGTCATAGACGTGGACGTCCAGGTTGTTCAGGGCTGCTGCCACATTGCTGGTGGTACTTAGTAGTATTTTTAGCTCACCTGCAGAGTGGGAGGTGCAGTTCTTAAGGGCGTAGAGGACGTCGAACTGGGCGTCGACGGGGAATCGCCGGTTCTCGTATTGGTGTTCAAGCAGCTCCCATGCTCGTTCGAAATTAGCAGCCGAGATTGGAATTCGCTGGATAAGGTCGGCGGCTTCCCCGGAGACGCTGGCAGACAGATAGTGAAATTTTTCTGCGTCGCTCCACGAGTCGTCGTCGAGGACCAGTGACGTGAACAGATCCCTAAGTCGGGTCCATTCAGTGAATCGACCTGAAAACGTCGGAAGTTGTATGCGTGGGAACGTGGCTCGTTTCGCGGGAGCCGACGGAGTTGGAGGAGGGCTGGCAGTCGCTGTTTCCTTCTTCTTCGCCTCTGCCAACCAGGTCAGAAGTTGTCTCTTCTGCTGGATGTACACCTCCTCGGCGTCGTAGAAGAGGTCGAGGATGAAGTAGTCCCCCTTTCTGTCCTCGTCCGTGGCTGCGGATCGGATCTTCTTGTCTTGGGCCTCGAAGGCCTCCCATGACGTCTCGAGTCGGTCGAGTCTGGGCTGAAGAGTCGCGATGGTGAATTTAGCCAACCCCTGCTTCTTGGCGTTATCGACGATCTTCGATAATTTGCACAATAATCGATATTGATTGGCGACGAGACTGTCCATGGCGTGGATAGTGAAAGGAAAGAATCCGTCTCGAAGGATCAAAATGTGACGAATCTAGCAGTGTGAAATGAAAATAAATACTATGTTATAACAGAAATATATACAGAACAGAAAGTGAAATATACAGATAAATAGGTAAATAGACGTGAAAGTAAAGAACAGAAATGAGAAGATATGACGTGAGAAAAGGATGATGAACAGTCGCGAAGCCTGCGAATGTACGAACAGAACACTTCCGTGAAGCCCACAGAAGTTTAGAAAAACGTAGCGAAAGCGCGTAATCAGTCGATCGAGATTTGTACTAGACAAGGAGGACGAGCGGTAGTCGTCGGCCTATTTATACTGCTTTTGCGCCATCGGTTAGGAAAGGATAAGGAGTGGGAAGTTTGAAATTGCAAGGACGACAGCACCGACCGTTTGTTAGAGCATGAGGGCAATGCCCTAACGGCCGGTGCGTCTAAGGAGACAATGGAAAATAGGCAGTTGATTTGGCATATGAAATATAGGAACGATGGCCCGCGAGACAGATACGCATCAGCATGTAAACACGCTCCGCCGAGCGGTTTACATTCGTGGTCGTTCACCTGGATTTCGACATCGAACGCTAACAGCTGAGCACGGTGCGAGGCAGAAAAACTACCGTGGCTGGTGGTTCTTATGCCGAGACCCAGGTATATCGGGCAAGAAGCGTTATAAGAACTATCAACTACAATTGCCGTGCAGTCGCGTGCCGAGGCGAACGAAAAGATTTTGAACAGCTTGTTCCTGCATCAACCGATTTCGATGATATTTTTAAAATGTTTTTAATTGACACAAGTCTGTGAAACATGCTTCTTAAATTTTCAATACAGACACACATTCGAAAAGTTTAAAAATACAACTTTCAGTATTTTATGTATACCGTATGTATACATTAGGGTGGACCTTATTTTTAAACCAAAACATATTTTTTTCGCAAAAGGGCGCGCAACGAATTTGAAAATTTTCAATTTTTTAAATCTTGACATAAATAGACGTTATGTTATATCTTTGAATTTATTTTTTTTTCTCTTTAAGAATCCATATATAGCATACCCAGTTGTTAATAGTGTTAAAAAGGTGGACTGTATAATACAATTCAACAACTTTTCAACGGTGGCTCGAATATGAGGAGATAGGAGTGTGAGGGAAAGTAAATTGTTCTACAGCGAGGTTATATTGATAGTGACCCTCCTTGGTCCTCCGGGTCGTCCTCAGACGCCTAGCGACGTTGGCGTCTGTAAATTAAAGAATCGAACGCAGATGTGAAAACACCTAGTCGATACGATGCGTATCCGTTCGAGACGCTGTTTCCCGCGCTCTCCTGACTGCGAGAACCGCTATCGAAGGAGGGGGAATACAGCCAATCTGCTCAGAACGCAGAGTTAGTGGAGTGTATATGTTGACGTATCTCGAGAATCGAGAATCCGTCCGCTCGCACGGACGTAGTCACGGTTAAACCGATTCTACTGCGTGGGCGTCAGCGTAAGGGTGGCGGTTAATCTTACCAAGAGGTTGTAAGGCTCCAAGTTCGATAATCCAGCCTAATTAACCCGTGCTTCAACAACCTTGATTCAAAGCTCGTGCATGACTCAATACGCCATGCGGCTATAGGAATCTCGGTGGAAGACGTGGTCCAACTCACCACTTACTTGCACAAAAGCGACTATATATAGAGATATATAGAGGGGGCGTATTGTAAGCGTGTTCAAGCCAGTCACTATCCCCACTCGGAATACTATCTCCGTCGTATTGACGACGGCGTATATGGCAGGTGCGACTATATCGGTTGAACCGGGTCAAGCCTCCCTAGCTGTGCCGCGCTCGCTCACTCAGAGGAGGGGGCGGGGGCGCTAGGCCTTACCTGCAGGACCTGTGGCTGGACCGGCCAATTCCGACACCGAATTATGCGAATTCCGTAGAAAAGGCAAGGGCGTAAGGGAAATTGACCTTCACAATCCGAGTCTCTGTATCTGCTGCGCTGGGACGTCAAAGCGTATGCCAGGGCGTTTTGCAAGAACGGAGCTCGGAAAGAGTGTCCTCCGTGTTACACGGGTGGCCGTACGGAATCGGAAGCCACGATTCCCGGCGGGAAGTGAATTCGGGGAACGAACACGAATCACGCGTCAACCACACCGAAATACACTTTTTAGGCGTTGAAGCAATAGCCACGTTAGATATGTCTAAGCAGCTAGAACAACGGTGCACTATTGTCTGTACGAAACTCGGAAAGTCCGGAGCTCGATTTATATGTTTTTGTTGTTCGTCGGCTCTCTTAAAGCGTGTGGAACGATCTCGAACCCGAAATCAGTTCCGTTCGCACAGTCGTGCAAAAGCTCGCTGGCAGATACTCGCAAGTGCTCGCTAGCACGATTCGTGAGCGAGTTACTCCTCGCACGTCTCGTGAGCAAGTGACTACGCGAACAGGCAGCGGCGACGAAGCGTCGCGAGTGTCTCAGCTGATCCGCTACGCGGCGCTGTCTCTCTGACGTATGTTTGTATGTTGTTCTCTTTGTCTCTCTATACCTTCACGACACGAGTTTGATTTGAACGTTTTGCACGTTGATCAACCGATCGCCGTGTTTATCGGCTGATATTAGCTGGTAACCAGAAAGTCACGCCGTTTTTACTTGAAATATTGTTGGTTATTTGGCTCCTCGGAAGAATAACATCGAGGAGGTCACCAGCGAATATAGATCGCGATAACCGCGAAATTCAAGCACGTTTCAAACTAACGCGATATTTAAACAAATAGAAAAAATATCCGTGACCTTGAAAACTTGAGAAAATGACCTTGAAAATTTTTTTTTCTCCTGATACTGTATTCACCTCCTTACATACTACAACTTTTGTTTGAAGAGTTTTTTCATATATACATGACTGACAGAGATATTAAACAAGTTCATTAATACGTTCCAATTTTCAGAAGAAAAACAGTTCTAAGATCGGAAAAAGAAGTTATTATGAATATTATGTGAATTACAAAAAGAGGTGACAAAATTATTTCGTCCCGGCTTTGCTTGCGGACTTGTCGGTAGGTCCTAGCAAATCCTATCTCAGTTCTTGGTACAATAGTGTAAGTTATTAAATTATGTATACATATTTCGTAAGCGTTTCGTCCCAGATCTGCTTGTGAACATACGGTAAGACCAAGCAGATCCTGCCCTGAACGCGACTGTGTTAATCCTTTCGAAGTAATTAAAAAAAAACTCTACTGCATACATCAACAATAGTATAAAAACAGAAGTGGGACATATACGTCCCACTGGTCGCGACAAGGTTAAAAAGCAGTCTTTAGTACGTCTTAAAAATACAATTAATCATGGAGGGATTGATCAGGTGTGTCCCTCTATATTAAAAAATCTTTAAAAATCTGTGGCGGCTACTTCCTATGCTCGTCAACAGAGGGACATTACGACAACATCTTACCCGCTACTACCTGAATCTTCCTCTGTTTGTATATATACCGTCCTAAACTGTCCTTACGACATCCCGCGTCTAAGGCACGGGTGTGCTAGATAGCCTAACTGACGAGTCCTCTAGCGGGCCTGGGACGAAACGCTTCCTTCTCCTTTTTCCTCCTCTCACACACTTTTCAGCCGCCATAAATCCTTTGACAAATCTGTTTTATGGCGTCAGGATACTGCTTTCGATATTCCATCACAGTTTGTAGTATGTATTGTTTCTCCTCTTCGTTTCTTGATAAAATTTTAGTATAATCCTCCATTAGTTTAACACCCCCCGTTCAGCGGTATCATTGACCACCTTCATTCCTTGAACTATGGCCATCTCAATTTTGAAGTCAGCGTCATTATTCCATGTACAAGGATGTTTTTCAAAAATGTTGTTGGTATTAAAAATTTTGCAAATGGTCGTTTGGAATGTGGGGAAATAGAATGGTCTATTTTTTTGTCCATATAATATTGTACATCATTCTGATGGATTTTATATTTCTTAATACTTCCTTCGTCATCACTCTCTGCACTGGCATTCATTGGATCTACCATTTGTACTTTTGTTTCAAATGGTACGGCACTATCAAAAAATGACAATTCAGCCGTTTCTGGTGCCAAATACAATAAATGGTTAATTTTTTTTTCAGTGTAGTACGGCTTATTGTTTCATCTTAACGGTAAGCGTACAAATTTTATAGAAACTCCAAATCTTTCCACGGAGCCTCTATTGAGACTGGAGCTGTTAAGGATGCTAGGACAGTGGATTCCGCTATGGCTGAAATTAACTATACGCAGGCCGATGTTTGCACACACTTATAATAGTTTTATTATAGGAAAGATACAGGTACGTGTACTGTGATCGCGTGACTCGAGATTGACGAGAAGTCGGTCGATATGGCGGGACGCCAATGGTAAAAAGCAGCGCCAGTAGTATCGGAAAAAGTAACTACGTAACCAAATGTTATACCGATCTAACAGGAGCTCGTATCTACGCTTTTAAGTATAAATTCGCAAGGAAAATACAAATGTCACGAATTCCAGTGGACGCTTCGCTGGTCAAGGTAAATTCCTTTCTAAATAAATATATTTTTAAACAATATATTGCTTTGGCCATTCATCGAGTGTGATGAAAAGCTCCCGGAGCTCAAAAAGCGTAATTTTTGGCACAATTTCCGCCTAAGAAAATAATTACGAGTTCTATAAATTCTCGGTAATCTTCCCGTAGTAGCTGTTCGTTTTTTAAAGTTTTCATTCCAAACTCCAGCACTTCTGCAACATTACTAATTGATTGATGGACGTACTCGTCCTTAATTCCTGCTATAAAATTTGATTTATTGATTTGGGACCAAAAAAATTTTTTAAAATAGGTATATTTGTGACAAGATAAATATATCAAATCTCTTTCAAATATATATTCCAGAAGAACACATCTACCTTGAAAACGTCCCATATTTCATGACGCTGTGTCACAACATAGTGCTTGCACTTTTTCACCTAAATCCCATTCTTGTACTAAATCATATACGGCAGAGGTTTGATTTTTCTCACTACCGAATAGAAGTGCAAGAATTCCCATTAACTGTTCAATACTGAGCGCCCGGTAAATTATTCGGAGTAGACTGACTACTTGACACAGGTACAGTTGCACTTCGAAGGCATTCAAAACTAACATTCAAAAAAATATACGATTTAAGTATTTAAGAAACTGTAGTATTATTAGAAATACTATTATTATACAGGGTGGCCCACATAACTCTGAACAGCTCAATATCTCGAAAACTATGCCATCGATTTTAAAGTTCTTAGTCTTAAATTCCATGGAACTGAAGGGCCTTTCTGACTACATAAACGTAAAGTGGCCTCCCTTCCCCTTTAACGGGGGAGGGGAGGTACCTTTGTAATTTTAAATGGAACCCCCTATAAAATGTTACATATTTAGATTCTACCGGAAAAAACAAGTCAATTTTGTCTGAAACATTTTCAGTCAGATACTTCCATGATGAGATATAACAGTTTGAAGTTTCGAGTTGTAGGTACTTGAAGCGCTCGGAAATAGCGTTATGGAATTATACGCGCTTGAGTCCTTTGCTTATTCGTGAAGAAATAAAATGTACTTTAAATTAAATGTTCAACATGTCCACCACGGGCTTGTAAACATTTATTTACTCGAAACATCAAAGTTGTTCTAACATTTTGTAACATTTCGGGGTCACTGAAGCGCAAGCTTCACGTATTCTTTGTTTCAAAAATTGCCTGGTGATGATTGCAAAATGTGGAGGAGCGCCGTCTTGTTGGAAGCACATTTCTCTTCTAACGTGCAGTGGCACATCTTCCAAAAGCGCAGGCAAATGATTTTTTAATAAATCACAATAACTTGCAGATGTTACAGTTTCTTGAAAAAAATAAGGTCCAATCACAAAATCTCCTATTAGGCCACACCAAACATTTAAAGACCATCGATGTTGAAAGGGAACACATCGCATCCAATTTGGGTTTTCCACGGCCCAATAATGCAGATTATGTCTATTTACATGCCCTGAATTCATAAAAGTGGCCTCATCGGAAAAAAGTATTTTGCACAAAAAGTCATTTTCCACAACACCCTGCAGCCACTCACAAAATCTTACGCGGTGATCGTAATCTGCTATCGAAAGCTCTTGTGATAAAACCATGTGATATGGATGATACTTTTCCCGTTTCAAAATTCGTTGAATTGATGAACGACTAATATGTGATGTTTGTGCAAGTGTACGTTGACTAATATGAGGATTTAATGTAATTGCAGCAAGAATACTGGCACTATTATTTTCATTAGTGACAGCCTTAGGTTTATTGCGAGTTTTTTTACACAATTCACCGTGCTCGCGAAGCCGCTTTTCTAAATTATGAAATTATGCATGACATTTTTTGATCTCATAACGTTCAAAAAACATCACTGCTGCACGCCGATAATTTTTTTGGCATTCACCTAACGTTAATAACATATTCACTTCTGTGTCAAAAGTAGCCATAATCACAATGTTACTGCTTGAATAACAGCTCTAAACTGAAAACGTTTTCATAGATAAGTGAGTCAAACTCAAGAATTGTAAATATTATTGTTTGTGTTTCTTCATGAATAAGCAATGGACTCAAGCGCGTATAATTCCATAACGCTATTTCCGAGTGCTTCAAGTACCTACAACTCGAAGCTTCAAACTGTTATATCTCATCATGGAAGTATCTGACAAAAAAATGTTTCAGACAAAATTGACTTGTTTTTTCCGGTAGAATCTAAATATGTAACAGGGGGTTCCATTTAAAATTACAAAGGTACCTCCCCTCCCCCGTTAAAGGGGAAGGGAGGCCACTTCACGTTTATGTAGTCAGAAAGGCCCTTCAGTTCCATGCAATTTAAGGCTAAGAACTTTAAAATCGATGGCATAGTTTTCGAGATATTGAGCTGTTCAGAGTTATGTGGGCCACCCTGTATATATCAGATAAAATTTAAAATGTACCTTAAACACCTAGGTACTTTGGTTTATCTTCCTTCTACAAGATACATGTATGAACGTTTAAATGAAAATCTCATATATCTCTGTCAGTTATTTATATATATATATATATATATATATATATATATATAAATAATATATATATATAAATAATATATATATATAAATAATATATATATATATATAAATAATATATATATAAATAATATATATATATATATAAATCTCTCTCTCTCTCTCACCCTCTCACCCTCTCACCCTCTCACCCTCTCTCCCTCCCTCCCTCTCTCCCTCTCTCCCTCCCTCCCTCTCTCACTCCCTCCCTCCCTCCCTCCCTCCCACCCTCCCATCCCGAAGACTGCAAGTACCAAAAAATAGTTTAAAGAGACGACGATAGGGCTCGTATTCGAAATCTAAAATTGCGTACCGTTACTTACGGTATGGCAAGTGCTCCTTACTTAGCCATTCGCACTCTTCAGCAGTTAACATGCGACGAAGGGTGTCGATATCCACTGGCAGCTTCGTGTGTGCTAAACGACGTATATATGGATGACGTCATGTTAGGTGCAAAGGATGTTCCAACAAGAACTAATAGCCCTGCTCAAGGCGGGCTGATTCAAGCTTAGGAAATGGACGTCTAACAAGCCTGAGATCTTAAAAAACTCACCTATAGATTATATCGCTCAATCTTCAGAACGATCTTGCAACTCCGCTGAAACGTTCACATTACTGGGCCTCAAATGGCAAGCTATATCGGATAGTTCCTGGTTCACTGTTAAACCCTCGCAGCGATGCGAGCCTCTGACCAAAAGAGCCGCATTCAGGGAAATTGCTGGCCTATACGATCCTTTAGGGTTTCTCGCGCCGGTTGTCGTCTCTGCAAAAATATTTTTGCAATCACTCTGGTTATTAAAAATACACTGGGACGAACGGTTATCTACCTTGCACGCTAGATTCTGGAACACTTACTACGAGAGCTTACAGGCTATCTCGTAAGGATACCTCGGTGGGTTGAAATCGAGCCCGCTGGGCCAACACTGGAACTGCACGGTTTCGCGGATGCATCGGAAGAAACGTACGGCGCAGTTGTTTACTTTCGCGCGCGAAATACTGGGGCGCGGCCGCGAAGACACTTACACGCGGCTAAAACAAAGGTAGTTCCTCTGCCAAAAATATCGCTACCACGCCTGGAATTATGTGCTGCCACTATGCTTACGAGATTATGCCACCACGTAAAATCTACATTGTCGCTTGACAGAATAGAGATACATCTCTGGTCGGTTTCGACGATAATACTGAGCTGGCTACAGGGTCACCATATCAATATAAGACTTTTGTAGCCAACCGTGTATCGGAAATACACGAGTTATTACCTGAGGCTAAATGGCACCACGTAAAATCAAGGGAGAACCCAGCTGATTGTGTCTCGCGAGGTATTACGGTAGACTGCTTAACGAAATTATCGTTATGGTGGAAGGGTCCGGCCTTCCTGGAATCCGACGACAATTACCTCTCAAGACACGCAGCCAGTTCATTCACCACGGAGGAGGAGAAACGACGGGGAGGGGGGAATGTTTACACTACTGCGGCATGCCGACCCCCCCTCCCCCACCGTTCTTGGCTCTCGTGGAAAAATACTCGTCTCTTAAAACTATTATAAAAATAACGGCTTGGTGCCTACGTTTCGTAAATAAAATAAAAAATGTACTGCCTTCGAGGACACTAAAGGAGGGTTGACCACGCGAGAAATGGAGAGAGCACGACTTACCGTGATTAGAGTGGTGCAACAGGCTTATTTTCCCTAGGAGATTTCTCTCTTGTACACTCGCTCCCCTCTTTCTCGGGGACCGCTGGTACGCTTGACACCTTTCCTGGATGAAGAAGGGGTTCTCAGGGTCGGGGGTAGGCACCGACACTCCACGCTAGATTACGACAAAAAACACCCGATAATTTTATCGGAAAGGGGAAACTTTACTCAGCTCGTGATACGCGGTTGTCACGAACGTGTATTACATGGCGGAAAGCAACTTACGTTGTCAACAAGTCGACAGAATTACTGGATATTTCGTGGTCGCCGCGTCGTGCGAAATCTGATTCACACGTGCATGAAGAGCGTGATGTGTGCAAGAGTGCGTGATGGCGAGCGAAGACTGCCGAAAAGCGGGTGGGGGAACTGCCCGTCTCTCGCGTCGCTCCGTCCCGCGCCTTCTCCCATACCGGAGTCGACTACGCCGGACCGTTCGCAACAAAGACAGCTCCTGGACGAGGACAGCGCACTAGGAAATCACAGGCGCAGACAAGTAACTGAGGCGGCTCTTCACGGCTGGTCAATCTGAAATGGACACCATGATGTCACGGCTCCCTGAGGTGGGAACCCAGTGGCACTTTAATCCACCCGGTGCCCCGCACTTCGGCGGGATCTGGGAGGCCGCCGTGAAGTCTATGAAGGTCCACTTAAGACGAGTCCTCGGTGACACACCCGTGACGTTTGAGGAGATGACCACGTTACTAACTCAGATCGAAGCCTGCCTAAATTCCAGGCCGTTGATTCCTCTAAGTGACAAGCCCGACGACTTCAATTTTTTAACTCCAGCACATTTTCTTATAGGCACCTCACTCACTGCACTTCCCAAACCTTCCTTACTAGAGGAAAAACTGCCGCCCCTGACGCGATGGCAAATGCACTTCTGGCATCGATGGTCCTCCGAGTACCTTCACACTCTCCAGCAAAGAGGGAAGTGGACTACCGATTAACCAAACGTCGAACGCGGGATCTCTCTGCCTCATAAAGAACGAAACCACTCCACCGACTAAATGGCCCATCGGACGCATTCAAGCGGTCCATCCGGGCGCCGATGGACGAGTGCGTGTCGTAACCGTAAAACACCGTACACTGCCTTACTGCGACCGATTGCGAAAATCTGCGGGTTGTGAAGGCGGTCGTAATTTTGAGGGTCGGGCACTATAATACCGGGCGAGTTCGGTATTGTGCGAACTGTTAGACGATTTAGCCAATCGGAGCGCTCTCTCTCTCTCTCTCTCTCTCTCTCTCCCTCTCTCTCCCTCTCTCTCCCTCTCTCTCCCTCTCTGTCCCTCTCTCTCCCTCTCTCCCTCTCTCCCCCTCTCCCTCTCTCCTTCTCTCCTTCTCTCCCTCTCTCCCTCTCTCCCTCTCTCCCTCTCTCCCTCTCTCCCTCTCTCCCTCTCTCCCTCTCCCTCTCCCGGTCCACTGGCTCAGTCGTTCTGTAACCGGCAACCGAGAGAGAGAGAGAGAGAGAGAGAGAGAGAGAGAGAGAGTAAGAGAGAGAACAGGCGATATTTCTGAAATAATTCTGAGTATAAGTTTCACTTGCGATACAAATTGTGAATTAAACAACGCGTTCGTACTTGTAAAGTATCTCTTTTATTAAACGCGAGTATAAAATTGTGTCCAGCAGTTTGTTTCTCTTTAATAAAGAAGTACCTGCTCCAACGCTTAAAATCTACAGAAGTGCGAGGTCACTACACCCTCCACTCCTGCACGCTTAAAACAGATGTTGATATCGAAAAAGAATTGTCTCTTGACGTCTCTTGAAGGTCATTTTCTCAAGTTTTCAAGGTCACGGATGTTTTTTCTATTAACAACTGTTTATACTATATATGGATTCTTAAAGAGAAAAAAAGACAAATTCAACGATATATCATGTCTATTTACGTCAAGACTTAAAAAATTGAAAATTTTCAAATTCATTGAGCGACCTGTTGTCATGATCCAATCGACCCCAAACTGTATCCACATCATTTTCTCAACAGTTGTTATAAATCGGGGGGGGGGGGGGGGAGAGGTGAGACAAAAAAAATTTTCGTCAAGTATAGCTAAGGTCCATCCTAGTGTACGCGTTAGGTTATGGCACCATTTTTTAGGCATTTCCGGTAGTGTAATTAAAAAATGTTTTAAACAAATGTTCATCAGTACTTGGTGGACTACATGTTCGCATATTTTTAAATCAGGAAAAACGCTTTTTACGTAAAAAGTTAAAGGTAAACTTGACTTTCTTAAATGACACCCCACGTTTTGGACGTCATAGGATTGCTGCTGACGTCGAGACGAATTCATCAGTGTATTATACTTGGTGTCCCAAAAATGTCTCGCTTCCTTCAAAGGGGAGGTTCCTGAGGCCATTTGAAGCGACATTTTCCTTTGCAAAAATGGCCGTTTCGGCTTTGTTAAGGAGTTATTAACGAAAAACACGGACCAATCAGAGCGCGATCTAGAGGCGTATTGGCAGAGACGACCGCGCGCGACAGAAGTCGAGCGATGGTGATACACCGCGGTCGAAAGCAAGGAACAAACAAGAGAAGAAAATTTTTCGAGTCCGATGTCGGATAGTTCAAATTTGAATATGTTGTAGTCTTTAGTAACGTTTTCCAAAATATGCCATCGTCGAGTTCTTTATTTCCACGTCCTTCGTTCAAGTCAAGGCGCTTTCCTCGTTTAGTACCTGCTACGACAACACCTCTCTGGGACACGCGGATCCCCCGCGTGCGTCACTCGGGGATACGAGCGTACCTGCCACCATACCTGGGTCGGTTTCATGAAAATTCCATCGATGGCCATAAACGATGAACACGCCTTCACTCGAAGGTAGCGTTTTCACGAAATTGCAAATTAACACGAAATACCGGTGTGAGAAAGGGTAGTCGCAATATTCCCAAAAAGTCGTTACTGTTCGTTAAAACTTTTAGAATTTTATTGAACTACTGTACTCATTTGGCAACCAGAAGTCAAGGCGCCTTCCTGCTTTATTACCTGCTGGGACACGCGGATCCGTCAGACTCTCTGTTTAGGGGCAGTCGTGGTGTTGAGAGGCCGTTAACCTCGTCAGCTGTCCTGAACTTGTCTTCCTACGATCTCTAGCATGGACGGACGGTTTTTCTTGCACGGGCAGTAGAAACAGTCGATTTACGTGCATCAAATGTGAACTAGCTGTGCGTGATATGTGGACTTCTGTGAATCATTTGTGTGGATTTCATTCAACGTTTGTGGACCAAATGGATATATGTGAATAGTTTTACTGTGATCGTGAAGAAATTAACAATGTGGGCCGGATCGTGCAGTGAGAGGACATTGACCCCTTCTGCTCGATAATTTCATAGAGCGAATAATTAAAATGCTCTTGTGAATTTAACGAGTAGGCAGGTTCAGTGTTGTACACACAATAATTTGTAAATACAGGAATCAATTTCACCGCGCTGGGGCTCTACAGGAGAACCAAGGTAAGCAAGGTTTTCTGAGTATTGACGGTGTTAGAGTGTGCGGTGCTTTAAATAATTTTAATTCTGTCAATTTTAAAGCGCCTGCCTTTTAAAAAAATAGCTCCGTAAAGAGGAGACTTGGAGCTGTTACCTCGTTTTTCG
Organism: Sphecodes monilicornis; assembly: GCA_913789915.3. NCBI lineage: Eukaryota > Metazoa > Arthropoda > Insecta > Hymenoptera > Halictidae > Sphecodes > Sphecodes monilicornis. The sequence goes on along the minus strand of OU565290.1, from coordinate 1,379,343 downwards.
AATTTTTAAAACAGTCCCGGCTATGGGAAAATTGCATTTGTTTGAAACATTTGCAAAATAAATGGTGAAAAAACCATTTCTTCCGAATCGAAATATTTTCAATAGATACTCTTATGTGTTCACTACAAGCTCCTAAAAACTCATTTTCCTCGGTACGTTAGTTCTATTGTTATAATTTAATGAAAAAAAGTTCTTTACACGTCTGTAAAACCAACATTTTTTAAGATTTCGAAAAATCCTTCGAGATTCGTTCATAGGTTACTAAAGACTACAACATATTCAAATTTGAACTATCCGACATAGGACTCGAAAAATTTTCTTCTCTTGTTTGTTCCTTGCTTTCGACCGCGGTGTATCACCATCGCTCGACTTCTGTCGCGCGCTGCTGTCTCTGCCAATACGCCTCTAGGTCGCGCTCTGATTGGTCCGTGTTTTTCGTTAATAACTCCTTAACAAAGCCGAAACGGCCATTTTTGCAAAGGAAAATGTCGCTTCAAATGGCCTCAGGAACCTCCCCTTTGAAGGAAGCGAGACATTTTTGGGACACCCTGTACTATGGCCTTGAAATGACTTCAAACTCGAAAATTTTGTGCAAACGTAATTTTAATGAAAAATTATTTCTTACAAAATAAATCAGGTTACATCAGATGTTCGAACTGCGATCCATCTTCTATGATACAGAACTGCGCTCCACACATGGCGACAACGAGAAATCTAATACAAACAGCGGAGTTCTGTAAATCATCTGGCCGACACCATTTAAGTGGCATCATTTTTGAAAACAGGTCTGCGCTAGAGATTGCAATCTCGCGGGATGGATGTGGGATTTATTTCAATATGTGGTATTATTACCCTTTGGCTGGTTAACTGTCTCTAATCGGCGCGGTATGCTATTCATTAATGTTTCCATGTATTCTTTATTAATTATTTCAAATTTAGAATTCAAAGGATTAAATGGGTTTGTTTTATTACTCCGCTTATCTAATGGTACTTTATAATCAAGTATACCCCAGAAATTACCTATTGGGTTCCGCAATTTAGTGTAGTCTTAATATTATTACATAATCCTACAATATTTTGCAGATTTAAACAAATATTGTGATGTTATTATAATAGATATTGAATTGTTCTTTGCAGCAAATGATTATGTAGACTTTCCCGAATGCAGAGATATCCAATAATAATACATTATGAATGTGTAAACATGTTTAAGCATTCATTAAATACGGAGGAACACCGCTTTTGCGCCCATTTTTGAGGATATCTTTCAATTTCTCTCAAAGAATGAGGGTCCAGCGTAAAATCGAACTATATCACGCGATAAAGCAGACTTTTATCTTGAGAAACCGTTGGAGTTTGCAACAGATGTTTATACCGAACCAGAAAGCAAAATATCTTCGCCCGACATGAGCTGCCCCCAGTGGTGCTCTTCCACGAGCGAGGTTGTTCGCCGGGATGCGGCGTGGCGTACAGTGGGACATTTGGACGAAATCTGTTTCAAAATCAAGGAACTTTCGGTAGAAATGAGGTAGAGCGATGAAAATTTTTTTAAATTGATGCTGAAACTTTGCAGAAGATGGAAAAAATAGGCAGAATATGATTCTAACGTTTTTTAACCATGAAAAAATTCGTTGAACTTGCAAAATTTCAAAAAAAGTTTTTTCAATACCATACGTAGAAAAATTTTTTTTAACATGCTATACACTTTGGTAAAGTTGTACCAAAGAAATAAAGTAGCACCAGAAGTCAGAAACTCCGTTGATGAGAATACGGAAGTTGAAAAGATTAAATACTTACCTTACTTCCTCTGTAAGTGAAAATATAATTATGGACACAGTACATTACAGCCACACACAGCCTGCAGAAAGTGCCAGTAGGAATGAAAGCGATACATCAAGCGTTCACGAGATTTGAAGTGTTTCTTGCTTCATAAGAAACTCAAAACGTTCAAATACTTCATTATCATTATTGTTATTTCGTTTCATATATGAGAATACGATATACCTTCAAACTAGTGGGTTATCAAATCATTTCAACGAAAAAATGATAATTTCATTGGTTTTGTTAAAAAAATCGTTTTTTTGTAAAATCCTGAGGTCGTAGACAAATTTTGAATCCAGATTTGAAACCAGCGTGAAAAAATATACGGCAAATGATGTGTAGCATGTTGAAAAAAAAATTTTTCCGCACATGGTATTGGAAAAACCACAATTTTCTTGAAATTTTGCAAGTTCAACGAATTTTTTCAAGGTTAAAAAACGTTGGAATCATAATCTGCCTATTTTTTCCATCTTCTGCAAAGTTTCAGCTTCAATTTAAAAAAAATTTCGCTCGAAATTTCTATCGGAAGTTCCTTGATTTTGAAAAAGATTTCGTCCAAATGTCCCACTGTGCGGCGCGGCCTAACGGCGATGCAGTGGCTATAAGCGCACAATTATGTCAACTTATTTAAATTTTTATACCATTGTTATTAATGATTTATTAGTATATTTATTGTACAATATACATTATTATTATTGTATTATACATATTTACATTATACATTAGTGATATTAAATAGATTTTCCTAATAAATTATTTTTTTTTACAAAAAGGCTTTATAGTATAAAATACTGCTCGACTGCGTCTTGGAGAACCCCGTGTTCTTAACTTTTTTTATGTGATCCTGTAGATATCGATGAAGACATTCCGAAAATGTGTGTATGGTTGTTAGGAATTCATTGGTTTATAAGTTATACGCGTGTAAAGATGAGCAGTTTTAAGCGTTTTTGACAGGTTAGAGCGTCGCCATATTGGATATTCGTTGAATGGTAGAGGTAGGTAGGTCTGATCGGCGCATGCGCTGAATAGATCGTGAGTGTTAAGCGCATGTGTTAGATTGTATGGTATATTTGCGGGATCTAAATAGTAATGAGCGTATACGCTAGATGGCAATTCAGTGGTTACACATACTTGAACTACAGTGAACATAAGCAATTTCAAGTGTTTTTTCTCAAATTAATTATTAATAATTTTATTGTTGATTTTGAAATGGCTAGATCAAGTATTAGAAATATTAACTTTAGAGACATGCCAAGTAGTAAAGAAGAAGCTATTACATGGGCTCGGGATTGTGAATTGTTGCAGAAATTTAAAAAATGTCGTACTCATCGGTGCGAAATGAAAATTTATAACAATAATCATGGAATCGGTTGTTTTCGGTGTCCAGTAATTAAAATATACAGAATCACATACAGGATTTCAAAAAGAAGGTACAGGCCAAGATGGTTTGGGGTTAGGCCAGGCATGTCCAGAAGTAGCTCACTTGGAGGCAAATTCGAGGGAGACGCCTACTTCTCCCGCCCGCGCGTCTCGCTCGCCGTGGCAGCCGTAGTCCTCCAAGCTCCTCAGACCCGTGCCTACCGTGGGTCCGAGATTCGTCCCAAAGCGCTACACGCGGTACATATTGCAAGCGCCCCGGGGACGACACATAAACAAAGAAAGTCTATCGTTAGGCCGCCCTATCCCGACCTGAACCGCGGCCGTAGGCCCAATGTTTTGGCTTCGCCGTCACACGCTACATAGTATGCGTGACCGCTCCAGCCAATATTTCAACTAGAGCCGAAAATGCGTGTGAAACGAGGCCTGCCCTTTCCACTCTGATCCAATCAGCCGCGCATTCGTACCTACGTACGTTACTTCTCATACGTCAGTTCTTATCATCGTCCCATCAATATTGTGTCACCGCTTCGGATCTATACAAAATGGCGCCTTGGCACCCCCTATAATCGTATGGTAGTGGGCTGTAACGATTAACACCTAAGCACCCACTGCTGATCAGGTATCACTCGTACGGGTAGTGTATTTGATTACGGAGAATTTTCACATACAAACCTCAATAGTATACCTATCGTATATTGGACTCATATTACAAAATTACCAATTTCTTGGTAAAATGTGGTATCTATTGTTATGTTTTTCGAATAGGACATGCGCTATTATGATTTAGTTTGAGGAGATCCCCTCAAGCACGTGTTGACCGCGTCTTTTCCTGCGTGTTTTCGTCGGTCGTAATAAAGTAATTTAATCGTCACAGAAATTAATTTGTACGCTACCTTCAATTTTACAGTTCACCAGAATTCTGACTTTCTCCAGTCATAAAATTTATGGCCAACGGTACAAACCTTTTACCTTTATTATTGCCGTCCGCAACACAGCTTGTCCGGTATAAAAAACAGTGCCAGAATACTAGAACCGCTTTCGTGAGAACCTTTAGTAATAACAAGAAGTCCTTTTCGGAGCCATCGAGATTGGATAGTATAGAAGGAAAATAATTTTGATGTCATTACTGATAAACATTTTGAAGTTTTCCATATGTATGCATTTTTTCGTGCTGCAAGACAAAATGATGTAATTTATGTTAAATTATTCTTTTTATTCTACAAAATCCTTTGAGATTCGTTAACATGTCACTACAGTCTACAACATACTCAATGTGAACAAAATCTGAAACACTACTCAAAAAAGTGTCCGATTTCGCGTGGAATGGCCCAATTTCAATATTTTTAATATTAATACATAACATAGTATACAATAGTTTCCTTTACAGAATTGTTAGAAAGTATTAATCCAATTCTTTTTCTTTGAAATTTCGTTGCTTAATTTGCGGATCCTCGAAAATTGCGGTCAGGTGAAAGGCCGGCAAAGGTCGCGGCGTTCGGCGATTCAGGTAATTCTAACTGCATCGACGGATCGACCACTATCCACCTGCAGGCTTGGAAGAACCCATTGTCCTGTTTACGACATCCCATTAACAGTTTAGGTAAAATAATAATTAAATGACTTTTCGCGTTCGCTCCCCGTGTTCTTTCTTTTACTACGTGAAAGTTGCAATTTTAGGACTACGTCGTCAACCTTATTTCAGAATGTTTAAAAAATATTCAGCAACTTTATGAACCCAAAATAAGGAATAGTTCAAACCTTACAGCCGTTTCTAGTTTTTGGAATGTGTTACTTCCCATGTGTACCGTATGAAATTTTTATACGGTGCGTACAGTAAAGGTTAACTAAGTTGCAAAATATTGTAGTCGACGAAATGACAATATTAGTTCTCCTAAAATTAACATTATTATTTTCTTGTGTATCTGGAATCATTTTTCATAGCAGCCCTATTTTTATTGTTTAAATATCGCGTTAGTTTGAAACGTGCTTGAATTTCGCGATTATCGCGATCTATATTCGTTGGTGACCTCCTCGATGTTATTCTTCCGAGGAGCCAAATAACCAACAATAGTTCAAGTAAAAACGGCGTGACTTTCTGGCTACCAGCTAATGTCAACCGATAAACACGGCGATCGGTGGATCAACGTCCAAAACGTTCAAATCAAACTCGTGTCGCGGAGGTATAGAGAGACAAAGAGAACAACATACAAACATACGTGGAACAGAGACAGGCGAATAAAAGAGAGGCAGCGCCGCGTAGCGGATCAGCTGACACTCTCGCGACGCTTCGTCGCTGCCGAACAGTTCGCGTAGTCACTTGCTCACGAGACGTGAGAGGAGTAACTCGCTCACGAATCGTGCTGGCGAGCACTTGCTAATGAGGCGTGCACGCGAACACTCGCTTACGAGTTTTCGCAGCTGTCAATATTCTCCAGTCTCGCTGTCGGATACTTATTACAAGTCTTTGACGGCGACGCTATTGGCAACGACTGTGCGAAAGGAGCTGGTTTCGTGCTCGAGATCGTTCTATTCGCGGGTTTGTAATGTCGATCGTATTCACCGTGATGGAAGACGATAGTCTCACCGTATAGATGTATATACGCCAGTCTTGCGAGCGATTCACGTTTGTCACGATTGACAAGTGGAGTTGTTGTAGAGACGGTTGCGAAGTAGAGAGTGTGTTTTGGAAAGAAAAGGAAACGGGGATTGACGGAATGTGCGAGACGACACGGGTTTTCTCCGCGATAAATTATTGGCCTTGAGTGTTCCGCGAGTGGTCCCGGATAATGAGAAATTTGGATGTTGGGTCCTTGTGCACTCGGTTCGGCAAGACTTGGATTCTACCAGGCCGGTTGCACATTTGAGAGTCGAGGACATTGGAAGCGCTGAAGCTCCTTTGCAGTGTACACCGAAGCTGGGACGCATCGCAAGGCTAACCGTAGTGCTGCCGGCGAAGGAATGTCCTAAGGTCAAGCCGGCAATCGTCCAGAGAGTTCCGGTGGAACTCTACTGCGGGGACCACTGCGCGTTGAGATTCTGGTTATAAACGGTAAGAGAGCTCTCTTAGTTTTAAATTAGAATGGCCATTTAGTATGCAATTTGTTAAGTCGTTGAATCCCAGAAACCTCGTTAATTATCTAAAATAAGGTGTAACTGCTGAGCTTTCGTATAACGAAATTTATTTATTACTTCCTTTGATTGAATAAATGAGCCTTGCTTCGGCTTTTCCTCGTAATCCGTCGAGGTTTTTACGCCGAAGCAAAAGTTTTGTTTAACCGGGACATGGTGTGTCTTTATTTTAGTATAAGTTCGAACATTGTTCAATTTAGAACTTCGCTTCTGCGCTACGAATTTTATTTTTCTGAATTAATAAGAATGATTAAAAACATTCCGAACCACGTTCCACCCGCTAAGAGAACCGACAAGCCCTAGCGAGGTTTATTAAACTCTGGATATTCCGAGTTTTAATAAGTAATCTGTCACATGCTCTTCAGTCGCGCTGTTGGAGGCTTGTAACGAGTCCTTGACGGCGACGCTATTGGCAACGACTGTACGAACGGAACTGGTCTCGTGCTCGAGATCGTTCCACCCGTTACAAGAGAATTGACAAACACGAACGAGATATCGAACTCCGGATTTTCCGAGTTCTCGATAATCGAACGTGATACATTCACTGCCGTACGATCTTTCGGACCGAGCGACGCTTCCTTTACGAGCTCGCGACAGGATATTCGACTAGAGACGTACAGGCAATAGTGTTCAAAGGCTCGCGCGTCCTCACAATGTATTACCAAGGAATAACTTTTTTATTATTACTTATTTTTTTATGAGACTTTTTCTAATAGATTTGTGACATTGTTCTGATTAAAATGATACCAAACACGATATAATTCGGATCATATACAGGTGTATGGTCATTATGTATATGTCAGGTACATAACATCGGTGAGGCAACAGTAATGCAATGACGACACTTTTTCATTTTTAATTAATTTTTTAGGAGACTTTTACCATCATATTTGTAATATTTCTCTGATCAAAATTTTTCTGATTATTCATACATATCTATTTTTTTAATTGACGATGGAGTAAGTTTTGATAACAGACAAAGAAATTAAATGATAAAGACATTAAAGACACACTCTCCTGACTGGGACATTTCGCGACTTTGAAAACGGGCAGAACCTCAGCTACATCTACATTAACCGTCTTGTCTTCTGTGAATTGGTCGATCATATATAAAAAGAATGCAGAGAAGAGAAAACCTAGGAAAATCTGGAGAAACCAATGTCGAGGTTCTACGGTGACGGATTTACATTTTGGATTTAGGCACGTAGATGCAATTTGCAACGGAGGGCCGACAATTGTTGTACGGTGAATTTATGGGACCGGACATATTTTGCAATTGTTCGTATTATCCAATATATTTTCAACGAGACGATGCGACTTGCAGTGTCCTTTTCTTTACTATTTACTCTCTTTATCTTTCACCAAAACTTACTCCATCGTCAATTAAAAAAATAGATATGTATGTATAACCAAAAAAATTTTGATCAGAGAAATATTACAAATATGATGGTAGAAGTCTCCTAAAAGATTAATTAAAAATGAAAAAATGTCGTCATTGCATTACTGTTGCCTCACCGATGTATGGACCTGACCTATACATAATGACCATACACCTGTATATGATCCGAATTATATCGTGTTTGGTATCATTTTAATCAGAACAATGTCACAAATCTATTAGAAAAAGTCTCATAAAGAAATAAATAATAACAAAAAAGTTATTCCTTGGTAATACTGCGACACTCCGCGTCTCTTTCTTTCCCATACGCTATCCTTCCTCGCGCCCTAAACTTTAATCGTCTATTACCCAAGTCAAAATCATCGGAATTATATCATATTTGGTATGATTTTTATTAGAAAAATGTCACAAATATGGTCATCGAAGTCCCATAAAAAAATGCATAATAATAAATAAGTTGGAAATTCGGATTAGGTATGTTTACATTTCTCGGTGACCGAGGCCTCTCGAGCTCGGCTGTCATTCTCTACGTTCGGCAAACCTCAAACAATGATATTTTGCTGACATTTTTTGCTGTTGTATGTTATAGCAAACATTACTGTGCATTCATCCATGTTTAATAGCACGACCTTGAAATGATCGTGAACTCCAAAATTTGCTAATTAATGCAGAACTTACTTTCAGCGACATTTCAGATTTCAACGGTAACAGAAATTCGACCATAAACTTCAACTTGTAAATAATCACATTTATTACTGCAATAAATGATCGAAATGATGTCCTTCCGTTGTGATACATTTCGTGAGGCGAAAAACGACAGATTGTACAGCTCTTTCGATGATTTCAGGTTTCATATCGGCACATGCAGCAATTATTCGTTCCTTTATATTTTCTGGCGTCGTGGGCTGCTCTTGATAAACCGTACCCTTTAAGGTCCCCAATAAGAAAAAATCAAGTGGGGTGAGATCGGGTGAACGAGTCGGCCATGATACAAGTCCATTGCGTCCAATCCAACGATTTGGGAATTTTTCGTTGAGGACACGTGTTGCAATATGGGAAAAGTGTGCTGAACACCCATCGTGTTGATACCATAATACTAGACGGTCCCTAAATAGTACAGCTTATAATAAACCTGGTAGAATATGTTCTAAAAATTCAGTATACTTCTGCCCACTTTGCGTACCGTTGATAAAATACGGCCCAATTATCCTATTATTTAGAATACTACACCAGACATTTATGGCCCATGGTCTCTTCTTATCGAGTTGTCTAAACCATCGTGGATTTTCAACCGACCAATAATGCATGTTCTTGAGGTTCACCTGACCATGATTTGTAAAGGATGCTTCATCCGTAAAAAATACTGTTTGGAAAAACATTTCATCACTTTCATATTTCCGTATACCCCATTGAGAAAAGTGTACGCGGTTTTCAAAGTCTCTTCCATGCAGCTCTTGGTGAAGAGATAAATGGAAAGAATGAAATTTTTGTGAATGAAGAATCCGGAATATGCTTTTCACACTTATACCGGTTTCACGTCCAAGTTGCATTATACTAACATGCGAGTTTTGATTAACTTTAGCGATGATATTGTTCACATTTCCTTCATGAGTAACAGTCTTATGTCTCACACGAATGTTTCTGTTGACACTACCAGTCTCACAAAATGTTTTAACAATACTTGAGTATGCTAAACGTGATGGACAAGAACGTTCTGGAAATCTGTCTTTGTAAATTCGTATTGTTTCTCTTAGACACTCTCGAGCTTCACCGTAAATTAAAACCATTTGAATTTTCTCCTGTTCTGAATAACGCATTATGGATCGCTTTTCAATACACTGAGAAATCTAGCAGTGAGCAAACTCTTAAATACATATCTCTGTCACTCTCTATGTACACAGAGGAATGATACAATGTGTTTATATACAAGTTCAAGTTCATGGTCGAATTTCTGTTACCGTTGAAATCTGAAATGTCGTTGAAAGTAAGTTCTGCATTAATTAGCAAATTTTAGATTTCACGGTCATTTCAAGGTCGTGCTATTAAACATGGATGAATGCACAATAATGTTTGCTATAGCATACAACAGCAAAAAAAATGTGTATATATGAATATTCGATATTCAAAATCAGATTTCAGATTGTGTGCTTAAATTTTTTTAATACAAATCTCAATAGTACAGCTATGAAGCATCGTGCCATTTGGGCAGCATCGACCCCACTGTGCGTCATATACCTGCTACCTATTGTTATGTTTTTCGAGCAAGAAGTGCGCTATTATGACTTTGTTTGAGGAAGTCCCCTCAAGCACGTGTTGACCGGGTGCCTTCCTACGTGTCTTCATCGGTCGGTTGTTATAAAGTAATTTAATCGTCTCGGAAACTAATTTTTACCCTAGCTTTAATTTCACCGTTGACCGGAATTTTGACATTGCAGGTCATCAAATTTATGGCACTAAGGCTTAGACCTTAAGCCAACAGACAAACGGTACAGCACTTTCTACATTCATTATTGCCGTCTGCAACACACCTTGTCGAGTTTAAAACATTACCAGAATACTAGAACCGCTTACGTGAACAGCTTTAGTAATAACACGGTACTTATTATCGGAGTCATCGAGTTTGGACGATGTAGAAGAAAAATAATTTTTGTGTCACTATTGCATTCACGTAAGCATTCTGAAGTTATCCATACATATCGTTTTCGAGACCGCGCAGCAGCTGAACGTTCAAAACCTTCGCCATGTTTAGTTGAGTTTGACACATTATTTCACCGCACCGATTGTCAGATGTATATTGCTTTTTTTTCATTATCATAGTCGTAAATTGTTATTTTGTTTCTTATAACGTTTAAATTCCTTAACGACGTATGTCGCAACTAGTATATTCCGCAACAAACTCCGAAAAGTTCTACTTTAACACTCGGTGACATAGCTTTTTAAATAATACAACATATATATATATATATATATATATATATATATATATATAATGTTCATGTCCCTTCTTGCCGCCACCCGGAGACCAGAGCCGGAAGCGGTTGATCGCTGAGCAATCTGGACGACACCTCCGGAAGGTTCAACCATAGACATCCCCTGGGGTGTGGAGGGGAATGAAAAGATTTCGGACTTCGGTAGCAAGCGACACGATTTCAGAGACACCACCGCCCTCTTAAGAGGCCTTCGGTCCTGTGTGCACGCGCTAAAACCCGGACAGACTCGGCTCTGTGCTGTGTGCCGAGACCTTAAAGGTCTGGGCACACAGCACCGGGCCGGGTGTCCGGAGAGTTTTTTCTACATAGGTTTGGTACAGGGAGTGCTGTGTGGACGCTCCGGAGGCAGTCTCATTCCGATTCATTCCTCGCGCGTCCGAAGGGCCATAATTCTGGACTCTTTACGAGCTCGTTGACAGTTCCCTGCTATGCACGGCTCCTTAAAGTAAACTATCGGTATCTCTCCTCTACAACATCATGGAAATATTATACTTTTCCGGCCTTTGGTGGAAAAGCGTCACACATTCTGATATTATACGTACATTGTACGTATAAATTATTTCATGTATTTTTTCCATGTTAGTCTCTTGTTCTGTAAGATATTTAAGGGTGTTTATTGCTAGGATAGTATAAGTATTTACAAGTATGTTACAGTTAGGTAGAGATACATTTAAGATAGTCTAAAGGCTAAATAACTAAGGGCTAAACTAACGCGACTAACTAACCGAAAACGACTACTCGTGAACAACTACGCTCTCCGCGCCCTAAGCGGCACAGCACGTAACTAACGCAAAGGCTGCTTACAAACATAAAGGCTGCTTACAGCTCGGCCTACCTGACCTCATGGTCGGCTCGACCATGCACACCATTCCAAATCACGTTTTATTCATCTATCCCGGAATCGGGGTCGCCGCATTTGATCCATGGCTTCATCCTATCGGGACTAAAGGTTCCCGTAAACGGCTTGTTGCTTAATTGAAATCCGGCGATATAACCAATAATGTATCTGTCCTTATCGAGTACTTTCTTTACCTCATATGGACCCTTGAACTTAGGTAATAATCTATGGTTTACACCCGCAGTGGTTACAATATTCCTTATCATTATATAATCGCCTACAGCATAGACTCGTGGTATTTTTCGCTTTTTGTCGTACATATACTTATTACAGTCTTGTAAGCGTCTGTTTTGTAAAATACCATTATTTCTAACTTCATCACGATTTATCTCTGCGTCAGTGATCGTCTGCAAATAATCACGTAAATCACTATCAGTGAGACCATACTGCTCACAGCCAAACAGTAATGAGCTGGGTGTGGCAACAATAGTTTTATGATAAGTTTTGTTTATAGAAAACTGAGCCTTAATCAGAGCTTTATCCCGGTTCTCATCCGCACTCATCTTGGACAACATTGATCGCAAAAATCGATTGACTCGTTCGACCTGGCCATTTGCTCTGGGGGTCGCACTAGCTATTTTAACGTGTTCAATTTCCAATTCGTATAACAAATCTGAAAATTCACGGGATGTGAACGAGCTGCCTCTGTCAGAGATAATTCGCTTACAATTGCCAAAATGATGAAAATATTGTTTCAATGAATAGATTAGTTCTTTAACAGCAGTTGACCTAACTGGATACATTAAAACAAATTTAGTAAAGGCGTCTATAACAATGAAAATATGCTTAAAGCCTCGGTTCGTTTTCTTTAATGGGCCATAATGGTCCACATGAATAGTATCGAAAGGTCGAACACCTTTGTCATAAATGTGCAATTGGCCTTCAAGTTTTCCAGTAGGAACAGAGTACGTTAAACATTTGAAGCAATTCTCAATATGCTCCTTCACCTGTACGCGCGTACTTGGAAACCAATAACATTTAGTAATCAGGCTGACGGCCTTTTCTAACCCTACATGTCCAACATCGTCATGACATTTTTCTATGACATCGCGGGTCATCGACTCAGGGACATAAAATACAAGATTCTTATGAATAGTCTTTATCACAGGATCTTGCAGTTGCTTATAAACTAAAATTTGATCGAAGGATAATGGTTCGATGAACAGTACGTTCCTACTTAGTGCGTCTACATGACGCATACGATCGGATGTTCGATGTATGATCTCAAAGGAATAGTTCTGCAAAATCATCGCCCAACGGCTAATACGTGGGTTGATATCCTTTTTGCTAAGGGCTAATTTGACGGCACTACAATCGGTTACAATAGTAAAGCTCGTTCCCTGCAAATAAACTCGGAATCTCTCTAATGCATAGATGATTGCCATCATCTCAAGCTCATAGCTATGGTATCGGCTTTCTATCTGTGTCGTTCGTTTTCTAAAATACAAAACAGGGTGCATCTGCAAGTCTTTCTGTTGTTGCAATAAAATGGCACCATAACCATAAGAACTTGCATCAGTGTGCAATTCAGTTTTTGCCGTCGGATTGTAGAAAGCTAACACCGGCGTGCTCACTAACCGGTCGCGAAGTGTTTCAAATGGATTCAACTCCGCTGCACCGAATTTAAAAGGTACATTCGACCTGATAAGGCTGTAGAGGGGTTTAGCGATTAAAGCAAAGTCTGGCACGAATTTACGAAAATAGCTAGTTAAGCCAAGGAAACGCTGCACTTCTCTAGCAGTGGTGGGTTGCCGAAAAGATTGAATGGCTTCGACGTTAGACTTATTCGGTGTTACCCCATTTTCTGAAATATTGTAACCCAAGTATTCAATATTCTGTCTCAAAAAGTGACATTTCCGAAAATTTAATTTCAAATCGTATTTCGATAACAATTGTAAAACTTCACGAAGAATATCTAAGTTCTCCCTAACAGTGCCAGTGGCAATAAAAATGTCGTCCATGTATAAAAGAATTTTCCCTGCATCTAATAAAGGTTTGAAGACTAGGTTGATAAATCTTTGAAAAGCGGCTGGCGCATTGGCCAGTCCAAATGGCATCTTGAGATATTCAAACTGTCCATCCGGAGTGACAAAAGATGTAAATTTGATTGAATTCTCAGCTACTGTTACCTGACGAAATCCATCTTTAAGAAATAGGAACTATTGGCTAAGGTCTCCTTCCGATCCGTCCTGCTAGCGGAGCTGGTAAGGACGCGCGCGGAGCGTGCACCGCCCTGCTGGCTGAGCTAGTAAGAAGATACGCTGAGCGTATACCGCCCTGCTAGCGAAGCTAGTAAGAAGATACGCTGAGCGTACACCGCCCTGCTAGCTGAGCTAGTAAGAAAACAGGCGGAGCCTGTATCCGGATCCATGTAGCTGAGCTACCTGGACTACCGTCAACTGAAGTGGGAGGCCCCGTAACTGGCATCTTCGCCGACCTCGGGGTCCGAAAGACCCGACCCGGGGCAGGGGATCGTGGCTTCAACCACGATCAACCGCACGTCCTGACACCGCCGAGCACCAGGTTCGCGAAACCGACCGCGCCGCGCACCAGACTTCGATAACCGCGAACAACCGCGAGCGGCAGCTATCCCGGCGTTAATTGTAAATACACCGCCTCGTTATTTTACGAACCTAACCTCTCCGTTTCCCGACCATTCTCCTCGCCGGACGAACCCTGGGCCGACGAGCGTTTTCAGCACGAGGAGAACCGCCGCGAGTTACCGTACACTCCGCGGAAAACCGGAACCGTTACAATATTATAATTATATTTTTATTACTATTATTACTATATACATATACTGTATACTATATACATTATTATTACGATTATTATTATTATATTATACATAATTATCCATAGGTACATTATACATTAGCGATATTAAATAGATTTTTGTAATAAATTATTTTTTTTACAAAAGGGCTTTTTAGTATGAATTATACTATGAACAAGACCAACATGAAAAAAATACATAAAATAATTTATACGGAATAAATATACTAACAAATAATAAATAAGTAGTACCAGAATACTAGAACCGCTTACATGAACAGCTTTAGTAATAACATGATACTTATTATTGAAATCATCGAGTTTGGACAATGTAGAAGAAAAATAATTTTTGTGTTACTATTGCATTCACGTAAGCATTCTGAAGTTATCCATATACGATATATATATATATATATATATATATATATATATATATAATATATTATATATATATATATATATATGTATATATATATTATATATTATATATGTATATATATTATATTATATATATATATATATATATATATATATATATATACATTTATGTGCAATTCTTCTTCTTCTTTTACAAATTATTATTATATAGTCGTTTTGTGCGATTCGAAATGCGAGAGTCGATACACGGTCGAACGCGAGAAACAAATTGATGTACAAGGCTTTTTATTTCTCGGCCATTCCTTACATTACGTACCTAATCGAGTCATTTTTGCGGACCTTCCACCCACCGACTGATCGACCGCTATTCACGGGCAAGCATGGAAAAGCGAATATCCTTTGTACGACACACCGATAACAGTTTAGGTAAAATAAATGACATCTCGTGTCCTCTTCTACCGTGTTCTTTTTTTTTCTACGTGAAAGTTGTAATTTTAGGACAAACGCTATCGACCCTCATTTCAGAAACTCAAAAAACTATTCAGCAAATCTATCGACCCAGAATATAATAAATAGTTCCCGCGATACCAGACACTTGTCGGAATAGTGGCTCGGATCTTTTTTTTAATTTGAGTATGTTGCGGTCTTTAATGACCTATGAAGATATTCCAAAGGAAATAAGGTATCTTAAAAATTGTTGCTTTTACAAATCGATGAAAATTTGTTTTTAAGAGCTTACTGCATGCGAAGGGCATGCGCTTAGTATCAAAAGTATCAGTTAGTTTTTTGCCATTCCAAGGAAAATTGTTTGGTAGGATATTTTTCTGCGCGTCCATCGTCAACGTTTTTCGGGACGGCGAAACAGCTGCACGTTCAAAACCTTCGCCGTGTTTAGTTGAGTTTGACAAATTATTTCACCGCACCGATTGTCAGATGTATATTGTTTTTTTTTCATTATCATAGTCGTAAATTGTTATTTTGTTTCTTATAATGTTTAAATTCCTTAATAACGTATTTCGCAACTACTATATTCCGCAACAACTCCGAAAAGTTCTACTTTAACACTCGGTGATATAGCTTTTTAAATAATACGACATATACATATATATAGTGTTTATGTTCCTTCTTGCCGGCACCCGGAGACCAGAGCCGGAGCGGTTGCTCGCTGAGCAATCTGTCCGAAACCTCCGAAAGGTTCAACCATTGGCATCCCCTGGGGTGTAGAGGGGAATGGAACGATTTCGGGCGTCGGCAGCAAGCGACACGATTTCAGAGACACCGCGCTCTTAAGTGGCCTTCGGTCCTGTGTGCACGCTAGGGTGGACTTAAGCTACACTTGGCGAAAAATTTGTATCGAGATACAAAGCACGACGCCCTCCAGAATGGTTCCTTTTGGTGAAAAAAAAATTTGTGCAAAGTTTGAGATTGACCGAAAAAAGGATCACGTGCCGCATTTAAATTGAAAATTTTGAAATTTTTGAAATTCACCGTAACTATAAAGTATTATATATCGTTGGATTTGTAATTTTTTTCTAAATAAGAATATGGAAAAATTATATGATCTCAATTAAAAAAAAATGACAATGACCTTGAAATTTGGAAAATTTGATTTTCAAAAAAGATTTTCTTTTTACCATAATATTTACCATATTGAACAGTGTAACTTTCTCCTCTGACATTTTTTCATATAACCACAAATAACAGATATTTAAACATTTCCATTTATTACCTGAGAGAGAGAGTATGATCTGTCGGCGTTTGCCGCAGTCGTCTTTTTGCTTCCCATAGTAACACATTTTTTTGTTTGGGAGTCATGGGTTAAGCACATTAACAGTAAGCCTAGATTTTAGCGGCCGAGTAACGACTTCAACCAGGTAGTTGCGACCAACCGAACCCTGCGGATTTGCACATTTTTTGACCGGCAATTTATGAGTTTCAACGACCGAATATAATTTGTTACGTTACCTCCAGATGTACCCCGTGGACCTCAAGTCCACTTTTTTACAATTTTACCTATCTTGAAACTCGTAAGCGCACACCCGGAAAACAGATGTAAACCCTCGTTATAAAATTTATAACCACCCGTACTTGAACTCCCACTCCTATTCCTGCTCCTACCCGTACTAGTTTTCCCACCAATAACTTTCAAGTCCATCAACCAATCATCAAGCTTTTCCAAAAAAACGACACCCACATCGAAGTAAGATTTAGATGTACCAGAGAACCGCGGACTAGATTCTGAAAATCAAATTTTCGAAATTTCAAGGTCATCGTTATTTTTTTTTAATTAAGGTAATATAATTTTTCCATATTCTTATTTAGAAAAAAATACAAATTCAACGATATATAATACTTTATAGTTACGATGAATTTCAAAAATTTCAAAATTTTCAATTTAAATGCGGCACGTGATCCTTTCATCCGATCGGTCTCAAATTTTGCACAAATTTTTTTCTCACCAAAAGGAACCATTCTGGGGGGCGTCGTGAAAAAAATTCGTTGGTCAAAAAATAAGGTCCACCCTAGTGCACGCGCTAAAACCCGGAGAGCCCCGGCCCGGTGCTGTGTGCCCAGACCTTTAACCGTTACAACGAGCCTATGAATGCTATATCTTTTTCAAAGTTATTAAAATGATCGAATTTGCGTGTTATCTGATTTCTTCGTAATACCGAATGATACTTAGACATTATTCAATTCATGATTGATTATTAAATCTTCCTTAACAATTGTAATTAAATAATGGAATAAAATATTTTTCTTCTTGGCATACTGCTTAACTTCATATTTTCGAGATTCAACAGCCATATTATAACTGACCATAGGTAGTATAACGCATGATTCAAACAATTTCTTTAAATATTTCAAAATGGAGGATAATATGACAAAATGTTTCGTTTTTCTTTGTATGCGAGAAGTTATCTAAAACAACAAGGAATTCTAATAAGAGACTGTTGCTTTGGTTGCATAAGCACGCACATCGTATATAGGGTGGGGCACTATAAACAGGTCACCTGAATAACTCGCTTGCTTTTGAAGATAGAAGAAAATGCAGTAGACCAAATGTACTTGATATCGAGGCGCTCGTAATCTGCTGTCATTAATTTTTTTTATAGGTGGAGACGTCAAGGAGATATGAAGGTCAACACTGTATTTTTAAATGGAACGGTATGGTTTTTTATTTACATTCTGATAGTGTGTTTCAAGACAAATACAATAACCTATTAAGAAGGTCATTCAAGGTCACGCAAGGTCAACTGCAATAGAAAATTAATCTCAAAGCACTCTCCAAATACTTTTGTGTCTTCTCTGGTTGTTGACATACCGCTCTTGTAAGTATAGATAAAGGTCACAGAACATAAATAAACATACAATCACATTTTATGCTTACCTGTACCCAGAAATGTTATTAGTAGTTTGACTACCGACTAGCGTACGGCTTCGTAATATTCAATCTGAGTATTCAATTTTCAAGAATGCGTTGCACAATAGCAGAGAAAGTGGAAATGGTTATCATTTCTAGTGAATGTCATAGAATTATGAGGAAAGCGGTACGCGTGTATGGTGAAAAATTTGCCTTCTTCATAATAAAATAATTGGTCCATATTTCATTGATGGCACGCTAAATAGTCATAAATACGAGAGAATCTTAAAAGACGTTTTGCCAGAATTGTTAGAGGACATTTCACTGGACATGCGACGGTCCATGTGGTTCCAACAAGACGCATGTCCTGCTCATTCAGCACGAAATGTTACAAAATTACTGAACAGGACATTTGAAGGTCGTTGGATTGGTCGATCAGGAAGCAATAAATGGCCAGCACGTTCCTCAGACTTGACACCATTTGTGGGGAAAATTGAAGGAACAAGTGTACCGCGAAAAACCAACAACCACAGTGGATATGCAAACACGTATAAAAAGACCTTGCGCTGTAATAGATACAATTGAAATTTGTCAGGCATCATCAGCAGGTATCATCAGTATTGCAACGTTTTAGATTATGTCTCCGCGTTCAAGGTCGTTAAATTGAACACTTGAAGTAGCAGTGAATACGTAAATAACATGTTACATGTAAATCGTCGTAATGCTCGAAGAGTGCTTTGAGACACTTTATTTTCTATTGCAGTTGACCTTGCGTGATCTTGAATGACCTTCATAATAGGTTATTGTATTTGTCTTGAAACACACTATCACAATGTAAATAAAAAACCATACCATTTCATTTAAAACAACAGAGTTGACCTTTATATCTCCTTGACGTCTCCACCTATAAAATAATTAATGACAGCAGATTACGAGCGCCTGGATATCAAGTAAGTTTGGTCTGGTGCATTTTTTTCTATCTTCAAAACCAAGCGAGTTATTCAGGTGACCTGCTTATAGTGCTCCACCCTGTATACTTCAATCGCATTGTTTGCAACGAACTCGTTCCATTGTCACAATTCTTAGAATTCTAACTATTTCTGAAACAGTACACTACGTTTTATTCTTACGATAGAAACTTCCATTCGTGACAAATAAATACAAAAAAAACAAAAATCTAATAAATATTAAACTGTAAATCGATGCGGCAGGTGGAGCAAAGGGAAGATCGTAAATTGATGCTAAAGTACGGTAATGTAGGCCGCAATTTAACGATACTATGCCTGCTGTTCATGTACTCAGGTGGTTGCATGTACCACACAATTATGCAGTACACAATCGGTTCATACGTCAATGAACACAATCGCACGATCAAGCCGTTGGTTTATCCCACGTACAACGGATTCTTCGATCCACAAGCGTGGCCCATTTACGAATTGGTGTACGCTGTGCATTCTTTTACCGGATACATAATTTGTACCATTACGGTGGATGCTTGCGGATTGGCAGAGTTGTTTGCCAACCACATTTGCGGTCAGATCGACATCATGATATTAAGGTTGCAGAAATTAGTTGAACATGATAGAAATAAAGACCTGTGTCCAAGATTAGTAAGGATCGTCCATCATCATGTACGGACGCTAAGATACGATCCTCCAATCATGTAACACCAGTTTGATCAACGACGAAAGTATATTGCAACCTCGTTCCAAATTTTCGACAATGGTAGAAACACTTCTGCAAGAAGTATGCTTTTTGGAATTCATTGGTTCCACTTTCATGATATGTCTACTCGAATATATGACTCTAACGATACTTCTTGTCTAATAGTACCCCTTGTGCGAAAGAGAAAATTTTGTGAAAATTTAAATATGTTTATCTTAAAAAAATTATACTTCCTTTTGAAATATTAAGAATGTCCTACAAATTCCTCAACATCCAATCATTGTCATAATTCGAATTTGAGGTTTTCTTTCGAGGCATATTTTAGTTAGTCGTGCACACATCTAACATACAAAAATGTTCGAATACTTGTTTTCTTAATGCATGATAATACCTATAACAGGATTGGGATATTAGCAACGCGTTCAAGATTGTTACGTATATTATGCTACTCTTATCTCTAATGTTCAATGTATTCATACTGTGTTACATTCAGGGATTGAAACTGTTATGATATCGGTTCCGGTTCTCGAAACAGTTATGAAGAACCGAAATGATGTTATAACTGTTACGAGAATATCGGTTCTGGCTTATATCGGTTACGGTTCTCGAGAACCGATATTATTTCGGTTCTAAACCAGTTATTTTTCGGTTCTGGGTTTCGGTTCCAGTTTCGGTTCTGTCTTCTGTCATTCTGTATATTTCTACATTTAGAGTACAAAATGTAAATAATTCTGTAATTCCTAGGATACGTGAAAGCGGAAGCAGGCTAAGAATGATATTCACGGACGGGGCTGGCCATCATTCTTACAGTATTCCGCCCACAATTATTAAAGATAAGTGTATTTCTAGTTTTATGAGAAATTAATAATTTTGTAATTAACAGTGCACGCGAAAACAGAAGCCGTGGACCAGTAATGATTCCGTAGATAATAATTCTACTTGTATTTACAAACGAAATGCTTAGAATTTAGACTAATGAATTTTAATGTTAAGAATGTTAAACAGGACCGTAATGATGCACATATCCAGTTAGACAATCGAGAAAATAATAGAGAATCTAAAACTATTTTTGTTTGTGTTTTACTTAAAATCGTAACTTACTTAAACATTTGCAAAACATTAAAAAAATATTTTTAAATTCATGTGAACAAATCGTATAAAATAATATTGAAAAAATAAAATACGACGTATGGAAAAAAAACTTTGCCACCGGCAGGATTCGAACCCCAGACTTTCCGCTCCGTAGTCAGACGCATTAACCACTCTGCCAACCGGCGATGTTGTAACCATAACGAACATTTTGGTATATATCGCCCACTAGACAATTTTTTCTCTCTCTCAATTCGCATTTCCTACGTAAAATAATTGCTTGTTTATATGGGATAACGTTAAAAATTGCTTAATGTACACCTGCGGTAAAACCAGGAGGCGTAACTTTCCTCCTCACAACAAAAACGTCGAAGCAATTTGGTTTTCATAGTTTTTAACAATGATCTCCCACAAGAAAAAATCTAAAAAAAATTGAGGACACTGACGGTTGTGGTACTATGTCGGGGAACTAAACAGCAAAATAGCATGTTTTTATATTTTCGAGAAATCTGCATTTTCCCGACGTTTTCCTTCCCCGAAACAAAAAAAATCTGATAATACTCTCAAAACTGTGTCTTAGGACCCAAAATATTTCACATTTTTTTCAGAATTTTAGAAAGCATCAAAGAGCGGAAAATGCGTGGAAAAGCGCGAAATCTAATTTACCCTGTAACTACCCTCATGGGCAAGCTAGGGGGTTGAGATTTTACTCAGAGGGGTTTTTCTCGATCAGCTTTCGAATGGTTCAATGGCCATTGAAAAACCTCTGAGGGCATTTTTGACCATTTTATTCGGCTAGGCCCTTTGCCAAGTGTAGCCCAGCCAAGCCATGCGCCACCGACCTGAACAAGTGATAATCTGAAGGTAACAGGTCTGGCGAATACGGCGGGTGCGGTAGCAGATTCCATTTCAGCGTTGTGATGATGTCCTTGATGATGGAAGTGCGATGGCACGGAGCGTTGTCGTGCTGCAATATCACTCGTTCGTGTCTCGTGTTCCATTCTGGCCGTTTTTCGAGCAATGCATGTTTCAAATTCGCCAGTTGTTGTCGGTAGCGATGCCCATTGACAGTTTCGCCCGGTTTCAGCAGCTCATACTAAACGATTCCTTTTTGGTCCCACCAAACGCAGAGCATTATTTTGTTTCCGAAACGATTTGGGCGTGGTGTCGATGTTGATGCTTCGCCAGGTGAAAGTCACGATTTTTTGCGTTTGGGATTCTCGAAATAAATCCACTTCTCATCCCCAGTAACAATTCGATGCAGAAAACTCTTTCTTTTTTGCCGCGAAAGCAAAATTTCGAAAGTGGCTCTTCGATTTTCCATCTGTCTTTCAGTCAACTCATATGGCACCCATTTTCCTTCCTTTTGGATTTTTTCCCATGACACGTAAACGTTTGAAGATACCTTGACGAGTCACGTTTAATGCTTTCGCAAGTTGATCTTGTGTTTACGTGTCATTTTCATCCAATAACGATTGCAGATCGGCGTCCCCAATTGTTTTTGGTCTTCCGAAGCGCTCCTTGTCTTTAATGTCGAAATCGCCACGTCTGAAGCGTTTAAACCAATCTTCACAAGTAGTTTTCGATGGTGTATGTTCGCCGTAGGCTTCCTCGAGCAAACGACGTGCTTCAGCTGCATTGCGTTTTAGGTTAAAATCGAAAAGCAAAACTTCCCGGAAATGCTGTTTATTTAGCACAAAACTCGTTACCTTTGTTGTTAGAAAAAATACTTTTGCGTAGCGATATTTTTTAAAATTAGACTGAGCTACTTCTACTCATGCCTGACATAGGTCGAATGGTCAACTGTTTCTGAGATATAAACGTTGTTGTTTCATTACAGTAATACGCTGACATTTCTAGCACGGTACTTTGAAAATGTGTAATACTAATAAGATCCACAATCGCCGATACACAGCCGATTGATTCCTGATGAAATTTACTGTCGGCACTTGAATGAGGACATTCAGAACACTGTTTATAAACATTGAAGTAAATATCGCATGCGATAGAAACAAGTAAGTCAATCATGATTCTAGCAAACAAAAATGTTTATATCTCAGAAACGGTTGACCTTTCGACGTACATTTACTAAGGCTTATTTACTCAGTCTTTACTCACTTATACAATATAAATATTGAATGGTCTTTTTGAACAACCTGTATAGACAGTGATACACGCTATTGTAGCATGTCACAGCAACCATGTGGTTCAACTTGTAACTGAACACACTTAATGGCTCCACACTTGTGAAGAAACCCAATCCGCGACTCTGGAGAATGGTCTGTTATTTCTGCGAATTTGTGTTGTTCTTTTTTCAATGAGTGGTCGATCAATCTGAAACTACAATCAAAGTGCACGCACGCTTGCCCCAGCGCAAGCTCAGCGTTCGTGCATAATCAATGCAACTAGACCCCCTTTCGTGAACAGTCGCTTTCAAGCATCCTACACGCGAACACCATGAAACCTGTCATAGTCGTAGGTCAAGAACAGAACGCCGACAAACCACGAAATCCGTACTACGAGAAAGACATCGTTTACATTTTCAAGATAAGCAGATGGATCCTGAATTCAATCGGCATTTGGCCGAGCATCTTGGAGAATAATAATCAATTTCTTCCAAAAATCGTGATCGGATTCTGCAACGTGCTTCTACTCTTCGCGATAGTACCGTTCAGTTTATACCTCTCGATCGAGGTAAAGGACGTGGTGATGAGATTAAAGCTCATTGGTCTGTTCAGCTTCTGTTCGGTAGCATTGATGAAATATTGGGCGCTTACCGCGTGCAAGCCCAACCTCAAGTACTGCATTGAATTCATTCAGCACGACTGGAAAGAGGTCAGTGGTTTCATTAACTATTACGAGACTGCCGATTGTTATGTAAAATAAGAGTTGCCTGCATCAGTTGTACGATTCAGAAGCTGCATAGACCTTTGTTTCTTTTGTTAATAATTTCTTTGAGTTGAAATTAATAAAATAGCATTTTTCAATTTTTTAAATATTTTTACCGCTGCGAGTTGGTCTATTCCTTTTTGTCATAAATGCATAACATTGGCAGTCCAATCACTACTTCTGCTTACCACTAGAAATGAGTAATGAAGCACATTAAAATAAACGTCGTGTAATAATCGAATGATCACTGGTTATAGCACTTTACATTTTTAATAATCAATACACTGCGGATTTTATGAATGTGTTACAACAATGAGTAAATCATATGTAAAAGAGAAAAGAAGTATTTAAAGAAGATAATGATACTATTGTACCAACTGGATAAAATTATTTAAAAACCAAATAAAATCTGCAGTCTAGTAACTACATGATTCAACAAATGTTACCCTTCTTGTTCATGTCGAAATACTTAATCGTAAATAAAATATGCGTTACTGTCTTTTATAATTACATAATAACTATCCAAGAACAGTGGCCTTTAAGGAACCTCTTCATACTTCAAAAATTGTTTAAACATGTTTACATATTTATAAAGTTAGGAAAAAAATACAGTAGCACTTGTAGTTACATTACAAAAAATACGCAAGTCTAGTCAAGTTTCAATCGTGCTGTTTGCAATTTGTTCATGCTCTGAACAATACAATATATTTATCCTCACATTAGAAACTTTTATCTTTGACAATTAAAAATAAATGTAATTTTAACGTTTTAACACCGGTCAACGAGTGTTCGTTCTTTAGATTTTATACACAATCTAAAGTTATATATCCGAATTTCAGGAAATGTTTCAATGTTTAAACTATTGCATCTATTACTTTATTATATTATAGTCTTATCCATTATTATAAAGTCTTGTACATTATTACTTAGACTATCTTATTCCAAAGGTTTAAAACATTTAAAATAATCCGAAGTATAAAAAAATGTATAAAAAAGATGAACAATAAAAGTACTAAAGTAATATATAATAATAAATAATATGAATAAATGAGTAAATGGCTTGCCGTGATAGAAAGTTTTCAATCGTAAAAGAGCCAGAGCAAAATTGTTAGGAAATTAATCTTGCAAGTAAACGAAGAATGTTGGGAAACGATTTGGCAGGTGGAGCACAGCGAAGATCGAGAATTGATGCTAAAGTACGGCAATGTGGGTCGAAATCTAACGATACTCTGCCTGGTATTTATGTACTCGGGCGGTTTCATGTACCACACGATCATGCAGTACGCGATCGGTACGTTCGTCGATGAACACAATCGTACGATCAAACCGCTGGTTTATCCTACGTACAGCGGATTATTCGACTCACAAGCGAGTCCCTTTTACGAATTAGTGTACACTGTGCATTCTGTTACGGGATACGTAATTTATTCCATTACGGTGGGTGCTTGCGGATTGGCAGCGTTGTTTGCCACCCACATCTGCGGTCAGATCGACATCATGATACTAAGGCTGCAGAAATTAGGTCAGCCTGATGGAAATACGGACTTACATCCAAGATTAATTAGGATCGTCAAGCATCATATAAGAATGCTAAGGTACGATCATCCGATCATGTATCCCGAGTTTGATCAATGACAAAAGTATACTGCCACCCGGTTACAGATTTTCGGCAGTGGTAGGGACACTTCTGCAAGAAGTATGCTTTTTGGAATTCATTGGTTCCACTTTTATGATATGTCTACTCGAATATTATACTATAACGGTGCGCTAAATTTCACGTTCTTCGCCCCCATAGACTTTATTGTTCATGTCTCGAACAACAGTCCCCGTTTAACAGTACCTTTTGTGCAAAAGAGAAAATTTTGTGGAAATTTACTTATTTATTAAAAAAATTATACTTTCTTATAAAATATTAAGAATGATTTGAATGTCTACAAATTCATCAACATCCAATCATTGTCATAATTCGAGTTTGTGGTTGTTTTTCGAGGCAAATTGTAGTTAGTGATACATGTATACTATAATGTATGAACTTTATCGAATTTTTGTAAACATTTAATCATCGCATGACAGGATTGGGAGGTCAACAACACACTCAGTCTTATTACATATACTATGCTACTACTGTCTTTAATGTTCAATATATTCATACTGTGCTACATTGGTGATCTTCTAGTAGAGAAGGTAGGCATGGCATTATATGTACATATAATACCTCAGTACTTAATCATGCACGTGCATTGTAAGTGAAGTACAGTTCTTCTGCACATTACAGACTAGCAATGTTGGATCGTTGTGTTTTATGATCGATTGGTATAAATTTCCTGTTGAAACAATGCGCAGTCTAATCTTGATCATCGCTATGTCAAATAATCCTGCGAAAATCACTGCAGGTCACATAGCAGATCTGAACTTGTCCACTTTTGGAAGCGTAAGTGAGATTTTGAATTTAATTATATTGTACTATGTTACAATCAAAATAATCATTCAACTGGTCTACTATTGCAGATCCTCAAAACATCACTAGCCTATTTAAGTTTCCTTCGAACAGCTGTGATGTAATGCGGAATTTCAGTACCTGTTGTAGAATAAGTGAATATAACTGTTTTCATAGAAAGGTGATATGCCAATGTAATTATTTGAAATCCTACATGTTGGTATTAATGTATTATACTTTACAACTGCATTTTTTATGCTGATTAGAGGCAAGAATTCTTCAGGTCACGGGCTAAAAAGATGGAAATTTTATTCGATTAGACACTCGGGCTCGCGTGTAAATAATGTAAATACTAGTGTAAATAGTGTTGTCGCGAGTGTGCGATCTGGTCCCTGCGTCCCTTTGATTATTTCTCAGTCGGTGCCATCTTTGTCCGCGGAACAGGAAGCGATGCGACCCGTATCCGATTTAGGATACGTAGCGAAGCCGACGTGGTATGACGGGTCACGTCTTGGGAGGACTACAGGATTCAACTTGAAACGGACGCGCAATTAAACGGCTGGGACGAAGCGAGGAGGGTTGCGGCCTTTTTCGCTTCGTTGGATGTTCCTGCCGGGGGAGTACGGGGGAGTACGGGGGAGTACACCTGATAAGTATTTCGATTTTGACGAGATTGTTTCGGCAATTGAATTCCGGTTTGGTATAAAGAATTTTGCATAGCTGAACTATGTACTGTTCTAAAATTATAAACAGCAATAAGGGAGGTCAATCTCTGCTTTGGCCACGGAGATTCAAAGGTTGGCGCAAACTACATTTGCGGAATGTCCTGTTGATGTTCGAGATCGGTTGGCCGCTTCTCAGTTTATAGCATTCCTGGCCAATGAATAGATAAAGAGAAAGAAGCGACATAAGGATTTTACATCTCTCAGAGCTACGGTGAACAGAGGTTTGGAGATGGAAGCCCTCGAGATGACAGCGCCAGAGAATCGGGTGCTCGAACGGAACTTAAAACATGTAATTTCTTCCGAGGGTATGTCAGGGCATTCCCGTGTGGCTGGGGAACAGCGTGAACTGCCGCATTGTTGGAGCTGAGGTCAGAATGGACACCTAGAACGAGACTGCTGCAGGAACGGAAGGAAGAGGATGCGTTCGTTGCGGCAGAAAAACACCAAAAAGTCGGCGTAACGGGGGACCGTCTGACTTCATCATCTGTTCCTCCCACCGTTGTGCTGCCAAAAGATTATTTCAAGGCAAAGCTAGTCCGGCGAACATGGCGGAGGAGAAGATTTTCTCCGGCCAAAGACTGCCGATTCTTGATCGCAGCTCGCGGGAAGAAGTGGAGGAGAAGAACTGAGGTGAAGAATGAAGATACAAGTTGGATAGAAGAATGGATCAGTTTTGGGTGTCACGAAGAGAATCACTCTGTGCCGAGGAATCATCTTCGTGTTCCGATTGGAGGATACTCGGAATACGCCGGAAGATTCGCTGAGGATAACAGAGAAGTCGAAGTTTTCTGTCGTAGGTGATGTGTCTGTGCTGCACGGAAAAATTCCAAGGACAGGGGCAGAGGATCTCTGGGTTTTAACGTCGGGACTCTGGGAAGTATAGTGTCCGACATTGTGGGACTCTTTCCGGAGTTTGCCGCGGAAAACAGATACGTGAAGTCCTTGCGGAATACGTGCTGGTAGTTCGGCTGGAGCGACGGCACGCGGTGACAATCGTGATGATCAGACTTGCAGCAGATGTACTAAGTCGACAGGGCGTACTTTCCAAACTTCATTCGGATCAAGAAAGAAGAGTGCAAGACTTGAAGATTCAATACGAAGGTCGTGGTACACTGCGGTCCGTTCAATATGGAAAATACGAGAGGAGTACCAGCTTCCTACTCATTGTTTTTTAGTGCTTTTTCCTTCAGTTGGGCGAGAAATGTCGGGAAGTTCGCTGTTTGTTAAAGGCCACTTAGTTATAACTTTTGCCTACTTTTCGGACAGGGGTACATTGAAATTGCAAAGGTTGACATGTCAGAGGATTGCTGTTTTGATATATTCACGATACGACGATGGGTCCTCACGAAAAATCCGACTCTCAGTCATTCGAACTCAAGCTTTCATAAAGTATAGATCAACGAAAACGAACGAAGACACATTCGAGCTAGACAAACGAGTCTCTCAAAGTCGAAGTCAAGTTCATTCAAAGATCTCATACTATTGAATTAATAAAAATTCATAGAGTCCAAGTCTAGGACGAAACGCTGCTTCTCACTAAATTCACACATCGAACTGATCATTGAACTGGCTACCCAATATTAATTTGGCGGGTAGTGAATCGGTAATTTCGAAGTCGACGCGTCCGCTACAACCGAGCTTAAGATTTACAACCTTAAGTGGACACGAATCATCCGCGCGTCGCACCCGAAATTCGCATCGAACAGTCGCCGTAATGTAAAACTGCCCTGTGATAGACAACCCCTAAGGAAATAATGAAAGAGAGGGGTCGTTATGAAAGTATTAACCAACTGACAATTGAAGAGTCGTTCTCTGACAGATTTCATATTGTACATTTGGAAATAATTAGAATAGTAAATAAGTGTAAATGAAGTGTTCCTTTATAAGTGCCGCGACGCGTGAGGAGTGCCGTTCGCGGAATTCGCAACAATACAAAACAATGAGTCTTCGTTATTTTTACTTTGATATTTAGTACGTACTCTGCTAAAATTCTGTGAGTATTGAATATTAATGATTTGCTTTGCCCCAAAAAAGTGTAAAAGATTACATATTAACAATTCTCACTATACAATAAGTACCTAATACATGCAATACTTATTTCCACTTTATAAAGCGGTAACAAAGTGTGAATTAGTATACTCACGTTCTCACTCTTCCAATCACACGAAAGAAACATGCGACGCGTTTCAATCAATGATTTGAAATCCAATACTTGGGGACTAGGCCCCTTCTTCCCTTATTAATCCTATAGTTACCAAAGTTGAAGTTAAAGTAGACAATTTTAATCACTTCAAGATTCAATTCGGTGAATGAATTTCATGTCATCAAAGGTACTTAAAATACAAACATCAAATGCACCCTAAAATCAATTAAAGTTGAGTTCATTACTGTGGATTTTATTACCGTAATATAAAAACATAATCTATTCCCACGAAAAAAATTCTGGAAATAGAAGCATCTTCTGAATTGAACCAACAATTGCATTTCTGTAATCTTCGATTTCATTTACTGTAGGCAATATTACCCAGTGCCTTACCATTAGTATCCTTGACAGTAGCTAAGACCTCTAAGCAACACATTCGAAAGTCTATAGACCACCTCACCTACAAGGAATAGCAATCTCTTCCAATTCACGTTAAAAAAAATTCTACTCCTCTATCGATTGCCGCATCCCCTCGTGAAACGTTTAAAGCTGAAATCCCGGTGCAAAGTTTCCCAATGGCCATCGAGTGCAGCAAAAAATATCAAGGACGCGCCTGCGTCGTTGCAATATCGTCTGGTAACTGTCTGTCTTGTCACTCAGTCGACAAAGGTCACCGGAATTCCTAGCATCATGCGTGATCAATCAACTGACCGAACTGACGACCACATTGTCAATTCTCATTACAAAAGCGACGTAAACTATACTCTGGAAATGTGCCGATGGGTGACGCAGCCGATCGGTGTTTGGTCATTCGTGTATACCCGAATCGGCACAGTAGAGAAATTGGTGTCGATAATTCTACTCACAGTGTGTTTCTCCGATCTGTTGTTCTCGATTATTCCGCCCGGACATTACCTCATTTTCGTGGAGAAGAACGTATATCTTACAGTGAAGTTACTCGGCCCGCTCGGATTTTGCGTGTCCTCGACGATCAAGTACTTTTACCTTGTTTTCAAAAGGAACATTTTCAAACGCTGTATCGTACACATGGAACGAGACTGGCAAAGTGTGGTAGATCAACGCTATCGTCAGATCATGGTCAGGCATTCGTCCCTCAGTCGACAACTGATCGTTCTCTGTGCGATCTTCCTGTACAGCGGAGGCATGTCTTATCATACTATAATGCCCTTTCTCTCCAAACCGAAGATGAGAGGTAATCTGACTTTGAGGCCGTTAATATATCCCGGCTACGATGCGTTTTTTGATAGTCAGGCCAGTCCAACGTACGAGATCATCTTTTCCATGCACTGTCTCTCCGGTTTCATCAAGTACAGCATAACCACCTCTGCGTACAGTTTAGCCGCGTCGTTTGTTACTCACATCTGCGGACAAGTACAAATACAGATCGCCAGGTTGGAGAACCTTGTTGAGGATATTCAGAAAAATACCTGTTTGAACCCGGTTGCTGTTATCGTGCGTGAACATGTAGAAATTCTCAGGTATGAAGATAAACTATGAATTAACCCTTCGGTGGCGGAGTCGGGTATTTCTTTATTCTGAGTATTAAAATCGTTATATTAGTATACACTTTCTAACGATTAAAAAGAATGAATGAGTTAGATATTTAAAATAAAAGCCGGTTTCCACGCGTATTTCAGATTTTCCAAGAACGTTGAAGAAGCTATGTGCGAGATTTGTCTAATGGAGATCGTGGAGTCCACGTTCATTTTGTGCGTGCTCGAATACTATTGTCTTCTGGTAATAAGTTCATTATACCCCTCATTTGTATTCAATTCAGCAGAAAGTTCCCATGCCATGTACTGATTTATTATTATTACTTATTACTACTAATATTCAAAATGTTACTTTCATGTTTGACCTTATGTGACCTTGAAGATTATTGTGTCATGTACGAATGAATTTGTCTTGATACACGCGTTCATATGATATAAAAAAATCTATAGGAATCCATTAAAAAATATTGGAGGTTCTCTTCACTTCTAAAGAAATAGTGCAAACAGAAAAAAATTAAATTCTCCATTACGTTACTTGTAAAAGACAGTATTACTTTTTTCTCTTTCACTTTTACTGTTATAAGTATTTATTATTTGCAAGAGGAACGCTGACTAGTAATAACGTGAACACCCTATATGTCATTTACACTACAAATATGTAGTCATGCAAAAAGGGAGAACTTCCCGCAGGATTCAATACATTTGTGCAGAATTAGAGCTCTTATTGATCCACGCTGTTGTATGTCTCCAGGAATGGCAAAATAGCGACGTTGTTGCGATATTCACGTATATCATGTTGTTAATTTCCTTCACATTTAACATAACAATATTTTGTTATATAGGTGAACTTTTGACTGAACAGGTAGTTACAAAACCATGTTTTTTCTCTCAAAATGTTGTCTGTAACCGTTATTGAAATATTTTACTGCTATAATAATCGTTAACATTTCATCAGTGTAGCAAGATTGGTCCAGCCGCGTATGAAATCGACTGGTACAATTTACCATATAAGAAAGCTCAAGATCTAGTTCTATTGAGCATTGTATCAAACTACCCACCGAAACTCACAGCTGGAAAAATGTTTACTTTATCCCTAAATACATTTAGCTCTGTGGGTATTGTTATTATCTATTCAGGTGGGTGCACCCTACGTTAGATACGCTAAAGCTACACTAAATGGTCCTCTCCAGGTGATGCAGTCATCGGTCATTTATTTAAATCTGCTACGCACAGTTATGAATTAGGAACGAAGAGTAAAATTTCTGGGATTATCACGTATGACTGGTTAACGCCTTTCTGGCAAATTGCTCTGATCGAGGAAGACTTGAACACATACGAAAATAAAAGGACTAAAATTTGGACTGAATGTTAAAATGTGTGGAAAGTATTACATGATAAATAAAATAAGGAGCATTTAATCAATTTTTACTTTTTACAGATTAAATCACCTTGGTGTTTGTGAATTTTACAAAATTAAGGATATTACATTTCGTTCGACTTTTATATTTTTTACTATTGCGGATTTATAGTATAAATTTTCGAGAAGTCTCACAGTTATATCTGAACAGACATTTATGTCCGCTGAAAGAACCTTTGCTCGTAGAGGCTGGCATGTTCTTTACAATTATTGCGAACTGATCGAGCAACCTTTGCTAGAGAAATATTTTCTTCGTGTAAAACTCATTGTTTCTACAGACGTTTCTACAATGTTTGCTCAAGGTGGTACATAAAAATAATACTTTGTACAAACATCGAATTCAATTTTGTTTACTTATGTACTTTGGAATCCAAGCATCTTTATACGAAGACGACTGCGAATCTCGTTGTAGTTGTTGAATACTTCAAGGCTGTCTGTAGAATAATAGCGATATGGAACACTACAAACGGTTTCCTACAGTAATGTGGCGCAACAGGTGCTCCGCCTACGTTATTAACGTTTCTCACAGGGGAATATACCAATGACATCATCGAATGTTATGTGTTATGTTCTAGTCATATTCTTTGTCGGTCATCTTTCATATTAAAATAAAAATAAATAATAAAAATAAATAAATAAATAATAAAAAAATAATTTTTGTTTTGAGAGAGATATGTCTGTACCGGCCAGTGGTTAAAAAGAACCAGTATTCACGCTGATGTACTATAAATTTCAAGTCGATTGCCACACTGGCTCTGGAGTATCATATGACAAATGTATCCAAATTCGAAATTCATGATTCTTTGAGAGGCACATCAGTCAAATTATTACGATCATTCTACGATCATTCTTCTCTATACGATCTCAAATTCTAAAATTCTTACATCATTCAATAACTGTTTGGTGACTTATAGGCATTTTGTCCATATACGTACAATAATTTCTAGTTGAGAATACAATTCTACACAAAAAATTGTATAACAGCACGTATTTCACACTTGGACGTATTTGTTACACAACGATCTACGATTATTGCGTCGTAGCATACGATTGACTGATGCAATTAAGTTGAATAATGCTGCTCCTAAATAGGGTGCGGCCGAATAACATCTACAAGCGGCGTGAGGTGATTCGTTATAAAAAGAATAAAAAAAATATAGAATCAAATTTTTTCAGTCGAAGCTTAGTTTCCGAGAAAATGGTGGTTGAAAATAGAGCGAATACGTGTGCAATTAGATAGGAGTCGTCTGACGCGTCGGATCATGACCAACCGATTCTACTTCCTGCGTACGTATACTGCAGCATGCGAACTCGACGGATCTTTAAACTCTGTTTTCTTAAAAACGAGGTGTCAAAGGAAAAACTATTGTTCCTTTTTTTCTGGGGTTATTTTGACATGTAGAATCACCCACTGCCCGCTTGTACATGTTATTCGGCCGGACCCTGTATAACCACCGATCGGTACAAGTATACTTTTCTCTAAACACATGTCAGAGGGGGTGTAACTTACCTATTGACTGACTTTCGTAGGTGAGAAGACTCCTCCAAAAGTCGCATTAGTTCTGTGCTCTTTTTGACACCCGAAGAGATTATATTTGTTATCGTTTCTTCTATATTCCTGTTCACAATTACCGAACTTGTTTGCATGTTGATTTCTAATATCACAGTTATGGCTATGCAATTTCATACATATTTTCTGAACAAGTAAGAGTGCATGTTTTCATACAGCGAATGCTTCGTATCTAGGACTTCATGTCTGCATCAACGGGGCTGTCATTTCATGTATCCAACATCCTATCATAATATTTTAAGTTGATATATATATATATATATATATATATATATATATATATATATATATGTGGGATCTTTCGATCGCACGGAGTATCTATGGCGCAAAAATGTTCAGTGATACGATACAAAAACACGTCCCGATATTATACTAGATTGTGACTGCACTTAACCACACGAACTGCACTAAAGCGGCCCAGCTATCCGCCCGAAGGATTCGCAACGCGTTCGGCACCGCTCTCCGTTTTCCGCGTCTCTCTCTCTCTCTCTCTCACACCGTTCGCACACACTCGCTCGAGTCAAAATCCAAGACAAGACTAAATACCAGATTCTCGTGTCGTCTCGCATGATCGCCTCACACATATACATACACAAGTTATGTTTACAGACGATCCTACAGTTCGGCCATCCTACGTCTCATCCGCCCCGGATGATACCTCATCCTGTAGCCACGGTTTCAAATATTCCGCGCATGATGTTGTTATTTTCGGGCCGTCACAGTACCCTTCTTTTACGACGTCGTACGTATCGTTGTTCTTTTTTCTAGTCACGCGATAAGGTCCTATGTACTTTAGTTTAAGCTTACCGCCTGGCTGCATTTGAGTACGCTTTATAGCAACTATATCGCCTACTTTGTACGCTTTCGCTAGTTTTCTACGCAGATTATACGCTTTTTTATTTTCTTCTTGTACCCTAAGAATCTCTTTTTTCGCTTCTTGTCTCAATTGTTCCCGATCACTATTGAAACTGGTGATGAACTCGCTTTCTATTAATTCTTTTAACGCAGTCTCTGTTTTTGTTTTCATTTTTATTCCCACTAAAAGTTCAAATGGTGTCATATTTATACTTCTTTGATAAGTGCTATTAATAATTCTTTGAACATCACTCACATATTTAAACCATTTGGTGGGATCTTCTACACTTAACTTAGATAACACGGAGATAATAACTCGGTTTAATCTTTCGACCTGCCCGTTAGCGCGCGGTAAACCAGTCGTAATAAGCGAATGTTTTATGTCTTCTACTTTACAATAATTAGTGAATTCATTGGAAGTAAACGCGGTCCCCCTGTCTGTAACTACGTGCGATGGATTTCCAAAAGTAGCTTTCTGTATTTCTAATTTAGCAATTACCTCGGCCGATGTCGTTGATTTAGTTGGGTATAACCACACGAATTTCGAAAAGCTATCTATAATCGCTAAGATGTACGAATATTACTTACTGGTGGATTCCAGTGGTCCCAGGTGGTCGAGATGATACGTCTGTAGTGGGACTTCTCCCTTAAATAAAGGATGTAAATATCCTTCCCGCTTACCGTTTTTCTTATTCATTAAAATACATGGGACGCAATTTGAAATACACCTCTCGATTTTTTGTTGAAGTTTCGGGATATAATAACTTTGTTTGATCGCTTCTTCCGTTCTCTTAATCGCAAAATGACCTTTTTCATGTGCTCGCTTAATAAGTTCCGCTTGCATGCTTTCGGGTACAACGAATAACTCACGTCCTTCGCTAAACTTATACAAAATATCGTTTTTCACAAAATAATCTTCGTGTGGCCTTTCTTTTAACAAATTTTTGATTGTCTTGACGGATTCATCTTCATCTTGCGCTCGCTGAATGTGTGTTGCAACACCGTGAACCGTCGTTATCATGATCGGGTACCTGCTTAACGCGTCAACGTGCTTCATTTTCGCACCCGCCCTATGTGCAATTTCGTAGTCATACTCCTGTAGCAATAACGCCCATCTCGCTATTTTTGTCGCAATATCTTTTTTACCCATTGTCTTTTCAAACGCTTTACAGTCTGTTACAATTTTAAATTTTATTCCTAAAAGGTAAACGCGTAATCTTTTTAGTGCCTCTATTACCGCTAGTGTCTCTAATTCGTAGCTCGAGTATTTTTTCTCAGTCTCCGTTGTTTTTTTGCTAAAGTAATAAACAGGGTGTAATTGATTATCATCTATAGACCTTTGTAGCAAAATGGCGCCATAACCCTCACTGCTTGCATCGGTATGAAGCTCCGTTTCATATTCTGGATTATAAATGTTTAAAACGGGACCCTGAGATAAACAATTTTTTAGTGTCACGAACGCAGTTCTTTCTTCATCACCGAAATTAAACCTGGCATCTTTTTTTAGCATATCGCTTAAGGGTTTAGCTATTGTCGCGAAATCAAAGATAAACTTCCGAAAGTATCCGGTGAGTCCGAGAAAACTTTGAATATCTTTTATTGTTTTAGGCTCTGGAAATTTGATTACTGCTTTCGTTTTTTCTACGGAAGGATATATTCGACCATTTTCTATTATGTGCCCTAAAAACTCCACTTTTCTTTTTAAGAAGGCACGCTTTTTGAGATTTAACTCAAGTCCAAATTCTTTAGCTGTGTGCAAAACTAACTTTAACCGAGAGATTGCCTCGCTCTCGTTTTCGGCAGGGATTATGAGGTCATCTATGTACGACACTACAATTCCATCATTTACTAATTTTCTGAACACATAGTTAACAAAACGCTGAAAAACCGCAGGCGAGTTACACAAGCCGAAAGGAACTCTTTTGAACTGAAATTGACCTTTATGAGTAACAAAAGATGTGTACTTTCTACTATTTTGCTTAATAGACACGTGGAAAAAACCATTTTTCATGTCTAGAGTAACGAAGACTTTTGCGTTATACAGTTTATCAAGCTGATCTTCAATTACCGGTAGAGGGTGTCTATCTTTCACTATCACTTTATTAATCTTTCTATAATCTATGCATACTCTCGGTGAGCCGTCTTTCTTTTTTGCTACAACCACTTGACTACAGAAATCTGACGCACACGGTTCAATTATATCCTCTTTTAACCATTCCTCCACCTGTTCATCTACAATTTTGCGTTCCGGCAATGGTAGTCGTCTGGGTCTCGCAAAAATCGGTGTTTCATCTTTTAGTACAATTGTCATTTCAATATCCGTATCTTTAACTTTTTTCGGCCTGTATTCCGCGATTAAATGTTCGATGTTTTTACGGTGCTCTAAGCTTGCAGTTTCGTCTATATTCAAACTACTCTCGTTTGCAATATTAATTTCGGCAAAATAAATCTTTTGTTCAACTTTTTGTACCGAAATACCGTTTGAATCAATTTTTACTTCCGCTTGATTTAAGATATCCCTACCTACTATCACATCTAAATATATTGCATTATCCGGTACGACGTAAATGTTGCATGGAAAATCAAAATTATCGATGGTCACTACAGGTGAGAAATATCCTAGCGTTGGTATCACGTGTTTTCCTAGCCCCGATAAACTGATTTCTATTTTATTCAAACGCGCAATGTTTAGTTTGTTAAAAATACTTGCTCGCACTATGGTCAGCTGGCTTCCTGTGTCCATCAGTGCATTTACACAAACACCATTAATCTTAATCTCTTTTATCATGTTGTTTGAAGGTAAAATTGAAATATTATTTATACCTGATGGGCCAGCTAATTGTACATTATCGCTCCTATCGCTCGGGCAATACATCGCTATGTGACCGTGGGATTGACATTTAAAGCATTTTCTACCTAAAGCCTTATCTTTACAATCGTTAGATCGGTGGCCTTTCTTGCCGCATAAGAAACAACGAATTACGTCTTTGTATCCTGTATCGGTGGGTTGTCTTGCAAATTTCGGATTCGCAGCAGGAAGATCCTTGTTCGCCTGCTCGGGCCTCCTGTAGAAATAATTTCCTCCGCGTTGTTTCCTTCGCAATTCTTCATATGTTCCTAAACGTTTCTTCAGCTCCAGCAGGGTGGTAACGCCCAATAAAATGAACTTGTTAGGCGTATTGTCTATTACACCGTCCACAATGTATTGAACTACCGCTGCTTCTTCCAAAGAACCGCGGGAGGCCAGTTCCTTCATGGTCAAGTAGTATTCTTGAACACTTTCGTGTGCTGCAAGTTTTCTCTCTGCTAGCATCTTGTGAATTTGTGCACTGTTAGTTTTGGTCGCGAACTCATCTTTCAAAGCATTTTTTAAACTGCACCATGTACTAATGCTGCGTTCGCTTTGAATAAATAACTTCGCTAAACCCGATAGAGATCTCTTGGCAAAAACTAATTTCTGTAATTCCGTCCATCCAAATGTTTCGGATGTTTCCTCGAAGTCTTCTATCCACTTTTCTACCGGATATACATTGCTACCATCGAATGTACGTAGCATATCCGCTATGTCCTTGTAGTTAAAGGCAAAATTAATGTTCTTTTTTTGTGATTGTGAATCTGCATCGCCGCCGTTATTTTTCGTTTCAGGCGTTGGCTTTTTCACCTTCTTTTCTTTCTCTTTTTCTTTTTCATCTTCTTCTTCTTCGCCTTCTCCTTCCTCGTCTTCTTGTTTTGCTAACGTATCCAAATCCGTTAGTGCGTTACACATTCGGATTATCAGTTCGTCCTTTGTTCCCCCGAAATCAAGTCCCAAAACATTACAGCCCGCTATAAGGTCACCGGAGTTCAACCGTCTTGCGAACTCCATTTGAATAATATAATCTTCTGAACCAACGGCAAACGGAAATCCTTCGAAACATCTTAATCTTCTACGGTTATTCCGATCTCCCTCTTCGTGGAAAATGAATTTGTGCAACGCCTTTATTGCAGCCGGAGAGGACGATTTGATTTTTTCTTTAACCGCCTCAATTTCTCCTAGACTCCCCATGACGTTTTTAAAGGTAGTCCCCCACTGTATTTTGCTACGCGAAGATTGTCTCACGTCGTCTATGCACTGTTTCGCGGAATTTCAGTGTCAGTTATACAGAATTCCTATGCTTGTTAGATTAAAGGTTCGTTGGACGAGCCCCCATATTTGTGGGATCTTTCGATCGCACGGAGTATCT
The DNA here is from genome assembly GCA_913789915.3 of Sphecodes monilicornis. Classification (NCBI taxonomy): domain Eukaryota; kingdom Metazoa; phylum Arthropoda; class Insecta; order Hymenoptera; family Halictidae; genus Sphecodes; species Sphecodes monilicornis. The sequence goes on along the minus strand of OU565290.1, from coordinate 1,340,685 downwards.
ATGGCGCAAAAATGTTCAGTGATACGATACAAAAACACGTCCCGATATTATACTAGATTGTGACTGCACTTAACCACACGAACTGCACTAAAGCGGCCCAGCTATCCGCCGGAAGGATTCGCAACGCGTTCGGCACCGCTCTCAGTTTTCCGCGTCTCTCTCTCTCTCTCTCTCACACCGTTCGCACACACTCGCTCGAGTCAAAATCCAAGACAAGACTAAATACCAGATTCTCGTATCGTCTCGCATGATCGCCTCACACATATACATACACAAGTTATGTTTACAGACGATCCTACATATATATATATATATATATATATATATATATAAACAGGTACGAAGAAACTGAGCGTCAATGTTGTATTGAACTATCATTGCGTAATTTCAATCTAAAAACATAAACACGTATGCAAACAACTATTTTATTCGATCAATTAAAGCATGAGTCATTTGGAGATATCAAAAACGTCTGTAATTATGATCAATTAAATTATTCTGTAATTATTATTGTAGGATCTCAGGAAAAAGGAAGGCACCGCCGCGCCGGGAATCGAACCCGGACCCTCGCGGTGGTAGCCGATCGACTAACGCGCTTTTTTTTTTTTAAATCTTTATTGCTTTTTTGAACTTGTACAATCTTATGACTAGTATCAACAAACATAAAAAAAATACTATTCTATATTGCAGTAGATAACTTAATGTTCGCACGCGTACGAAACTCTAAGATATAATTTTCTTTGGGCGGATAAGAGGAACTATGAGTAATATTAAGTTGAAAGCACTTGGCTGGATATGGTGTTTAGAGCGGGGGAAAAAAATATAATAATCAAAAACCCCCGTGTCAGTCTTTGGTTTACAAATATATAACTTAGAACTAACTTATGAACTAACTTAAAACTAGACTTAGAATTGAAGATATTTACATATGTACATTGGAATTATTGCTGATATGCTTAAGGTAATGGACTGGTTCACAGTTGATATTTAGGGAACTTGTGCTTGATAGATTAGTTAAACTCTAGGTTGATGGAGGAGTCTATTTCTTCGCTCGCGGAGTTCATTTAAGTGGTCGTTATCGGGGGAGAGCCACCAGTATTTTTTTTAATGTAATCTGATAGCGAGATGGCTCGGGAGAATGTAAAGTGGTCGCTTTCATTGACGTGATCAAGTAGTTGGAGGGAAATGCGTTTATCAGCTTTATTTCTCTTCCAGTGATACAGTAAGTTTACGTTTTCAGAGTTTTGGATGATACCCGCTTTGTCGCAATATAAGAAGGTTTGGGGAGTAGTGTATCCTGTGGAACAGAGTTTTCGGGAGGTGGCTGGATCTTGTTGGGATAGGGATTGTATGATGCTGTTATTTATATATGGGCGTTTGCCTTAGTAATTTCGGATTGTTTTTATTAGGAAGGAGTCAATTCTGGGGATGTCAGCTGTCACGTATAATGATTTATTACTGATGTAGTGTTGCCATTCGGTTTGAGGGGATCTATACATTTTTAAGCATGCTCTGGGGCATTTTCTTTCTAAGCATCGGATCTTTTCCATGGTAGTATGGTTGCAGTTCCACCATATGGGGGCTGCATAGGAGATGAGAGGGCGGACGAGGAGCATATAGAGGATAATTTTAGTGCGGTTTGTCAGAAACTTATTGTAAAAGATGCGGCTATTGGAGATGAAGGCTTGGCGGGCTTTATTTATTTGGATATCTATGTGTTTGTTACCCCGTAGAAGGTAGTCTATATGTACTCCCAGGTATTTTACTGTTTTTCGGTGGGGGATAAGTTTTTTTGTGGTTGTACCGGGAATTGTGGTGTAGATGCCGAAGCTGGTGCTGCCAGCTTTCGCTTTTGAATTAAGACTGTTGACTGGTTTTTTGAAGAGTATGGTTTCACTTTTACTGGGGTTTAGTTTTAGGTTCCAGGCTGTATAATATTTGTTTACTTTTTCGGTAAGTGCTTCAAGGTTGGTGCGGACGGTTCTAACATTATTGCCGGAAGTGTATATTATTAGGTCGTCTGCGAATGCAAGAGCGTATTGGGAATGATTTGTGTTGAAGTTGAACAGTTTAGGGAGGTCACTGAGGAAGAGGTTGAAGAGAATTGGCGAGTTAACCGTTCCTTGTTGAAGCCCTTCTAGGATTGGGAAATTTTGGGAGGATAGGTGTTTACCGTCCCATGTGGCGAACGATTTATTTGATATCATGTCCCATATGGTGAAAAGCAGCCATAGGGGCATTTTTTTTATTGGGCTTATATAAGAGGCCGTTGTGCCAGACGGAATCAAAGGCTTTTTCTAGGTCAAGTAAGGCAGCTCCTACAAAATGGCTTTTGTTAACGGTGGTGTTCAAGTCAGAGAGGAGTTTATGGATGGCGTGGGTGGTAGAGTGATGGTGTTTGAAACCGAATTGGCTGTCAGGGATAATCTTGTTGGTGATATTGAAGGAGTTTATTTTGAGATTAATTGTGGATTCAAATACTTTGCTGAGGCTGGGTGTGAGGCTGATTGGGCGGTAGCTGGAGGGGTCGTGTGGGTTTTTGTTTTTTTTTAAGGATGGGTAGAATTTTCGCTTGTTTCCATGCTTTGAGGAAGTAGGAGTGGTTCAGAGCGTTATTAAATAATATGGTTAGATTGAGGGTTAGGCGTTTGGGTACATGTTTCAAGACTATTGGAGGGATGCCATCGAGTCCACTTGAGATTTTATTTGGGAGGTGTTTTAGAATGTGTTCGGTCTGTTGGTAGGAGCAGAAAGGGTGGAGGTCTAGGCTGGAAGTGGAATTAGGATTGGATGCTTGGTTGGAGTCGCTGAATTGTACGTGGGTGTTTCTGGAGGCTCGGAAAGTGGAAAATTGGTCTTTTATGGATTCGGCTGAGGAGTCAACTATTCGTTTGAGGGCTGTGTTGGAGTTAAGATGTCTGGGTAAGTTTATTGCTTCATAGGTTGCTCCTATAATGTTTAGCTTGTCTATAGGGGAGGAGATTATGTAATGATCGTTAGTTTCTTTGGCGATTGCTAGGTTGCAGCCGCTCTTTTGAAGCAAATTGATTGAGCTTTTTGGGATGTGTAAATCTGCAATGGAGATAGGTTACTTGGGTCGGAACATTTTGTTAATTTGGGGGAAGAAGGAGTCGGAGTCTCTGAAGTCGATCTGGTTTGTTAGGTTTATCCAGTATGTTTCCACAGATTTTTTTATTTCTATTTGCAGTATTTTTGAGATTATTTTTAGTTGGGTTTTGGTGGATTTAGAGAGTGAGTTTTGGAGGTATGGGTCGTGAGGGCGTAGGTCATGGAATATGGAAACTAGGGAATGTTTATATTTTTGGAGTTTGATGATTCTGTGGTTTAGATATTTTTGGATGCTATTGATGGGTTTGAATTTAGGGATATGTTTGGAGATAGCGCTTGAGATAGAGTTGGTGATGGTGGACAGATGGTTGTCTATTTCCGGGACGGATAGATTGCGGTCATTTGGGATTGTGTGTTTATATGATTTGGTGAATTTTTTGTTGAATTTGCGCCAATTAGTGGCTTTGAAGTTATAGTTGTGGGTTTCAGGGATGGGATGCCAGAGAAAAGATGTGGATTCAGGTATGTTGAAGGTGAGGGATATTGCAGAGTGGTCGCTGTCATATGGGAGAGTTGGAACTTTACCGTTGATGTTGTTGATGGGTGTAATTCTGGCATCGGCTAGGCAGATGTCGAGGTATGATTGGGCAGGTTTGAAGGTGGGGGAGGCTGGTGTGATTATCCTGGTTTTGAAGGAGGTAGCGTAGTTATCCTCCCATTGTCGGAGGTATCTACCACGTTGGTTATCTATCCGGTCACCCCATGCTTTCCTTCTGGCGTTTAAGTCTCCGGCCACGACGAAGTAGTTATTTTCAGATTGTAGGTTTAGTTCGTCGAATGGTGTGTTTAATTCAGTAATAAATCGGTTTCCATTGTCATGTCTTGCGTATATGCTGATAAGGACTAGTCGTTTATTGTTGTTAATTCTGGTTTTTATGGCGGTGTATTCGAGAATTTGGAAGGAGTTTGGGAGATTGATGGTTTCATATGGGATGTTACGGTTGATGATTATGGCTGTGCCGCCTCCTTGTTTGGAATTGGGACGGTCGGTTCGGATGATATCGAATTCTTTGAAGGATAGTTTGTGTTTGGGGGTGAGCTTAGTTTCTGAGAGGAATATGATATCGTGTTTGTATGTTTGGATGAAGTGGAGTAATTCAAGTCTTCGGTGATTGGTGATGATAGAGTTGACATTTATAGCCGCGATCCTGATCTGGTTATGGTGGGTGTAGGGGGGAGTGAATGTTAGTTGGTGAAGAGGGAATTCATGATGAATTCGATTTTCTGGGTGTTTGCGGCTATTTGGGACGCTAGTGTTTGTAGTTGGGTATTGAATATGTTAATGATGTCACCTTTTAATTCGTGAACCCACTCAGGGGGTTGGGTATTGTGATGAGGATGTGGATGCTGGTTGATCGTCGTTTCAATGGGTGGGGGTCTTCTGGTTTGATGTTCGTTATAGATGCGGGCTGTGTGTGGATGGCCTTCGCTTTGCGGTGTTAGAATATTTCTGGTTGCCTGGGCGTAGGAGGTGTTTGCACGAAGAGTTGATGCTATGGAGTTGATTTTCGCAGCAGTTGTATGGTATTTTGAGGTATCTTGTTCCTTCTTTTTTTGAATAGCAAATTTCATATATGGGCATCCTTTGTAGGAGGCTGGATGACCTGTTTGCTGGCAGTTGGCACATTTAAGAGAGAGCCTATTTTCATTTTGGGGAATTGGGCATTGGCCTGGTTCGTGGGATTGGGCGCACTTTACACATCTGTATTGAAGATGGCAGTTTCTGCTCGAGTGACCAAGGCGTTGGCATTTTTTGCACTGGAAAATTGCTGGTTTTTTAAGTTGCTCCCATCGTGTTTTTTGGTGGGCTAAAACTTTGATTTTGTACAATTCTTTTGGGTTGCTACCTGGAGAGATTTGTATGAGGTGGTGGTATCGGTCCAAATGATTTCTGTCAAATTGGAGGCGCGTCAGCTTTATTATCTCTAAATTAGGAATTTGTAGGGCTAATATTTCATTCAATATGTCTTCCGTTGAGAAGTCACCTTTGATTCTTTTAAGGATAATGGAGCGGGGTCTTAACGATTTGGGGGTGTAGGTGTAGTGGGGAATTTTTTTTTCAATCAGGAGATTACTGGTGCGTTGGTGGGATTCGATGGAATTTAGGTAAATTGTGTGATTGGTTTTATCTGTCTCTTTGACAGTGAATTTGTCGTTAGGGATGTTCATGGATTTGAGAATATTTATGAGGTAGTTTAGATTGGAACTGGTTGTGTAAATGGGTGGTGGCCGTGTGTGATTAGTTTGTTTCTGAATGTTTGAGTTGTTATCCTTGTTTGTGTCGGTATCATGGTCCATATTTCCCTCGTCGTCCGACAGGGGGAGAAATCGGTTGTCGTCGGTATTGATATCGTTGGGCTGGTCATCCTCTATGTTACCGATTTTTGCGGTTTCTTTGGGAGCTTCCCAATCGGAGGTCGGTAAAGTAGGGGCCTCTTTGTTCGATAGTCTTGATGTTCCTGCCTCTGGTGGTGGAGGCCCTGTTTGGCCACGCGCTGCTTTTAGGTTAGGGGTAACCTTATTTGTGTTAGCGAGGGCGTTATTTTCTTTTAGGAGGTTTTTATATAGCTTATCGAGTTGTAAGGAGTTAAGTTTGGGGGTTTTTTGACCCCTGAGTCTGATGAGCCGTTCCGGTGTGACGTTTTCTTTATTGGAGATGTCCGGTGAGTGAGTACGCTTGGTCCCAGGCGTGAAGGCGTCCATTTCCTCCATGGATGGAGAGGAAGGATTGTTTTTTTCCTTTCCCCTTGGGATCAGAGTCTGTATGTAGATTGTGTCATAATGTACGGTGGAGGGCCCGTTGGGCCTGTGTCACAACTGTTAACACTGGAACTTTATGGCACAAGAACACCAAATTTTCACTGTTTAAGTTGCACTCGGGTACGAACGGTGTTGCTTCGTTGGACGCTGCAACGAGTCTCTATCGACTAACGCGCTCACCCACGTGTATTTGTGGTCTGGGGGTTCTAATCCCACATTGTGAATTAAAAGCATTTGATTTGATTATGCATTGCTTCTAGAAATAAATACATTTTCTCAACAAAACAACCAACAAGGTAGCGAAAAGTGCTATAGATGCAAAGATTAAAAACTGAAAGATTACTGTTTCAATTCAACACGACTGAAATCGTACTTACTAGCGATCACGAGTTTGAACGTGTATTGAAAATTTATATGTACACGTGTACACGTGTAACGAATATATACGTGTATTTAGATCAGGCCTCGAATTTAGTTACTCGCGACGGCCGATTTTCGAGGGCTACGCCTCCTCGACCCGGCCGCGTGTCTCGCTCCCCGTGGCGGCCCTAGTGCTCGGAGCTGCTCAGGCGCGTACCATAGCACAGATAAGCGCTATTCGTGGCGCATAAGAGGCGACACTCGTGTAAATAGGTTTCCACATCACCGTCGAGGTACTATTGCCAATGCGTTCTTTTTTGTTAACGGTATCCTCTGTGGGCCTATTCCCCTTTGTCACACGATAACTTCGGTCAACAGCCGTAGAAAATTAATTAGAAAAATAAATTCGTAAGATAAATATTTAAAATAGTTTTTAATTCTATTGTTCAAATTTTAATTCATTCGGGACAACTTGATCTTCGTGCACATTTGGACGTGCCTGGCAAATTGGTAAGATCTACAGGAAGTTTGACTGTGAGGCAAGCGGATTCGATGACTGCAATTTTCCGAGAATTGGTAAGGGGGCACGATCAGTCGATAATTGTTTACAAAATGTAATGGAAAGAGCTACGTCCAAACTTCCTGTAGATCTTACCAATTTGCCAACGTCTAAACGTGCACGAAGATCAAGTTGTCCCGGATGGTATTAAAATTTGTACAATTGAATTAAAAACTATTTTTAAAATTTATCTTACGAATTTATTTATCTAATCAATTTTCTATAGCTGTTGTCCGAAATTATCGTGTGACATAGTGGAGTAGGCCTAAAGGGGATACCACTAACAAAAAAAAACGCATTGGCAATAGTAAATACCTATATGGTAATGTGGAAAGTGGAAACCTATTATAGGTCTGTGCACACCCATCCGGGCCGGGCCGGATCCGGTTTTGGGCCATGCACACTTGGCTGAGCCTACTCGAGACTTGCTACCGTAACCCGAGCACTTTCCTCTCCCCTCTATACCCCAGGGGATGCCTATGGTTGAAACCGTCCGGTGCTCGGGCCAGAATGCTCAGCGAGCAATCTTTTCCAGCCCCGGACCCGGCGTGGCGGCAAGAAGGCAGATAAACATTATATATACGTTGTATTATTTAAAAAGCTATGTCACCGAGTGTTAAAGTAGAACTTTCCGGATTTTGTTGTGGTATATAGTTGGTGTGGCATACGTTGCTAAGGAATTTAAACGTTATAAGAAACAAAATAACAATTTACGGCTATGATAACGAAAAAAAAATCAATAAACATCTGAGAATCTTTACGGTGAAATAATTATTTTTCATCTACATTGTTCAAACTCGATGACTCCGATAATAAGTATCGTGTTATTACTAAAGTTGTTCATGTAGGCGGTTCTAGTATTCTGGTAATGTTTTAAACTCGACAAGGTGTGTTGCAGACGGCAATAATGAATATAAAAAGTGCTGTACCGTTTGTCCGTTGGCTTAAGGTTTAAGCCATAAGGCTATAAATTTTATGACCGGCAAAGTGAAAATTCTGGTCAACGGTAAAATTAAAGCAAGGGTAAAAATTAGTTTCGAGACGATTAAATTACTTTATAACCACCGACAGATAAAAACAAGCAGGAAGACACCCGGTCAACACGTGCGTGGGTGGTCAAACAAAGTCATAATAGCGCATTTCTTGCTCGAAGAACATAACAATAGATACCAGGTATATGGCGCACAGTGGGGTCGATGCAGCCCAAATGGCACGGTGTGCTATATAGCTGTACTATTCAGATTTGTATGTAAAAAATTTAAGCATACAATCTGAAGTCTGATTTTGAATATTGAATATTCAGGTAATTATATTGCCATGATGTCACAGAATCTTAGTTCCTGGCATTTATCTCCTTCCCCGAAATTAACAGGAGAACTATCGGGACGAATTTGCTTGATTGAATCTATGTACCTGAATACATTTAACCTAATCTCGATAGAATAATCTGCTGTTGATCGCAGTCGCAGTTCTTCAGCCCAGGTCATGGATACATGGGACCTTGTCCGAAAAGGCGTGGTGTCCGCCGATTTGTTTATGATCTTAAAGCCGCCATTCTGCATAGATCCGAAACGGTGACACAATATTGATGCGAGGCTGGTAAGAGCTGGACGTACCTAGGTACGAATGCGCGGCCGATTGGATCGGAGTGAAAAGGAGAGGCCTCATTTCACGCATACTATGTAGCGTGTCACGTCCAATCCAAAACATTTGGCCTATGGCCGCATCTTAGATGGAGATGAGCAGGCTAACGATAGACTTTCTTTGTTCGTGTGTCGTTCCCGGGGCTCCTGTTCTGGCCAATGCGCGGGATGCGCGGTTAGGGACTGTGCCGTCATTTTGTTCACTATACTGTTTTATGGCAGGTCAGTCCTATTGAGCCAGAAGCCGTGGTATTCGGATATCACCCCCAGTAGTACAAAATATTGTATACATATTCATACAATATTAAAAAGAGATTCAATCTTTTTTTAATATTCAAATATACGTACAATATTTATTCTATATTAAGAAACAAATATTTTTTTTTAAATATGCCGGAAATATTTATTTCATGTTACGACAAAAATATTTTTTTCTAAATATAAAATGAATCTTTATTTAATATTAGAAATAAAATATTTTTTCCTAATGCACAAGTAATATTCATTACATATTATGAAAAAAATATTTATTTAATATCCGAAACAGTATATTTTTTCCTCAACATTCAGGAAAAATTTTATATTTATCATAGAAAAATATTTGTTCCACAATATGGGGTACATACACATTTTATATCACGAATGAAATATTGGATTCAAATATAAAATAAATCTTTATTCAATATTAGAAGTAAAATATTTAAATTTATAATTTACTTTGAATATATATACATATATATATATATATATATATATATATATATATATATATATATATGTAGTGCGTGTCTTTTGTTATTATGCACATATTGTGACGTATCAAAGATATTGAACTGTTCTTTGCGGCAAAAGATTTTGTAGACTTTCCTGAATACAATAATATCTAATATTAATACAGTGTTTTATCACGAACTCGCGTTGAGACCGGATTGGTCTACGAGGGTTGTAAATCCCCGATTCAAATGCGACAACGTGGTACGCGATTCCCTATAACCACTTAAGGTGATAGAGGTGGTAGGAATATAAGAAATTAGGCACTATTTAACGAACAATTAAAACTATATTTTAAAATTAAAATAACTTTGGTTACAAGAGTTTTATCTATACTGATTGGTTACTGTCGACAAAGTTTCCCGGACTGTGTTTGATGAAGAAGTGACTGGTGATGATGGATGGCGTGAAAAGGTAAACTCGGTGTGGGCGTGAGTTTTTCTGTGGGACAAGCGGATTCGTTGACTGCCATTTTCCGAGAATTGGTAAGGAGCACGGCCGTCTTAGATAATTGGTCAACAAAAATGGAATGGAAAGGGAAAAAAAAAGGGCCGCCTCCAACCCAGGAGTCCCTCGTAGGTACACTTGTACCCACGAGTGACGCACGCGAGGAATCCGCGTGTCCCAAAGGCAGAACCGTAGCAGGTCATATACCAGAGAAACGCCTTGACTTGGAACAAAGAAAACGGAAAGAAAGGACTCGACGATGGCTCGACTGCTGGTCACCAAATGTGGACAATGGGTCAATAAAATGCTAAAGGTTTTGACGAAGAGTAACGGTTTCTCGGGAATATTGCTACTACGGGTAATTCGGTGCTATTAGTATTTGTTGTTTTGAAAAACGTGCAGGGCAGATGGGGCATCGTAAGAGGCCCAATCGCCTTGCTTACGGTTCAAAAATGCGGATGGTTGTGCTGAACATAAAGTAATATATCTTGTAAAAATGTCGTTTTCTGAGAAATGGAACATACAGTATGAATGTTTAAACATGTTTAAATAATCATTAAAGAAGGACGGACACTACTTCTGCAACAATTTTTGAGTATATTTTTGAATTTATCTAAAAAAATAAGGGTCCAGCGGAAAATCGGAATATACCACGCGATAGAGCAGACTTTTATCTTGAGAAACCCTCCTTTGAAGTTTGCAACGTCGATGTTTTTACCAAACCAGAAAGCAAGTTTGTTATTTTGTTTCTTATAACGTTTAAATTCCTTAACAACATATGCCACTCGGTGACATAGCTTTTTAAATAATACAACGTATATATAATGTTTATCTGCCTTCTTGCCGCCACGCCGGGTCCGAGGCTGGAAAAGATTGCTCGCTGAGCATTCTGGCCCGAGCACCGGACGCTTTCAACCATAGGCATCCCCTGGGGTATAGAGGGGAGAGGAAAGTGCTCGGGTTACGGTAGCAAGCGACACGATTTCAAGAGACACCGCCGCACAGTGGGGCAGAGGCGGAAAAAAGTCCAAAAAGAGTGTGAATTTTGGCTATTTTTTCTGTCAATTAGTTTTCGTTATTAGTCAAAACAAATAGTTCCGATACGTTTATTCTTGTTACTTTTTTTTTGCTGCTGAAAGGCCACTGAAGTTGAACTTTCTTACCTGAGTAAGAATCAGCAGTTTCGAATGCCGACAGAATTTTTGTTCCTATACCTACATTTTTATAGATATCAATGTGAAACTTTTCAGGTATTCTATTTTTGTGTATAAAAAGCAAAAGAAGCGCCTATCCTGTCCCAATTTCATTAGGATCATTGAGAAAAATAATAGACAAGATAAGCGTTTAGAAATTCGTAGTTCGATGTGTTTATCAGGTTTTACAAAAAAAGCTCCGTCGAGCTCCAGTCTGGCATAGTGATTTCTTTAATACTGACATTATAAACTATCTTTCCTGTAAATTTCATATCCTAATGGATGCGAATGCGGCATCTGTATTGCTTTAAATGAATCTTTTACTAATTTAACACGTTGACTGTGAAGCGAGTATATAAGAAAATCTCAACGAGGACGAACCTGATTTTCTTCAAACCCATATCAATCGAGAGATCATGTCTTGTGACGAAATAGTAAACCATTAATTTGTGTAGTAATTCAAACGGGGCTGAGAAGAATTACCCTAAAGCCAAAGTTTCCAAAACATGTAATGCCCTACCGTTCGCTATAAATGCATTTTCAAAAAAGAAACGTACATTTTTACTTAAATGTAGCCTCTTAGATTCTTTTACAAATAATATACATTTTGTGGGGTGAGTAAATTTATTAAACAACTATACTCTAGTGGCACACGGTTAGCGTCTATAATATGCATTAAGACTGCCCGCTTGTAGATGTCAGGGATATTTTTTCGAAATCCTTCTGTGACAGGTGACATCACAAAAATAGATGAAAGCTTGATTCGCCGACTCGGTCTTATATTGGAAGTGATCAATGGCAGCTCTGTGATCGATACTCAAAAATTTAAATTATATGCGACAGAAACGGTGAAATTGGCGATTATCTTGAAATAATAAAAGCTGCAGCTTTGCCAATAGGAATGCTCTCTGAGGAAGCTCAAGAAAGTAGGAATAAAGATTACAAATATTACCGGCTTCACTTTACAAGGAAATGTTCCCGCATTGCCACGAACGAAGATATATTTAATAAAATCTTAGTCATCATCGAATCCCTATATCACGCAGTTGAGGCCAGAACCGAAAAAGAAACATCTCCCCATCAGTGAAGAAGCCCTGGACTTATTATTATGAAATTTAAAGGTATTTATTATAGAATAATTTGTAGGGTAGTTTAGTGAGACAATTGTGAGATAGTTTGTAAACATAGGTATTGTAATCCAAGTCCAATTCTTGGCTGTAAGGCTGAATAAAGCAGTATTATCATAATTATTATTATAGAATATGCATGTTAAAAATGATATTAAATACGTTTCATCGTTCAATATTAACTATAAAATGATATTACTTAAATTACTTATCAGAACAAATTTTTTTTTAAATTTAAATTTCAATTATTTATGAAATTACTTATCAATTATTGAAAAATATATCAAATATCATACACTATTGATGTATTTTTGTCCCCCCAGTCGATTGAGACCAACGGCAGGTCGATACGACGATCCGTTACGGAGATATAGAGTTTTTTCCGCATTTTCGCCGTTCTGCCCCACTGTGCGCCGTCTCGAGTAGGCTCAGCCAAGTGTGCATGGCCCAAAACCGGATCCGGCCCGGCCCGGATGGGTGTGCACAGACCTATAATAGGTTTCCACTTTCCACATTACCATCGAGGTATTTACTATTGCCAATGCGTTTTTTTTTGTTAGTGGTATCCCCTTTAGGCCTACTCCACTATGTCACACGATAATTTCGGACAACAGCTATAGAAAATTGATTAGATAAATAAATTCGTAAGATAAATTTTAAAAATAGTTTTTAATTCAATTGTACAAATTTTAATACCATCCGGGACAACTTGATCTTCGTGCACGTTTAGACGTTGGCAAATTGGTAAGATCTACAGGAAGTTTGGACGTAGCTCTTTCCATTACATTTTGTAAACAATTATCGACTGATCGTGCCCCTTACCAATTCCCGGAAAATTGCAGTCATCGAATCCGCTTGCCTCACAGTCAAACTTCCTGTAGATCTTACCAATTTGCCAGGCACGTCCAAATGTGCACGAAGATCAAGTTGTCCCGAATGAATTAAAATTTGAACAATAGAATTAAAAACTATTTTAAATATTTATCTTACGAATTTATTTTTCTAATTAATTTTCTACGGCTGTTGACCGAAATTATCGTGTGACAAAGGGGAATAGGCCCACAGAGGATACCATTAACAAAAAAAAACGCATTGGCAATAGTACCTCGACGGTAATGTGGAAACCCATTGACACGAGTGTCGCCTCTTATGCGCCACGAATAGCGCTTATCTGTGCTATGGTACGCGCCTGAGCAGCTCCGAGCACTAGGGCCGCCATGGGGAGCAAGTCGCGCGGCCGGGTCGAGGAGACGTAGCCCTCGAAAATCGGCTGTCGCGAGTAACTAAATTCGAGGCCTGATTTAGATACACGGGTACACGTGTATTTCGATACACGGATACATGTGTATCGAAATTAGTTTCTGATTTCGAACGTTTATTGAAAATGCGTGTTTTAATCGGCGTACCGGGTGCACGGGTATTGAAATACACGGATCGTAATATCTGTACAGGGTGTTTCAAAATTATATGTCATGACTACTCTAGCGTGATTCTCTATTTCTGGATCAGAGGAAATTTGTTAAAAAACCTTGCTACAAAATTGACTTTTACCTTAAATTTCAAGGTCAAATTTTTTCGTCAACGCGTCCTATAGTACTCATCCAGGAACAAAAACTATACGACGCAATAACAAAAAAATTTGACCTAGGAATTCAAGGTCAAAATCAATTTTGCGGCGTTTTTTAAATAAATCTCCACTGATCCACAGATGGAGAAACACGCTAGAGTAGTCACGACATATAATTTTGAAACACCCTGTACAGATATTACGATCCGTGTATTTCAATACCCGTGCACTCGGTACGCGTTTTAAAACACGCATTCTCAATAAACGTTCGAAATCAGAAACTCTAATTTCGATACAAATGTATCTGTGTATCGAAGTACACGTATACCCGTGTCTCGAAATAGACGTGTACCCTTGTATACCCGTGTAAACAATGCACGAACTTCAACACGAACATCCGAACTACACGTGTATTTAAGGTACACTTGAAATGGAGCTTTCTAATACTTACGTTTTAATCCACGTATACATACGAAGTTACCGCACGTCTTACTATCATGCCGCCTACTATCACCTCACTCGCATTGCAAATCCATTCCCATAAGAAACGAATGCTATAACCGATGCACTGCATATCCAATGAAACCCGCAATTCCGTACCAAGTAAACATATTTGCGCCGTCTTCTGCAACAAGTTGCTATTACTAATCGATCTGCGAACAGTTGCAAGTGTTCAGGAAATCTGCGCAAGCGTTGAGCGATTCGGTTCATCGACTCGTTTTGTTCGAAGCAGGCGATTCAGTAGCGTGCTGGACACTGATGAGTGTCAAGCATCATGGTCAAACAATCGACGATGATCATCGAGAAAAAGCTCGACAGTTCGAGTGATTACAGTTTGCAAGTGAACCGTTGGTACCTGAAACCAATAGGTGCTTGGCCACCATCCTCCTTCACACCGAGACTCGAAAGAGTCGTAACGATAGTGTTGGTCATCATCTGTTACTGCTCGATACTATTCACCGTGATCCCCTGCATGCTACACATCTTCTTCGAGGACGAGGACCCTCGCAAGAAGCTCAGAGCGATTGGGCCATTCATTCATTTGTTTATGGGTAGCATTAAGTACACCACCTTGCTTTTTCGTGGCAATGAGATACGTTGTTGCGTGGAGCACCTAGAGGTTGACTGGCAGATCGTGTCCAAGGTGCAACATCGATTGGTTATGATGAGGTACGCTAAGTTCGGTCGTTACATCTCCGTCTTTTGCGCTGCTTTCATGCAAGGCGGCGTTTTCTGTTATTGTTTCGTCACTGCGCTGTCTACACGACCCGTACAAATGGGGAACGAGACCAGAATTGTGCACGTACTCCCTTTAGAGTTTTACAAGAAACTGCTAAACACCAACGAGAGCCCTATCAACGAGATCGTTCTCGTCTCCCAGTTTATTTCCGCGTTTATAGTTAACTCCAGCGCTGTTGGAGCTTTCAGCCTCGCCGCTGCACTTGCAGCTCATGCGTGTGGTCAATTGAACATCCTGATGTCTCGGATCACCGAAACGGTGAACGGATCACAAGATCGTGATGCTAAAAGTCTGCTTAATGAAACTGGAGTGGTCGTCGAAAATCATTTGAGAATTCTCAGGTAATTTTCTGCTTATTTTCATAATGAAATTCATATGTTCGTTGCCATTATTCTAGTGCTGATTCTAATGGTTGTCTTTCATGGTGCGTTTACACGAATCAAACGAATGGTCGTTCGCCGCCCACGTCAACAAATCCGAGCGCGTTTAAATAAAAGTCGAACACGAGCGGATGGTCATCGCAAATGTTCGTCGCAAATGTTTAAAAAAACGTGGGCGAATAAATATTGATCTATACTATTTCTACGTTCAGTATAATAATACTTTTTGTGTTTGGTTTCCGATATGTGTCTGTGCTGATACGATCTGATAGTATAAACAGCTATATTCAAATGCATAAAGAATGTTTTCCAGGCCGGTGGTGAACGGAACCGTTTCGCGTCTGTGCGGATAGTATAAGTCACTTGAGACCTGCTATATTGAATTATTAAATGTATTGAGCCGAACATTCGGCGAACCAGTCCTTGTTTTATATTTCTAAAACCGAGTAAGCATTCTTCGAGCATTCTGAACGTTTGGCGAATATTTTAACAAGCGTAGATAAATGCTCGTTTGAATTTCAGTTTTGTCCGAGTATGGGACGAATGAGCATCCGCTCACTTGGTCAAAAAGCAACATCAGGATAATTTGGTTCTGTTAAAGAAATATTATCGTATCTTACAACTTATTTTGGAGTGAACTAGTGCTCACTGGACAAAAAATTTTTAACTTTTCGGAATGAAATATTACACAATATCACCAAAAAATGTTAAATTCTGTTCTGATGCGCGGAATCAAAACTTCACTGCAAGACTTCACGGAGTTTATTAATTAAAAAGTTATACACAACTAAAGTTACTCGATTTCAAGTGCGTTTGACGGGACAGAACGTTGCCATATTGGTTTTCGAAAATAGAAATAGTAGCTGACGTTCCGAAAACCGGTGAAATCGAATTGACCATAGGACTAACGATTGACCAATTGGATTGATCGGATTTTGCACATAGTGTCATTTTGCATTAAAAACATGTTTCCCAAAAGGATTTTTGGCGACTCGCAAAAAAATTGTTAGCATTTGTTGGGCGTGGATTCGAATAAATGGTTAGCCGTATTTTGCTTAACCTAATGTTTATTATGTACTATATACAACTTACACTACAATTATAATATAGGCTTACGAGACTTCGTTGCACATACGTCCTTACACGTGTTCTATTCGTTTTCTACCGTACGACTCTCTCGCGCAGGCGCGTATCTCGAGCGTTACGGGGCCCTACAGGTGCGTA
Source organism: Sphecodes monilicornis (assembly GCA_913789915.3). Taxonomy (NCBI): domain Eukaryota; kingdom Metazoa; phylum Arthropoda; class Insecta; order Hymenoptera; family Halictidae; genus Sphecodes; species Sphecodes monilicornis. The sequence continues at coordinate 1,324,285 of OU565290.1, read as the reverse complement.
CCTCCTATCAGCATTAATCTATCTTACCGGTTGTCACGCGCGTTGCTTTCGGCCGCGATCGGCTTCGGCAACGGCACCGGGTTTTTACAGGCCTTTCGACCAGGCTACGGGCGGCCGCGCGAGACGTAATCCACCCGGGACAAAACGGTTTCCCTCAGGATTACGAGATCGGCAAAATTACCGGTTCGGTCTATTTCTCGGGCGCCAGACACACGAGGTGTCACGCAAAATTCGGCAACGCGAAATAAGCCTGAGAGAACCGGCCTGATTGAATAGCTCGAGAGCGCGGGCACAGGGTTCTACGCGGAGGGACGTGAGGCGTTCCCCGCGGCGGGAATGGATCTCGGGAAAATTACGGATGCAATTTAGCGGCTATCAGGTTTTTTATTCAACATGGAGATTCTACAGGCGCGGGTTCAACCCGCGGCGGTCATGATAGCCGAACGCGTCACAAAGGATATCGCGGCAGATATTCGACACGCACGCGTTCTCTCTCCCTGACTCTGTCCGGCAAACCGGCAAAGAAATCTGCGGCGGATTCGAACCGCCCGCGGTCTCGACTCTACGAACTATCGGCAGCGTAGCACGAGCGATACGGCACGACCATTTCTTCCGCGTTTCCGCAATTCTACCGCGGCGTCCCACGCGGAGACGTCTCTATTGTCGCGCGGTCACTTCTCGCCAATAAAACCCGTACGCGGCCTCGCGATCGTCCCGATCGCGATATCTAAGCGGCGTACGGTCGCCAAAATATTTCGTACACGCGGCCACGCGTCCCTAATCTCGGCGCGATTTTCCGGCGGCGCGTACGATTCGCCAAAAACGCGACGCTATCCCGGACCACGCCAAATCGTTACCGAGCCCTCACGAAACGAAATCGCTAACAATTAACGGAGGTAGCTTACCGTCGGCAGCAATGTTCACCTTAGCTCCTCGTGGTCGGCAGCGCCGATATAACACTCGCGGTTATAAAATACAATCGAAGACGCTACGATAGCATTCGCCAAAAGCCAACGACAGAGTGATCGACGGTCGATCGTCGACGACTCGGTAACGGGGGAGCAAGGCGTCCCCCACTTCCCTAAGCTCTCTCCTCCCCGGTTTTCCCCGCGGCACGACTAACGCTAAGCGCGCGGCACGGACGGATCCTTAAGGATCGGTTCCCGGCCCTACGGTTTTTATCGGGGATCGGCGCATTTTCCGCGGGTCCTGCTGAATCTTCCGGACGAGGTGCGGGACGGTGCGAGCCGCTCCGGATCGGACTTCTGGCCATTCCTCCGGGCGAGGCGGCAGCGAGGGGGAGACGATGGTCGCTCCTGCTCGGCCAAATCCCTCGTTGGCGCCTCCGGGTTGTTCGGCCCGTGTTCGCCCTATCCCTCGCAGTCCTCGTCGCGGTCCGCTTTCTTCAGGCCTTCCTATTTGCGGCTGTGCCCTCGGGTACTCCGTCAGCGGGGAGAGAGTTGATGAACCCGGGCTCCGGTCCTGTGGAATCACGCCGCGCCGAAGTGGCGCGACGCTCAAATCGTGAAATGGGTGACCAATCCGATGCGGATCGTCTCCCGGAGAATCGCTCACGATGACCGAGTTCTTATCGGTCTAGCCAGAGGGCGGTCCGGTCCTCGGGAAAGCGTTCGGAGGGACGTAGGCAACACTTGCCACGTCACACGGTATAAAATTTTCTACTTTACGGTCAAAACGCGGCATAAACGCGCAATCCTTAAAAAAAATAACTTTCAGGCTTGAATCAGCACAAGCTGTCACTGAGCAGTAATTAAAATATACAGAATCATATACAGGATCTCAAAAAGAAAGTATAGTCCACGTTGGTTTGGGGTTAGGTTGCCGTGGAGACGGAGAGGACCGGCCTCGCGAACACGCTTACAATGTTCCGCATTTTGATTTCGTACATGTGTTAATATTTCACACATACGTTGCTGGCTGGATTACCAAACCTAACCCAGGCCAACATGATTTCATATGTCTAATTGGGTTATAACTGCTATAAGTTATTAGTTAATACTTGCTTCATCTCTACGTACATACATGTATTAGTCGTTTTTGACTTCAATACTTACAATAACTGCTATATTTTTCGAAAATTTGTTTGTTCATAACTTTATTAGAAAATAAAATATAACGGTAATTGTAAAACGAAAAAATAACTTTAGAATAACGCAGGAGATATTACACTCGTCATTCTTTTAATTTACAGTTTGAATTGAATCCGAAATCAAAATTCAGTACAGAATATAGAAGAATATCAAGACTATAATCATTTTTTTTCCTCCAGCGCGCGTACAGCGATAACAGGTTCAGAAAGAACACCTAACCCAAGCGTTTTGACGGTAAAGTAGAAGACAGACGGAAAATTTTAAGACAATGTATAGAAGAGAAAGAAAAGGGAATAGGGTATAGCTTTTAACGAATTATCTTAGACGACCGTGATATATCTTCAATATAATGTGGCGACTACCTCCTACGCTCGTCACCAGATGGACAGACAGACCAGACAACGCCTTTCCCGCTGATACCTGCTCCGTCGCCGATTCGTATATATACCGTCCTAAACCGTGCTTCCGATATCCCTGTTTCTAAGGCAGGCCCCGCAAAATAATCTTACTGACGACGAGTACCCTAGCGGGGACAGGTCGAAACACACATATTTCCTATTTCAGCCGCCACCAAATTGGAGACACGAGGACGAGAGCACAAAGCAACAACCGTAGCAGAAGACAAAACTACAACCAGGATGGCCCTCTGGCAGAGTAGCCAACAACTACCGATCTTAATCATCCAGGCCACCGACGAGATACTGTTAAAGACAGCCAGCCTTACGAGACTTCGTGTCGCCCGAATAATTCAAGCGTTCTCTTACGCCCTCTAGGATATATTTTGGCTGGAGTAAGAAACAGAAGGCCACCGACGAGATTTCGTCGGTGCAGAAGGCCTCTGAGGAGATTCTTGAGACGGTGAGACGGCAGACAGCAGTGAGATCAGATGTTACATTCTCGAACAAGCATTTTGGTGTTGGTTTTTAAGGCTTAAAATACTAAAAGTAAAATTAATATCAAAGACAAAAAAATCCTAGAAATTTTGTACTTAAGAAAATATGAAAGCATATTTAGGAAAATCAATATTCAATAATTCCTACTTCTGATTTCATACGAAATACCTCATTTTGTAATTTAAAAATATTTCATAAACAAGCATTATTTCCTTACACTTTTTAATAATAATTGTTCTAAGAATCGATCTCTGGAAACATACATATGTTGAAAAACAGATTAACGTTTATTTGACATACTATATCGAATAATATAGAGTTCGAGAGAGACTCGCGAGGATAAATTAATATAATACATATAATATAATTGTAGGAGCATCGATGCAAACAGCGATTAAAAAATAAAAACATTTGTCACGCGACAAAAGAAATGATTATGGTTATCTGTATTCGACACGCGTCGAATAAAGTTTTATTCGATGAAAATTTATTCGGCGAATAAAGATAATTTTTTTATTCATCGTTAGCGGTGAATAAAGTTATCATTTTCATCTGTACCTTTATTCGACGTTTTATTCGACTTCGAATAATTTTCTGAGCCGCGTTCGAATGCTATAGTGAAGACCGAGCAGTCAAAGATTGGCACACGCGTTACAATGTATCGCCCAATAACGAGAGCAGGGATCGAATAAACTGTGAACTCTCATAAATCGAAGTTCTTTCTGGATATGTTGCTACCGTAAAAATTTGTTCGATGTCCTTTTTCAATTTCCAAAGAAACCTGAAACTTTCGAATTCTTATGTTTTCCTTTTTTGTAAATAAGATTTTCAACCGAAAAATCGGCAAAAATTCTTAAATATATATCAATATCAATATCAATAATCGCAATTCGTCAGATTTCTTCAATATTTCTGCATGCAATTAAATACGGGTGATTGACCGAAAACCATTAAAACGAGACTGCTCTAGGTAGGTCCTTTAAAGAGAAAATATTCCAAATTTAATTATAAAAAAATATTTTAAATAGGAAGTTAAATTTTGACAAATAAAATAAGATTAGATTACATATAAAATAAGACATTCAGCGTTCAAGAGAGACTGTTCCGCGATCTCATGCCGAACGGAGAAAAGGACGGAGTAAAGCTCGAAGGCCTCGGTCGCCGAGGAGTGTAACACAATACGGGTCAGGTATATCGGTGTGAGACCACTACTAATCCAACAACAAAACTTCTTTATTTTTCATTATTTTTTTATCGGATTTTCACAAACATACTTGTAACATTTTTCTGATGAAAATGATACGAAATATGATGTAATTCCGATGATATTTACTCGTGTAATGAACGGCGAAAGATTCGGGTGCAAGGAAGGACAGCGTATGGGAAAGAAAGAGACGCGGAGAGTCCTACTTTTAAGCCTTCGCGTTCGACTGCTCGATTTTCGCCGCGTCGCGCGTCGCACAATGGTCCCAATCGAAGAATTAGCTGTTCACAACTATTGTAGTCGTTGAATTCAGCCCGACGTCAGCAATAACATTATTAAGTAAAAAATATATAGTGACGATTAGAAAATCAAGGAGACCTTACAATTTTATCGAATAAAAAAAATTGTTTTATGTAAGGCATGCAGATGTCTTAGAGCTCAGATCGTACGTGTCCAAAACTACCGTAAAAGTGCGTATCAATACAAATAATTTCGCTCGGAGTTCGTCGATGCTTTCGCAAGCAATGTCAAAGTATTCTGCCCTCCCGAGTCCTTCGGCTTCCACCTTGTTTCGAGCTTCGCCTTCCGGGGTCTGGTGCGTCAACGTGACGCCTAGGCTGGTCGTAATTCTGGGGCGGGGCGTTTTACATTTAATTTTTTATATTGAAATTTATAGAAGAGTGACTACCGAGTAATTTTTATCAGAAACATTTTTTGTCAGAGCACTGGAAATGCTTGAAAAATTACAATAACGTGTGAATAATGAATGATATTTAATGTATTCTTGCAACAACAGGTGATATTTGAAATCTGTCTTCACATCTGTAATTCTTACACGAAGCCACACAACTTTACCATGTACAGTATTTCATCGATAATGGTCCACAACACGGATCTGCGCAGGGACGTTTGTAGTATAATAATTTGAATTTTTCTTTCGATAGCACATTGTTAAAATAATTGTTTAAATAAATAAATTTTATAATTTGTTTTTATATTCATTATTTGTATTGTTATTTCAATTATTTATTGTTAAAATAATTGATTAAATAAATAAATTTTTACAATTTGTTTCTATGTTCATTATTTGAATTATTTCGATAATTTATTGTTCAAATAATTGTTTAGACAATGTACACGTATTTACATATTTCATATAGGAACACGTTTCTATAGAGTATAAAAATTTATAATCTACAGTTTTTATAATCTATAGAAATGTGTTTCTATATTCATTATGTAAATACTTGTACATTCTTTAAATAATTATTTTAACAATGAATTATTGAAATAATTCACATAATGTATATAGAAACAAAATATGAAAAGTTATTCATTTAAACCATTATTTTAACAATAAATAATTGAAATAATTGAAATAATGAACATAGAAACAAATTGTAAAAATTTATTTATTTTAACAATAAATAATTGAAATAACAATTCAAATAATGAATATAGAAACAAATTATAAAATTTATTTATTTAAACAATTATTTTAACAATGTGCTATCGAAAAGATAAATCAAATTATAAATATATTATCTAAACAATAAATTATTGAAATAATTCAGATGGCGAATATAGAAACAAATTATGAAAATTTATTTCTTTTATCCGTTAACTGGAAACGAATCAAAGGTTCGAAGGTTCGAAGGTCCGAAACTTCGATTTTCATCACCTTCAAAGTTCCCTTCGTTCCTTCGAATCCTTCGAAGCTTCGAAGAGTCGAAGCTTCGGAAAAGTAACAGTCCTAGTTTATACGCGAGGAATATCATTGTCTGAGGTTTGCCGAACGTAGAGAAGGATAGCCGAGCTCGAGAGGCCTCGGTCACCGAGAAATGTAAACATACCTAATTCGAATTTCCAACTTCTTTATTTTTCATTATTTTTTTATGGGACTTCGATGACCATATTTGTGGCATTTTTCTAATAGAAATCATACCAAATGTGATATAATTCCGATGATATTTACTTGTGTAATAGACAATTAAAGTTTCGGGCGCGACGAAGGATAGCGTATGAAAAAGAAAGAGACGCGGAGAGTCGCAGTCGGCGGCACAGTTCAAAGGCTCGCACGTCCTCACAATGTATTACCAAGGAATAGCTTTTTTATTATTACTTACTTTTTTATGAGACTTTTGCTAATAGATTTGTGGCATTATTCTGATTAAAATGATACCAAACACGATATAATTCGGATCATATACAGGTGTATGGTCATTATGTACAGGTCAGGTACATAACATCGGTGAGGCAACAGTAATGCAATGATGACACTTTTTCATTTTTAGTTAATCTTTTAGGAGACTTTTACCATCATGTATTATCGGAAAAATAAGTAATAAAAATTACGTTTCTGCTTTCTACTAAGGATCTCGATAAGAACGATTGAATTTGATCGTTTCTTGTAGATTGTATTTATTCTACCTTTTTATTCTATAATTATAATAGAATATTTTTTCTTTAAGAAAAATTATTTTATAAATATCCCATTAATTAAATTAAGTGTAAATTCTGATATTTTATAAATTCCTACATCTACAGGCTATCGATTATAAAACAGTGATTCCAATGCTGAACAATAAGGAAAATAAGTAGGCGATAAGAATTTAATGAAATTATACAATAATATGTAATTATTTTCCAAGAAATCACAGAATGGATAATGACATTCTTCATTTATTTATTACCTAAGGTATTACATCCATTTATCTCTACGCCACTCATGCAGTCGTGCGCAGTTGACGAGCAAATGTTCTATGTAGGTAGAGAGCGCGGAACTTTTAGCACCGTGGAACTTCATAAGTCTACTTTATCCATTCCACGAAACCACCGGCGATGCCATCGGACCCGTTACCGACCGGTTTGAGAGCCCATCAGAGCCCACTTCTCGGCGACACCGAATACACGGGGGCTGGCTGCCTTTAACAGTATCTCGTCGGTGTCCAGGCCGCCGCCGTCGATATGATTTTTTAAAAAAATTCGAAAACAGGCGTCTTTAAGACGTCCATTTTACGCCTTGAAAATGTCTTACGGACAGCTTTAAGACGTAAAATGGACGTCTTAGAGACGTCTATAAGACTTTATATCACGTCTTAAAGACGTCTTTAAGACGCACAGTTTTTTAACATAAGACGTTCAGAAGCCGTTCGAAAGATGTTCGTAGGACATTCAAGACGTCTTTAAGACAAACAACGGAAAAACATTTTCAATCGATTAGCAATTATACCATTATGATAATGTTAATAATAAATAACATTTGAGTAGATGAGAGTAGTAGATGAGATTCCTGAAGACAACAATGTAAAGGTTTCACTAACGCCTATCAATAACAATAAAATGATTATTATAGTTCATAATTCTGCAATGGAAACATTATGAATCAAGTCTAAACAAGTCTAAACATGCCACAAATCGGATGAATTAAACTGTGTTTGTATGGAAAGGTTTTCTTTAAAGTTGAGGAATGAATTTAATTTGCGGCTTTCGGCGACGTATTCTAATCTTTATAATTTTGAATATATGAATATCAGTTTACACATGCTCGGGTACACTGTAACAATTATTATGCCGCGAATGTTTATACATTTCTTAATATTTTCATATCGGAAAACAATACCTTTCGAATTAAAATTCAAATTAGTGTGGGATCAGGACCTCCCAGACCAAATACTGTATGGAGATTAGGAAAAGTAGGAGGGTTCCGTGGGTATGTGTAAGAGTTGATCAGCTACAACCGCGACGAGGGTCCCGGGTTCGATTCCCGGCGCGGAATTCCTCATTTTTCCTAAGATCCTACATTAGTTATGTTGATAAGTTAACATTTGTTAATAATATACAAATTATGAAAATAATATTAAAACTACTCTGCAGATTGCTTGGGTGAACGTGGTTTTTATCCATATAATCAGGTGTACATATATGTAATAAAAAAACCACGAATTGAAAATTGCAAACTTTTTAAATATTCGCATAAAAAATTTTAAAAAATGAATATTCAAATGATCGTTCAATAAAATCTTCAACGATTGGAATTTCTGTGGTTTAGATTAAAAAGCAACGTGAATCTGAATTTCGAATTAACTCATCGCCTGTGATAGAAACCGTTCGAACGCTTTCGATGCGAGCATCGATAGTTTCTTGTACGAACGAAGTGCAGCAAGCACCGACGAGATACTGTTAAAGACAGCCAGCCTTACGGGAGTTCGTGTCACTCGAATATTTCGGTGTTCTCTTACGCCCTCTAGGATATATTTTGGCTGGAGTGAGAAACAGAAGGTCACCGACGGCATTTCGTCGGTGCAGAAGACCACTGTGGAGATATTCGTCGCGACGTTTATCTGACATACTGTTCCGAATAATAAAGAGTTTGATAAAGAATTACGTGAATGAATTAATATATAGGATGGATGGCGAGTGGATCGGTGATCAAACCGGGAAAAGGGGTGTAACGACGAAATCCAGAAATATTATGTGATAAAATATATTGCTAAAAGCTTGAGTGAACGTGCTCACATCTCGTCCTCGCATTTTGTTCCGCTTAGCCACTTCACGAAGAAAACATATGTATGTACAACGGTCCACTCGCGAAGAGGGAAAGCGTAGGAAAGTCTACCTAGAAATTTGAATCGCTGACATATATAATTGTAAGAGCAGAGATAGACAAGTTTTTATTGAATCAAAAATTTCAAATAGCGAATAAAAAATAAAAAAATTATTTGTCACGCGTCAAATAAAAATAATTCAGGTTATCTCTATTCAACGCATGAAGAATAATGTTTTATTCAATGAAAATTTATCTTTTGGCGTTGAATAAACATTTTATTTTCATCTGTATCTTTATTCGGCGGTATATTCGACTTCGAATAATTTTCTGAGACGCGTTCGAATGCTGTAGGAAGGACCGAGCAGTCAGAGAACGGAACGCGCGTTACAATGTACTGGGCATTATCTAAATAAAAAATTATTAAAATAACTTAGATAAAATAAATTGTATCTTTGGTTCGTTATTCGATTTAGCGCGAGTTTTATCCGTATCTTTATCCGTCAAGGGATTGGTTTGTAGAGTTTATTAGTTCTGTCTCTCCGAGAAGATACTGTGTATCTTCAACTTTTATTCGACAGTCGAATACAGCGCCACCATTTATCTGAACAGTATCTTTCGGAACTTGGTCGCATAGATTCTCCGTCAGGTAATAATGGAAGAAAATCGTTCGTAACCTCGTCGCTTATTCGAACCCAGATGTCGCGCAAGATTTTTCCATTATCTTTTATCCGTTATTCGAAGCTCGATCTAGCCAGATGATTTATCCGATGCTTTTATTCGTGACGAGTTAAGGTCGGTTTATACAGAGCTGTCCGATATCGGACGCATTTTTGGAGTGTTTATACACTGCCTTCAGATCTTTTAGGCAATTTGAGAAGCGTTCGAGATGCTCGAACAAAGGCCAAGTGACGAAGATCGTGTCATTTGCTACCCTAACCGCAGGGATCCCGAGAACCTTTTACTCCCCTCTATACCTCAGGAGATACCTATGCTAGTGTCGGACGGCTGACCGAAAAGTATCCCTCTCGAGCAAATGCTGTCCGATTTCTGACGACACGAAAGCAGAATATACATATAACATTTTATTTAAAAATCTATCAATTAGAACTTTTCAGAGTTCATCGTGCTAAATAGGTGGGGAATACATTGTTAGGGAATTTCAACATTATACAAAAAGAATAACAATTTATTACTATGGCAACGAAAAAAAAAGAATATCATCTGAAAAACTGTACTAAACAATCCCCGTGGAGGTTCAGAACGTTTTGGTTCGTTCAGTACGATGCCGTCCTAAAAAACCATGTCGGTGGACGCGCAGGAAAATATAAAAATAATATTGTTTACTAGTATAATAAAAGGTATTAATGTGTATATACTTATTGAATAGTTACGTGATCTAAATATTTAGTATCACAATAATAAGTTACATCATTTCAACATAATTAACATGTGCTCCAAGGGTTATTATACATGGTGATCGATGGGGTTAATATCAGGAGATTGTGATTATAAATGCGTGGAGTACGAATGCGCGGCTAATTGGGTCAGAGCGGAGGAGGCAGGCCTCGTTTCACACGCATTTTCGGCTGTTATCGTGATATTGGCTACAGCGGCCACGCATACTATGCAGCGTGCAACGTTGAAGTCAAAACATTGGGTCTATGGGCGCGCGGGTGCGCCAGGGACAGGCAGGCCCAGCGATAGGCTCGATTTGTTTATGTGCCGTTCCCGGGGTTGTTCTCTATGGAGAGGTTTATTACGGGTCATTACTATTGAGCTGGAAGTCGGCATTTTCTCAGACAACACGTGTTTACAGTAAAGTAATTTGCAGGCCCCGACTTCTCTGGCGATAAAGAAATGTAAAAATGCTGCACATGTATATCCGAGAAATCTAAAAAACGTTCAGAACCTCCGCTGTACTTACTTGAGTTGTTTGACGAATTGCTTCACCGTACAGATTGTCAGATATTCTTTTTCTCGTTACCATAGTAATAAATGGTTCTAAAGTTTAAATTCCTTAACAACGTATTCCCCACCTATTATTTAATTGCTTTGTGAATAAATACAGCATGTTATATTCTGCCATATGAAATTTGTGTATGATGTGTACAGTCACAAAGTATCGTAGTCGGCAAAATCACACCATTGGTTTCGCTAAAATTAACATTTTATTATTTTCTGGTGTATCTGAAATAATTTTTCATATCATATACATATTAAAAGTTGGAAGGAAAGTTTTGTCGCATTTTAAATAAGCATGTAATTTTGCTTGTACATCGAAAACACATGTTGTTAATTAGTCATTGGGATACGGAAATTAACAGGTTACCTGAAAGATGACAACAAGTTGTTACAAATAATGGAAAAAACGGGATTTCAAAGAGGACGAATCGTAGAATAAAGCCATATTTTTAAAAATTTTTTCACACTTTAACCGATGGAAAAATTTGCAGAAGAACGATATGTCTAACATATTTTCTAATAATTATTTTAAATCATTATTTAAGAAGAATTCACCAAGTGGCAGGAACGTTCCCTATTTCCATGATGCTGTAAACGAGAGCTACCGATAATTCACCTAAAGGAGTTGTGGAGCCCACAGTAACCTTTTTTTTGCCATGCGCAGCAGGGAGTCGTCACCCGCTCGAAATTTATGACCTCTCAGACTCGAAGAAAAAGTATCGTTGAGAAGTCGGTCTCCGATATCGGCTTGCGAAAACTGCAATTTAAACCTGGTTAAATTTTTCTGTCGGATCCGACAAAGTCGTCTGTATAAGTAGTTAGTATCTTTATTTCAAATATATGCCTTCCGGCGTTACATTTTTTCTTCTTCCTTCATTTCTATCTTCTTTATATTTACATCTAAGTTCTTAATTCTACTTACATTCGAATATTCTAATAATCTAATATGTACATATACTATATCTATATTTATATGTCCCCCTATGTACAGTTCTTGTTTTTTCTTTATTCTTCTCTACTTATGTGCTTATCTCTCCTTATCTTCTTTTGTCCTTTGTTACCTCTATTACCTCTACTCTCCCCTGTTCTCGCCTTCCTCTCTCTCTTTTTTTTTCTCCGCCTTCTCTCTCCTTTCTTTTAGCTTCCTACCCCAATTCGCGCCTTTGCCAGTTTCATCCAGAATTTCTTCTATTTTTCCTTCTATTTCTTCCATCTCTCTACACCTCCCCACTAGGTGTTACAACGTCTCCCCCTCTCCTCTACACATCCTACATAGTTTCTTCTCTTCCTTTTCCCAAAATTTATTCGCTCTTTCCTCGTTCCCGCACCTCAGCCTTGCTACCGTCTCCACTCTATTCCCTTTTCTTCCTCTTTTTCCTATAAGGTATCTCGGCCTCCCCACTGTCCTTATTTCTTTGTACCTGGGTACACTTCTCGATTTCCACACCTTTTCTATCCTTTCCTGCTCTTGTACCTCTCTGTCTCTACTTACTACTTTCCCCTCTATTGTTCCCTCTACTTCTCTTATTCTTTCCACCTCTTTTAACCCCATCCCGCATCTCCAGTAGTACCTTTTTCTTTCTTCTCCCCATCTATCTAGTTTTCCTTCTTCTTCCTCCTTCCTTCTTACCCTCCAGCATTCCCTTAGTAGCTTTCTGCTTTCATCCTTCATTATCTTCTCTTCGAATCTGACCGCTCTTTTTCCTGCTTCTATTCGTATCTTATCTTTCTTCATCTCCTCTCTTACTATGTAGCCTGGTGTTGTTCTTTCTACCCCCAGGATCCATCTTAAGTATCTCTCTTGCAGTTTCTCCATCCCCTCTTTTTCTTCCCATCCCCATATCTCTGCTCCATACAATAATATTCCCTTTACTACCGCATCGAATAGTTTCATCCTCCACGTCACATCTGCCTTGAATTTTCTCTCTCCTATACTCCACAATCCTCCCATTACTTTCCTGGCCTTTCCTACTCTTTCCTTTATGTGTGCCGTTTCACTATTTGTCCTGCTTAACACGTATCCCAGGTATTTTATTTCTTCTACCTCTTCCACCTCCCTATCTCCCCACTTCCAAATCTGTCCGCTCCTTTTTCTTTTTCCTTTTCCACACACCATTATCTTTGTTTTCTCGCTATTCACTTCTAGTTTTTTCCTCACGACGTACCTGCTTGTTTTCTTTATCATTTCTTTTAATCCACTCTCATCTTCCGCTAGTAACACTATATCATCTGCATATCCTATAGACGTCTTGCCCTTTCCTCAGTGTCTCCTCCAGATCCGCCACGTATATATTAAAAAGTGTCGGGCTCAACGGGCACCCCTGCCTCACTCCCTTCTCCACCCAGAATGGCTCTGAAATTTCTACCCCCACCCTCACTCTGCACCTCGTCTCCTTATATATTTCTTTCACCTTTTCTATTATGTCTTGTCCTATTTCTCTTTTTTCCATTGCCTTCCATAAAACCTCTCTATCCATTCTGTCGAATGCCGCTTTTAAATCGACGAATGCCATGTAGACCTTTCCTTTCTTTCTTTTCAATCGTTCCCCTATCACGTGTTTTAGTATATACACGTTATCCATTCCCCCTCTCTTTTTCCTAAATCCCGATTGAGTCTCTTCCAATCCTTTTTTCTCCTCTAAGTTTTCCTTTATCTTGTCATTCAGGATCATCGCGTATATTTTGTACGCTGTTGCCGTCAGAGTTACTCCTCTATAATTTCCTGCTCTATCTTTGTCCCCTTTTTTGTGTATCGGTACTATCACGCCCTCCCTCCATCCGTCTACGTATCCTTCTCCTTTCCAGATCTTCCATATAATCTCTCCTAGTTTCTCTGCAATACTTCTTCCCCCCGCTAGCCATGCCTCATTTTTAATCTGGTCTAGTCCCTCTGCTTTTTTTCTCTTTAGTCTCTTTATTTTCTCTCTCACTTCTGCCTTTATCCGCTGCTCTTCTTCTTTCTCTGTAGCGCTTTTTCTCGCGTTTCCATTTGCTTTTTCTTCTGTCTTTACTTTCTTTATCTCTTCCCCCCCTAATACCATCATGAAGTGTTCCCTCCATTGCTCCATACTTATTTTGTCGCTCACCCTCTCTTTCTTCTTCCTTTCTCTGTTTATGTATTTCCAAGCTTCCCCCTCGTCTCTTATTTCTTCTATCCTTTTTTCTTCTTTCTCTCTCCACTCTTTTTTCTTTCTTTCGCATAATTCTTTGCATTGTCTCCTCTCTTCTCTATATCTTTCCACCCCTATTTCCACTCTTCCTTTCCCCTTTCCGACTTCTCTCCGTGCCTTCTGCATTTTCTTTTTCCGTTTTCTGCATTCTCCGTCCCACCATTCCGTTTTTCGGATTTTCCATTTCTTTTTCCATCTCTTCTTCTTGGTTTCCATTTTTATTGTTTCTCCCAGCTTTTTCCATTCCTCTTCAACTCCTTGTTTCTCCCATTTCTTTTCTTCTATTTTTCTTTTGAATTCTTCCATTTCTTCCTGTCCCCACACCTGCACTTCTCCCTCCTCCTCTACTTCGCCTTTTTCCCATTTTGCTCCTTCTCCTCTTATCGTTACTATTAACGGTTGGTGGTCCGACTCTGTCCTTTCTATTCTAAATTCTTCTATCTCTTCCCATGCCGCTTCATTTACTATCCCGTAGTCTATTGTCGTTTCTATGTCGTTCCCGCTGTACGTTGCCTCCCCTTCTTCGTCTCCTTTCATATTCCCATTCAGTATTGTCCATCCTCTTCCCGTTACCATCTTCATTAACTCTACTCCCTCTTTGTTCGTTTTGCGGTCCTTTGTTTTTCTCTTCTCCCCCTTGGTTACTTCACCTTCTTCTCTGTCTCCTTTCTCCCCTATTCTGGCATTGAAGTCTCCTATTATTATCATTTTTCCTCATCTCCTTCCCCTTCTACAATCTCCTCTAGTTTTTTCAGTTTCTCCGCACTTCCTCCCCTATTGTATACCGTTATGATCTTCCATGTCCTATCGCCTATTTTTGCTCTTCGTTCTTGAATTCCCACTTCCTCTATTGCATTTTCCTTTTCCACCGCTATTTCTTCTCTCACACCTGTTATTATTCCCCCTCTAGCTCTCCCTTTCTTCTCTATACGCTCTGCTCCTTGGCATTTCCACGTCCATCCTTTTGGCATCTTCCTCCTCCACTCTTCCCACTCTCTTTCCTCCATCCACGTCTCTGTCATTCCTATTATCTCATATCCTTTCATATAATTCCAGAAGTCTTCGTCCTTGTCTCTTATCCCCGCTACGTTCCATGATAAGACCTTCACTCCCTTCTCGTCTTCCCCCCCCCCCTATCTTCCCCCTTTTTGCTTCTCTTCCTTTTCCCCCTCCCCCTCTGCCGCCCCTTTCTCCTCTCTCTGTCTCCTCCTTCTCCTCTAGTTGTCCTCTGTTCTCGTTCCATACCCAAATTGTTTCTCCTATCCATATCTTCTTATATCCCACTTTTGTCTTATTTCCGTAGTCCCTTTCTTCCTTTGCTCTTTTTCTTATTGTTTCTTGTACTTCCCTTTCCTTCCTTGTCAGATCATCATCTATGTATACTTTCCTTCCTCTTAATTTCTTTTTCATGTCCATCACTCTTCTTTTGTCCGCCCACGATTTTAGTTTCACTAAGATCGCTCTTTTCCCTCTAACAATTTCCGCGACCGCGGTAAATTCACACCCTGTTCCTGCTATCTCCTCTACAATGGTCTTAGCCATCTGTTTGGTCTCTACCTCGTTTTCAATCTCCTCTCCTCTTATGATGACATTATTCTTTCTCTCTTGTTTCTCTTTTCTCTCCCACTCCTTCTCTATTTCTTTTAATCTCCTGTTCTGCTCCCTCTGTCCGATTTCTTCTTTCTCTCGGTCTTCTTTCTTCCGTTCATCCCATCTCTCTTCTACCTCTCTCATCCACTTTTCTTTTCTCTCCGCCTCCAATCTCTCTATCCTCTCCTCCATTCTCCGTCTCTCTTCCTCCTCCCTTTTTCTTATCTCCTCCATGTCTTTCCTCGTTTTTCTTTCTTCTTCTCTGGCCTCCCTTCTTCCTTCTTCTATCTCTCTTCTCATTCTCTTCATCTCCTCCATCATTCCTCTCATTCCTTCAGCCATCTCCGAACACATTTTCATCATCGTTCCCGTCTCAGTTTGCACTCCCGATACTATCTTTTTTGCTATTTCCCCTTCTTTTCCTTTTCCATTTGCATTTATCTCTTTTTCCGGTGATCTTTTCGTTACCAGACTCTTTTTAAACACTCTATCCTCCTCTTCAGACTCTCCTTTGCCTCCTTTCTCTTCTTCACCACCCTGTCGGCAGGAGCCAGTCGGCGTTCCCCACTCTTCCATTAGTCCGTTATCCTCCTCCTCTTTCCTCTCTGGCCCCTTCTCCACAGGCGTGTCTCTCCCCTCCATGTTCTCCGCTGTTCTCTCTTTTCTCTCACTTTCTATGCCACGCGCCTGCGCTCTCTTTGCTTACACCTTTTCTTCTTCGGTCTCCTTCCTTCTACTTCCTTTCCTGCTTTGATTTATCTCACTTTTCGCTATATTTCACTCGCTTTCTTCCTCACTGATTTCGGCCCACCCAACACTCTCCCTTTCTCTTCCTTCCTACTTTATCGACTGTCTCGTCCCCTTCTTCTTTTCCTTTCCGCCTGATGGCGCTTTCTTCGCTCCTCCTCCCGCCTTCGTCTCTTTCTACGCCTAACCTCTCTTTTCTCCTTTCTCTTCTCACCTTTCTTACTCTTCTCTTCCTAAACAGGCTTATCCTCCTCTTTGCTCCAGCCACTCCTCTCTCTTCCCTCTTCTCAGCGTGCTATCCTATGTTCCCTCCTCTTCTGTTCACTTCTTCTTTCTCACTCTCTTTGCGCTACACAATTTTCCACCTTTCACCGTTATCGGAGCCGGAACCAACCTCCGAAAAAAGTTACTAATTATTACATTGCACACGTGCAATAACGAAAATATCAATTTCTATAATTTTGTCAGATTTTGATAGAATATGTTGTAGTCTTTAAGGAGATATGAACATATCTCTAAGGATTTTTCAAGGTGAATTACACAGGTCTGCTAAATAAAGTGTCAACCAGTTATTCATTAAATTATAACTGCTGAACTACTAAACTCTGATAAAAATAGATGGTGACAAAATATTTGTTTTTCAACTAAAATTATTTTTATCATATACTTTCATGTATCTACTGTATGTATTTAAACGATTATTTTCATAGACTTGGTAATTCAATTGTTATAATTCAGTGAAAATGGTTAACACTTTATTTTCTAGACCTGTAAAATTAACAATTTTGAAAAATCCTTTGCAATATATTCATATCAATTTATTCAAATTTCATAATAATCTGAAACAATATGTAATACAAAAAGTGTCCGACTTCGCATGGAAAATTTTACATAAACTATAATAAAAATTTAGTGCGAAAATTTAGTTTGAAAATTTAGTATGAAAATAATATATAGTACATAGTAAATTATCCAAATATAATGAGTTATATTTATCATATTTATAAGCCAATTCCTCTTTCTTTTTTGTATAATATGGTACTGTATGAAATTTCATCGGTATAAAAATTTGAACACAATTTCATATGGTACATATTGCTTGCATGAGTCCGAAACATCAAACTGGCGGAGTATTTGCATGTATAGGAAAGTTATATACATATACAGACATATACAGAAACACGTTGCTGATGAGCGAATAGGCGTCAAACATAACCACAATCTAATCTTGCAGTTTGCTTTAATTCCACGTCGACAGTCTTTCTACTTAGACGCCACCTGAAGAACTTCAGCTCAACTAAACTTGTCACATTTTTTGCTCTATATTATCGATATCCTCAGATATCATGCATTTCTGACACGCCCATTGCGCGCCTCAAGTTTTCGCCTTTATTTCACAAGAGAATCAAGACAAAATATAGCTGAATTTGTAGCTGGAGATCTCGGCTAGTGCGCTCTGGCCACTAGAACATCCAAAAAATTCATCTAATGGCATAAAAATGCTTACATTCCACGGCGTGCGCATCGTAAATTTGTTAGCCTACTTCTAACGCTTATATTACCAAATATCTGCATAATCTCGGCACCTCATGACCAGAGCGCATTAGATTGAACCGTCCTCTTTCGAATAAGCCCCTTACCAGCGACAAAATATCCTTTTAAGAGGACGAAAACTTGTGACTCGTAAAACCACGTAAAACCATAGTTTTGTCGGTAATGTAGTCGGTCTACCTTTCGGATGTCTGGCCCTTAAGGACTGAGCATAAAGTTGGTTTATGGGTGAGAGGGGTCGTGCCGCGAGCGGGGAGGGAAGGTAGACTGCGGCCATGTTGGATGGCAAAACTAGTGTTGCCATCTATGTAACGTTGCGAGAACATTGATATTATATGTATATATATATATATATATATATATATATATATATATACAGGGTGTCCCAAAAATGTCTGATTTCCTTCAAAGGGGAAGTTCCTGAGGCCATTTGAAGCGACATTTTCCTTTGCAAAAATGGCCGTTTCTTTGTTAAGGAGTTATTAACGAGAAACACGGACCAATCAGAGCGCGACCTAGAGGCGTATTGGCAGAGATGGCCGCGCGCGACAGAAGTCGAGCGATGGTGATACACCGCGATCGAAAGCGAAGAACAAACAAGAGAAGAAAATTTTTCGAGTCATATGTGGGATAGTTTAAATTTGAATATGTTGTAGTCTTTAGTAGCCTATGAACGAATCTCGAAGGATTTTTCGAAATCTTAAAAAATGTTGGTTTTACAGACGTGTAAAGAACTTTTTTTCATTAAATTATAACACTAGAACTAACGTGCCGAGGAAAATGAGTTTTGAGGAGCTTGTAGTGAACACATAAGAGTATCTATTGAAAATATTTCGATTCGGAAGAAATGATTTTTTCACCATTTATTTTGAAAATGTTTTAAACAAATGCAATTTTCCTATGACCGGGACTGTTTTAAAAATTCGAAAAAAACGTGGTGACATCTCCAAGTCTCCTCTTTACGGACCTATTTTTGAAAAGACAGGCGCTTTAAAATTGACGGAATTAGAATTATTTTAAAACCTTGCTTACCTTAGTCCTCCTGTAAAGCTCCAGCGAGGTGAAAATGATTCCTGTATTCACAAATTATTCTGCGTGAAACACTGAACCTGCCTACTCGTTAAATTCACAAGAGCAGTTTAATTATTCGTTCTATGAAATTATCGAGCAGAAGGGGTCAATGTCCTTTCACTGCACGATCCGGCCCACATTGTTAATTTATTCACGATCACAATAAAACTATTCACATATATCCATTGGGTCCACAAACGTTGAAAGAAATCCACACAAATGATTCACAGAAATCCACACAAATGGTTCACAGAAATCCACATATCACGCACAACTAGTTCACATTTGATGCACCTAAATTGACTGTTTTGACTGCCCGTCCGCGAAAAAAGCGTCCGTCCATGCTGACGATCGTAGGAAGACTAGCATGGGACAGCTTACGAGGTTAACGGCCTTTCAACGCCACGACCGCCCTTAAGCAGAAGAGAGTCTGAGGGATCCGCGTGTCCCGGCAGGTAATAAACCAGGAAAGCGCCTTGACTTCTGGTTGCCAAATGAGTACAGTAGGTCAATAAAATGCTAAAAGTTTTAACGAACAGCAACGGCTATTTTGGAATATTGCTACTACCCTTTCTTACACCGGTATATCGAATAATGGTATTTCGTGCTAATTTGCAATTCCGTGAAACCGGTATTTGCTAAGGTAAAATACCGGTATTTTCGGTATTAGCTATAAATAATTTCATAGAGCGAATAATTAAAATGCTCTTGTGAATTTAATGAGTAGGCAGGTTCAATGTACACAGAATAATTTGTGAATACAGGAATCATTTTCACCTCGCTGGGGCTCTACAGGAGAACCAAGGTAAGCAAGGTTTTCGCAGTATTGACGGTGTTAGAGTGTGCGGTGCTATTCGTGCCGCGCGCCTCCGTAATATCGCGGTGCAGCGTTCGCTTTAAATAATTTTAATTCCGTCAATTTTAAGCACCTGCCTTTTCAAAAATAGGTCCGTAAAGAGGAGACTTGGAGCTGTTACCCTCGTTTTTTCGAATTTTTAAAACAGTCCCGGCTATAGGAAAATTGCATTTGTTTAAGACAGTCCCGGCTATAGGAAAATTGCATTTGTTTAAAACAGTCCCGGCTATAGGAAAATTGCATTTGTTTAAAACAATTGCAAAATAAATAGTGAAATAACCATTTCTTCCAAATCGAAATATTTTCAATAGATACTCTTATGTGTTCACTACAAGCTCCTAAAAACTCATTTACCTCAGTACGTTAGTTATAATTTAGTGTTATAATTTAATGAAAAAAGTTGCCACTTTTCTTTACACGTCTGCAAAACCAACATTTTTTAAGATTTCGAAAAATCCTTCGAGATTCGTTCATAGGTTACTAAAGACTATAACATATTCAAATTTGAACTATCCGACATAGGACTCGAAAAATTTTCTTCTCTTGTTTGTTCCTTGCTTTCGACCGCAGTGTATCACCATCGCTCGACTTCTGTCGCGCGCGGCCGCCTCTGCCAATACGCCTCTAGGTCGCGCTCTGATTGGTCCGTGTTTTTCGTTAATAACTCCTTAAAAAAAGCCGAAACGGCCATTTTTGCAAAGGAAAATGTCGCTTCACCCTGTATATATCAGTGGTGAGTACTCTCATTCCTCTCTGCTTTGTTATGTTTTCCCTGGTTACGTCTACCTCCGGAATTGCCTCCTGATAGGACGAGCAGTTAACGTTCTCTTGAATTTTCGCGGCAAGGATACAAACGCCTTAAAATACTAATATATTAAACTCCCGAGCGCGTCTTTGTAATTGAAACGAATCGGTGCACGCGGGATATATGAGTAGGGGCCCTTATTTAATGAAAAGGCAATAGTTTGGGAATATATACACTCTCAGACAAAAAGATAGCACGCGCGTGCTATCTTTAATTTCTCGCGTTAAGATTATGCTAGCGTGGAAACTCTAAAATATATGGAAAACGTACCTGCTATGAACATGTAAACATAACATAGGTTGACTTTACTTCAATGAGTTTTCTTAGTTGGAAGAGAAACACATAATCTGACGCAGACAAAATTATAGCACACTGGAACTATGTTTACATATTCCTCAGTGTTTCGTGAGCTTTTACGGAGTTACAGTGTTCAATTTCTGTCTAGAGCTTTGTCACACTCTTATTCTCATAATGGGTCGTGGCAAAAAAATTAGTAAAAGCGAAATTAGCACAATTTTAGCTCTAAGAAAGCAAAAATTGTCGATTACTCAAATTGCAAAAGAAATTAGTCGCAGTTGGAAGGTTATATATAATTTGTTGAAAGATACAAGTGCATATGGAAAGAAGAAAAGTACAGGAAGGCTAGCAGCATTATCTGAACGTGATACGCGAGCAATAATGCATGCTGCTTCTAATTCTTGTGCTACTGCGATGGAGGTCGCTAAGAAAGCTGGAGTCGAAACACATATACAAAATATTCGTCGTGTACTTTAGACTAGTAACATTAGAAAGCGGTCTAGAATAATAGCAAAACCATCATTAAACGCAAGACATAAAGAGGCACATTTGTTATTTGCAAGAGAACATGTACTTTAGAAGAAGACTTGTAGGAAAGTAATCTTTACGAATGAAAAGAGGTTCAATTTTGATGGACCAGATGGATGTACATATTATTATCGCGATGTTCGTAAGCAACCACTAACAAAAATTCGACGTCAAATGCATGGAGGTGGAGTAATGGTCTGGACTGGTGTCGGATATAAAGGAAAAACAGAAATTAAGTTTATTCAAGACACAATGAATAGCGTCCGTTATGTCGAACTAATAAAAAATCAAATTTCTACATATAGAGAACGCATTGCTAAAACACCATATATATTCCAACAAGATAATGCTTCAGTACATACTGCTAAAATTGTTAAGCAATATTTTTTAAACGAAAATATTTCCACTCTTCGATTCGACAATTTTCAGATGTAAATGAATTAAAAACTTGCATTACAACTGAATGGGAAAATTTAGCTCAGGCAAAAATTAAAGAACTATATAATTCTTTACCTAAAAGGATGGTGGAAGTCATAGAAAACAAAGGAGGTTCCACACATTATTAAAAAAATGTAGTTTGGTGTATATATTGTTATAAGAAATATGTATACTTTTGTTTCATGAAACATATAGTTGTGTTGTATGAAATATATATCTTTATTTTTCAAGTGTGCTATCATTTTGTCTGAGTCGGATTGTGTGTTTCCGTTTCAACTAAGAGAAGTCATTGAACTGAAGCCAATCTATTTTCTGTTTACATATTCGCAAAAGGTATGTTTTACATACCACACAGAGTTTTCACGCTAGCATAATTTTAACACGAGAAATTAAAGATAGCACGCGCGTGCTATCTTTTTGTCTGGGAGTGTATATATATATATATATATATATATATATATATATATATATATATATATATATATATATATGTATATATATATGTATATATATATATGTATATATATATATATATATATATATATATTTCTAAACTTCTTTCCAAAAATTGCTCTTAGACAGAAGGAAGTCAGAATTAGTCTGCTGAACGTCCTCCTCAGTTCCTTACATGAAAACTCCGTATTCCAGGATGCGTCGATTGGTGGGGCGTCGTGAGGTCCAATCAGAAGGTTAGTCCTTCCTCCAAGGCGGTGTCGCGTAGGGCCTCTGCTGAGGAGGATGCAGTGGGTGCCTTTTACCACCCCCGTGCGTAAGGCCTCGCGTTGGTGGCCCAAGAGAAATCGGTCTGCAAGTGCGCACGTGTGCACAACGTGACACCTACTTGACCGTCGATGCTTATTTCCTCTGACGAAGGTCCTTTACTGGAAACAGCTAATTTACTATGTGAGCCTTGGAAAACTCTTAAAGCTGGCTTCCTTCTCGTCGCAGTCCTTCGGTTAAGAGGACCAAATTCCGCTTCTTATATTTCCTACAGTTGGCATTCCTTTATATTATTTCCCTACTCGAGTGACCGTCATAGTTCCCTGGCTGAGATGCGCATCCCTATCGCTACTATGGCAGTAATAATGCTTACATTATTCCGATATTTAAGCAACGCGCGCTATCATGGCAAGGCATATACAAATGGCGACGATCTAAGTTCCGGCGACATTACAGCTTGCAGATACCATCGCGCCATAGGATAAGTAAATAGTCTGTAGGATAGTTACATTTAAGTGTTTACGTTGTAAGACTGATTTTAAGTTACTCGCATTTTCTCCGAGAAGCGGAGGACCGAGAATAGCCTCGATTACTCGACTTTTGTAAGGCCCAAGGACAAGTTGTAAATACATTGTGATTTAGAGCAATTGTGGTATAGAATTATACGGTATACACGAACTTTAGTAGTATCTAAGCAATCGAGCAATGTTAGTTGTGTATAACTTTTGAATTAGTGAACCCCGTGCACTCAAATTTCGATTCCTCGCGCCAGAACTGAGAGTTTCGTCATTTTTTTGGGATATTGTGTAATATTTCATCCAAAAAAGTTAAAAATTTTTGTCCGTTGACCCCTAGTTGTGCCCTTATCGTGTGTTATACTAAATCTTAAAATTTCAAATTGTATACTAAAATTAACAAAAAAGTTTTACAAAAAGTATTGAAGTAAAAAGAAACAAAAATAAGTAACTGGATGTGATATAACAATTTTTATACGCAGTTCTTATTCATAATGTGTATTATTGTATATTGTATATGATCGAAACATGAAAAATACGTTCGCTATTACCGTCATAAATACGTTACACCCATAATCTCGCAGTTTACTTAAAGATTGTCAAATTAATTTTATACATTTTGTTGTTTAAACTCATAGTATATAGCATAATATTCAGAGATTCCACGACTTTCTCCTACTAAATTGTTTTAATATCCAATAAAGAAGGTTTCTCTACATTTTAATATTTAATAAATCGCTGTAACAGGGAATATAAGGCGAAATAAGTGTGGGTAGCGAATGTGTTAAAGGGTAAGCTGATCTCGTACAAAAGTCGGAATATTTTTAGTGGAAATTGCATGAATCGCATTGGATCGTCTTCAAGCTACATTGGCAACAAACATACCATTTCAGCGCCAGCATAAATAATGAAATTTAATTTGACAAATTATAAAAATTTCAGTTTCATATCTCAAATCGAAGAGGTGATCAATAAAATATGTTTCACGGAAATGTTTCACAGTAGCCTGTGCACATGCATGCTCGGCTACTACATTCTTACGGTACGTCACAATGTTATGCTTTCGTGAAATACAACATTGTTAATATTTTTAATACGTATTCACCATCGGGTCCAAAGAGGGATATATTTGCATCATTCTCTGTACTACTAAAATTTTCAAGTGATCATTATTTATCTTAAATGATAATACTAAGGCATATAATCATGACTAGAATAAAGTTTACAATAGTATTTATACATTATATTAACAAATTAAAGTATGCAATATAAAAGATAATTTATGTTTGTTTTAATTTTTATATTGGCTCTTCTGTAGTTTACTTTACATGCAGAAAAATTCGATTATTGGACCACTGGAGATCTTCATGCAATATAAAATTTTCTTGATATAATTTGTAGAAATTGAAGTTTAACAAAATGAAATTAGACAATATCAAATTTCATTGACCTTTGTCTATTATTATATTTCTCATATTCATATTTGACATAAAAGTGTAAGAATTTGTAGTTTAATTTACTACATCGTATCAACAATGATTTATATGTCTGCATCTTACTATAATTAACTACATAATATGAACAGATCAAGTTATGCTATACTCTAGATCTGTGGTGGCGAACCTATGACACGCGGGTCAGATACTGACCCACGAAGGCTTTGTAAGTGATCTACGCGTTTATTGTAATATTGGCCTACTTTGTTTAATTATAACAGAAAGAAAAGATAATTAAAAATATTAAACAATTATAAAATATAAATGTGTAATGTCAGATTTATAAAAAAATAAAATATATAAATAACAAACATTCAAGTGGAACGTGGACGTCGCGCGTCGGCAAACACTTTTCTATCGTATCAAACTACGCGTGTGGGTGACTCATTACATTGTGACATAAACTTCGCGCTTTGTCTTTGCATTAAAGAACGGAGATGTATCGGGCTAGTACAAATAAGTTACCAGCTCGCATTCTCGCAGTATTGGACTAAGAGGCAGACTTGACATACGTGTTTAGAAGTGTTAATAGTAAATTAATTATAACTTAAAACCTATAAATATTTTCTTGATTTGTAACGGTTCCGGTTTTCCGCGGAGTGCTCGGTGACTCGCGGCGGTGCTCCTCGTGCTGAATAAGCTCGTCGAACCAGGGCTCGTTCGGCGAGGAGGGCGGTCGGGAAGCGGAGAGGTTAGGTTCCGGAAATAAATTACACGCGGTCTTTACATTTTGCCGGGATAACTGCCGCTCGCGTTTCGCGTTTTATCGATGGTGGTGCGCGGCGCGGATGCTGTTACGGACCTGGTGCACGGCGGTTTCGGGACATGCGGTTGATTGTGGCCGAAGCCACGATGCCAGTTACGGGGCCTCCCGCGGCAGTTGACGGTAGTCCTGGTGGTTTCCGCCTGTCTTCTACCCGGTTTCGGCCGGCAGGGTGATCCCGGTTTCAGCCGGTCTTCTAACTGGTTTCTGCCAGCAGATTAAACCCGGTTTCGGCCGGTCTTCTAACTGGTTTCTGCCAGCAGGGTAGCCCGGTTTCGGCCGGTCTTCTCACTGGTTTCTGCCAGCAAGGTAGCCCGGTTTCTGCCGGTCTTCTCACTGGTTTCTGCCAGCAAGGTAATGATCGGGGTTGGTGGGTTTCAGCCCACCGTCGGGATCGGGAGCGGGCTAGGGTGTATAACGCTGGAGGTAATACTCACGGTACACTTCTGCTTCGGCTCGGTAGTTTCTTGGTCGCGCCTACAGGATTAGCTATTCGGATTCGCGTTTAAAACGGTTCGGTGTCGTACTGAAAACTGTCTCTTCGCTCGCGTTTGCATCGGCTTATATAGCCGATGCTTAGCGGTACGGGGCATGGTGCGGCGCGGTGTGCTGCCGATCACAATGGCAACGTATCGCCGCGGTTTCGTGGCGATCTCGGCGCGGTACGGTGTGCGGTCGGAGGGTTTCGGCGCGGCGAGCCGGTACCGTGGCTCGGTATCTTCCGGCGGAATTCGGCGGAGTTCGGTGTCTTTGTAACAGACCGTGAAACAGGTCTGTTACAGATTATTTCAAAAGTGAGAACCAAAAAGATTCAACTGTCAACTTTATCTTTTAACAAAATGTTTCATGTTTAGAAATAATTAGAACCCTTTGTACCCCCCCCCCCCCGCCACCTCTTTGTATTTGAGGCCACTGACTTATGACCCACGGGCTAGTATTTAAAAAAGAATTAAAAATAATTGACCCACTCTTAAAAAAGATTTGCCATCACTGCTCTAGATATTACAATATAAGGTCTCGAGCGTCAGTGTTTTGCTACGTATTGAAATCACTGACCACAATGCGGAGTTCGTGTGAATTATGCTCGCGATTGCATTTACAGTAGAGCTTATTGCAAAAAACTCCATGCTTTCCATGAAGAAATTATTTAAACAATTTTGCAACTGTATTACATCTGAATCTACCGTAACAATCGATTGTTCCTTATTAAGAAAGAAATCCAATTCTCATAGAATTTTGTCAAGATTTATTCAAAAGTAAAATTTCTGAAGAAGTTAATCGTAACTACATTGATGTTAAAATGCATTTTCGTAAAACTGCGTCGGTTTAAGTGTACATGTAATATTACAAGCAAATGTTAATGTTGTGCAATAATATAAATTGATTTGGACAGTCAACTGGTGAAAAGTATTATAGTGCCCTTCCTCTGTGTGGCTAAATGGGAATAGATTCACAGAAAACCACTATAGCATAAAATAATATTTTTGTGACAGTATTTGTAATTATGGATTGACTCATGACAATTGGAAGAGATGAGAGTATTGTTCTTTTAGGAATGGGACGATCATGATTATCAAAACCTGACCTCCTATTTCATGATACTGTTTTCTATGACGTTCAACGTATTTTTACTCTGTTATATCGGTCAAATACTGACAGAACAGGTAACGGAGACAAGTTGATGCAAGTGATTAAGTCTGCGATCGAGATTCACCGAGTGCGTTCTCAACAGTGCAAGAAAGTCGGTGAAGTGGTATACATGACAAACTGGTATTTCTTACCTCGGAGATGCATTCTTGACTTGAGAATGATCATAGTGAGGTCGAGCGTGATGATCAAAATTACAGCCAGCAAGATGTTCCACATGTCCATTTACACGTTCGGTCAAGTAAGTATATCTTGTCGTTCGAACAAATGGAATTATCACAAAGGAATGGCGCGACTGCTGGAGTTTTACGAGAACTTCATGTCATTTTAGATAATGAAATCTTCCTTCGCGTATTTCAACCTGCTCCGACAGGCAGCATAATATTTGCACTCCCGTTAAAACACTGAATTGGGTACAAACTTTCGGATAAATCTATTATGTAGAATTTTGTTTAGAGCACATGTTAATGGAGTATTTTGTTAAATATAATATTCAAAAAGAATTATGTGTGAATGATCTATACTGTTTTGTATTTGCATGCAAGTTGTGTGTAACGCAAGATGTTTGATGGTTGTTAATTTTAATATCGAATTTAGGAAAGCAAACTATTGATAATGATGACATTTCCATCGTTAAATAACGTAATAGACGTTACCTACCATCCTTAACGATAAATCTACAAATCTTAAAATATAATGAACACATTGAATTGTTGAGCTATGCAAAATATCATTTAGATTTTTCCAGGATCATTTGGACGTTATTGCTAATTTTGAAGTTCATAGTACAAATAAATAGACAATACAAACACAAAATACACACCGTTCAAATAATTATAACCAATTATTCGCAATTAGAACACATGTCTTTAAGAACAATATGTACATTTATAACGTAATTGAACATAAAACAAAATACAGTAAGTACCTATTCCAATAAAATTGTCAAGCTTACTCTATTTCTCATTTTTATGCCGAATAAATGTTTAGAGAGGAAAATTAATTTTTCTTAAATATTCGTTTTACAAGCTCTGTTATTTGCATCAATATTCACATATTTATGCATCATCTTTTATATAATATAAAATAATATTTACTTATCACACTAAACAGTGTCAAATACTGCAATGATTCGTGCCACAAATGTTACACTAATAAATATAAATATTAAATAAACAGGAAACTCGAAAAGTATACTGCCTATTTTATAGAAGTAGTCTCTCAATTCATTTCCTTTTTAGACACATAATCGTCGAATACGCTTGATATACCATTCCTATGTACCCTCCACTTGTGTACTTTCGTCTTCACTTCGTTTGTGATTGCATGTCACAGACATAAGGTTTGTGAACACGAAAACAGAGCTATACCTTGGCGTCCCCTTTTGTGTTTCGATTCCGAAGATGGGCAAACAATCGCTAAAAAAAAGTCGATCGTTTTTTTCCGTACGATTGCAATCATGTATGCTCACAGGGACCGTCGAATGCTATCGAATTCGCGCTTGCGTTGTGGCAATGTTATACGACGGTTTTCTACTACGTCGCGTTCAGTTGACAACGTGCACCTGGATGGTCACCATGCGTGGTAGTCGATCGAGCATACAAGCGAAGTGCCTTAACAATGACTATGAGGATGATTTAAACTATACGTTAGGAATGTGTCGGTGGCTGTTGAAGTCGCTCGGTGTATGGACTTTTATCTATCATCGCGTCAGCAGACTAGAGAGAGTTCTTTCCATCCCGTTGCTGTTAATTTGTTTCTCTAGTCTGTTCTTCACTATCTTACCGTCGGTCTATAACATGTTATTCCTGGAAGAGGATATGCAGAATGTAGTGAAGCTGCTCGGCCCGATCAGTTTCTGCATGTTCTCCACGATCAAATACTTATTACTTGGCCTGAAGGGTAACATCTTGGGTCGGTGCATCCTGCACGTGGAAAGGGACTGGAGAATAGTGCAGGATCCTGTTCATCGAGCCATCATGCTGAAACAAGCGTCAATCAGCAGATTCCTGATCACCATATGCGTGGGCTTCCTCTATTCGGGAGGTATGTCTTATCATACCGTAATGCAATTCTTGTCAAAAGAGAGAAGCAACACGAACGTCACCCTAAGGCCAATCACTTATCCTTGCTTCAAATTCCTCGATACTCAGTCCAGTCCTACCTACGAGCTCGTGTTCTTTACTCACTGTGTCACCGCGATGGTTATGCAAACCATCACAACTGCTGGATACAGTCTAGCCGCTACTTTCGTCACGCACATGTGCGGACAGATCCAGATTCAAATATCTCGATTGGATAATTTGATTGGTGAATGCCGAGAGAAAAACACTTTTCAGCAGCGTATCGCTGTCATCGTCCGAGACCATGCCGAGGTACTGAGGTAATGTTTTCTAATAGATCGCAAACGTAGCAGAGTGCTCCCAAGACTCAGCAGTTCAGAATTGTCGTGCGTTAATTTATTGAAAGCATATCAGATCGTTAGAGATGTCTGACTTAATCATGTTAATAATATTTCCAGTCACAGCTCAACGTGAAGTAGCTTATAATGATAAAGAATATAGACTTAAAGTGTAGTCTTGACTTCACTTGACAGTGAAAGTTTACTTAATTTTATTAAATTATAATTGTATTGAATTACCTTCTGATTATTACGAATAACGATAGATACAGAACCATTTAAGATCCTTTACTTCATTATCAAAAAGAAGAAATTTTGAAGGAAATGTGTCAGATTTGAAAATCAATTGTATATTTTTTATTATTTTCTTTTTAAATTCTATTCAATTCGTTTCTGCATATACGCTGATCTCTTGAACTGTTAAAACGACATTCTGGTTCCCTGAACAACGTATCGTAATATCTGCTCACCAAACACATTTATTTTATTCGTACCAATTTTTAAAATAGCTTAAAACATTGTACTACATTCTTCCCTACATTTATTGCTTATTATTAAAACAATTTCTGAACTGTTACATTGAGTAAATTAATGAATTATTTATTCATGAAATGTTTGCCACAATATTTGTGACATTTTTTCTGCTTAAAATGAGACTAAACACGAGCAGAATTCACGATTTAATAGAACCTCGACTATTAGAATCGTGGATATCAGAATTCTCCACTATTCGAATGTGAACAGTTCAGTCAAAACCGATACATATACAACACGATTT
This sequence comes from Sphecodes monilicornis, assembly GCA_913789915.3. NCBI lineage: Eukaryota > Metazoa > Arthropoda > Insecta > Hymenoptera > Halictidae > Sphecodes > Sphecodes monilicornis. The sequence continues at coordinate 1,294,193 of OU565290.1, read as the reverse complement.
ATTGCACAAATCAGTAACGATTTAATATAGTCACTGTTCTATTATCTGAACAATAATTATAATCCACTAATTAATGTTGAGTTTAGCATCATTTCAAACAGAATAATTTCATAAACATGTTGATACAAGTTTCATGAAAAAATAATTAAAAACAGAATAAATGTTGCCACTGGTTTACTATCAAAATATCCACTTATTATAATAGAAGGTTTTGCAATTTTCTTTACAGACTCTTCGGGTACTCTATAATATATTATATACCGTTTTTCTAAAATGTTAGTTTTCACTTCTTTTAAATTTTTTACAATAATTTTAAAATACAATTAAAAAAATTAATTCCTTTGCTTTTGGTTAGATTTTGAAGTCAGGTGTTCCATTTTACTAACATTTATTCTGTACAATGATACATGTATGAATGTTCTAGGTTCTCCAAACACGTGGAAGAAGCTCTACGTGAGGTTTGCTTGACAGAGATCGTGGAATCGACTTTGATAATGTGTCTGCTCGAGTATTACTGCCTGATGGTAAAGGATTGTCGATCGATATATTCCCTTACGTTGTCAGCCTTCATTGGTGTCATCCTGCTTTTAGGAATGGGAAAATAGCGATACAATCGCAATACTGACGTACATCATGTTGCTGGTCTCCTTCACCTTCATTATATTTATATTTTGTTATATAGGTGAACTTCTATCGGAGCAGGTATTTATCAACAAATGCTATTCAGTGCAACACGTTAGTAAACGTGTGCGTTACCAACTACGTGTTATATTTCTATTTATCGTGATTGATAAAACACAGGGCAACGCTGTAAGTATAAATAAATAAATAGCCTCGAGTAAAGTTTCTTCACGTTAAGATCTACTTTAAAAATATTTACTATTACAGTAAGCCCGCGATTTAAGCCCAACGGAGCATTGCGATCTATGTCCCTTCGCCTACCCCTTCCACTGCGGGGTATCCCCGGAGGGTCCGCGAAGCTCGAGCTGCCTCGGTCGCCGAGCAGTATAAACATGCCGCGTAATCTGATCCTGGGTCGGGTATATCGGTGGAAATAACTACTATTCCAATTACAAAACTTCTTTATATTTCATTATTTTTTCTATAGGACTTTCACCAACTTATTTCTGGAATTTTTCTAATGAAAATGATAACAAATATGATATAATTCCGATGATATTTACTTGTGTAATGAACGATGAATGTTTCGGGCGCAAGGAAGGATAGCGTATGGGGAAAAAATTAAATTTTTAAAAATACCACGTTTTTAAAACAGTCTAAAAAGTATAAAATAATTATAAATAAAAACAAATAATTTGAAAAAAATAAAAATAAAATGGACTAAAAAGTATAAAAGAATTTTTAAAAAACGGACTAAAAAGTATAAAATAATTTGAAAATTAAAACAAAAATTTGAAATTGTGAATTTTTAATAGCTGTGAAAATACTTGTAAGATTTAAAACGAAAAACGTGGGGCGCAAGATAATAGTAAGGAGTGTAGGGAGTAGCAGCCCTTGAGAAAACTCACACAACAGTTTATATCATTTGCGGAGCAATAAAATTTTTAGTGATTTAGGTGAACTATTCATGCATCAATTATCTATTGCATGCGCCCCACGTTTTTCGTTTTAAATCTTACAAGTATTTTCACTGCTACTAAAAATTCACAATTTCAAATTTTTGTTTTTATTTTCAAATTATTTTATACTTTTTAGTCCGTTTTTTAAAAATTATTTTATACTTTTTAGTCCATTTTATTTTTATTTCTTTCAAATTATCTTATACTTTTTAGTCCTTTTTTTTATTTATTATTATTTTATACTGTTAAAAAGGTGGACTGTGCAATACAATTCAACGACTTTTTAACGGTGGCTCGAATATGAGGAAATATGAATGTGTGGGAAAGTAATTCTTTGTACAGCGGTTTTATATTGATAGTGACCCACCTAATGGTGGGCCGTTTATTGAGTCAAAAAAACCCGAGGTTGACACGCGGTCCGCGTGCTGGTCTCGCTCTCTCTCTCTCCCTGGAGGGTTGTCCCGTGGCGTCTAGCGACGTTGGCGTCTGAAAAAACAAAAGTACCGAACGAAGATGTTAAACACCTATAGGATACGTAACGTACCCATTCCAGACGCTGTTTCCCGTATTCTCCTGACTGCGGTAATCGCTGTCGTGGAGAGGGAATACAGACAATCTGCTCAAAGCGCAGAGTTAGTGGACTGTATTATTATGACTTATCTCGAAGATCGAGAATTCGTCCGCTCGCACTGGCGTGGTCACGGATAAACCGATTCTACTGCGTGTGCGTGAGCGTAGGGGTGGCGGTCAATCTTACAAGGAGGTTGTAAGGCTCCAAGTTAGATAATCCAGCCGAATTGCCCCGTGTTCCGGCTACCTCGATTTCTAGCACGAGCGTGACTCAATACGTCACGCGGCTGTCAATCTCGGTGGAAGACGTGGTCCAACTCACCACTTACACGCACTAATTATTATCTGCGCACAATAATAACGGCGTATAGCGTAAGCGTTGTTCAACCAGTCGCGATCCCCACTCGGAATACTATCTCCGTCGTACAAGCGACGGTGTATATGGCAGGTGCAACTATATCGGTTGAACTGGTCGAGTCTGCCGAGCTCGTCGTCACGATCTCAGTCTATGGAGGGTGACTAGTCTGAGCCTTACGATTCAGGACCTGTGGGTGGACCGATCAATTCCGCCAAAGCGTATAATGAATTGGCCGTATCACAATCAGAGTATCGGTTCGTCTGCTGCTCTCGGACGTCAAAGCGTATGCCAGGGCGTATGGCAGAGAACGTTCTCTGAAAGAGTGTCCTCCGTGAAACACGGGTTGCCGTAAGGAAGCGTAATCACGGTTCCTTGCAAGAATATTTCTTGATTGGCATGCAGTGAATTCAGGGAACGAACACGTAACTCGCGTCAATCACTCCGAAATACACTTGTCGTGCGGGGAAACAATAGCCACGTTAGAAAGGTCTAAGCAGCTATCGCAACCGTGCACTGTTTATATCATCAAAGCCCGGGGGATGCCGTGGCTTGATCGTGTCACTATTGCCGGTACAACGCTGTTCGAATTTCCTGGAGCGAGCTCGTAAGCGAGCTCAGCCCGGTTCGAAAGGTCGTACGGCAGTGAAAAATGTATAAGAATACTTTTAGTTATCGAAACTCGGAAAATCCAGAGTTCGATAAAACTCGCTAGGCTAATCAATTCTCTTTTAACGAGCGGAACGATCTCGTAAGCGAGACAAACAAAAACGAACAAAAACGAACAAAAACGAACAAAAACGAACAAAAACGAACAAACGAAACGAACGAAACTTTTTTATTATTGCTTATTTTTCTATGAGACTTTTGCTAATAGATTTGTGACATTGTTCTGATTAAAATAATACCAAACACGATATAATTCGGATCATATTTACAATGATTTTCCGAAATTTTCAACGTTTATTACACAAGTAAATATCATCGCAATTATATCATATTTGGTATAATTTTCATTGGAAAAATGCCACAATTATATTGGTAAAATTTCATTAAAAATAAGTAAAAAGTATAGAAGTTTTATTATTGCACTAGTAGTGTCTCACCGATACGCTATTTTTTGTTGCGCCTTCGGCCGCGTGGTCCGTGTTTATATGCTATCCTATTCTACGTTCGGCGCGGTCTACGCGGCCACAAAACAATAGTAAGTATCCCTTCACGATCTAAAATCTATGTCACGGCAGAGAACCGAAAATGGGCTTAAGTCGTTGGATTACTGTATTTTACAATTAGATTGTAAAGCAACTTGTATATACTTTGTGCGTATTCGCGTTTTCTAAAGTGTTAAGTTCTAGAGTGTACTTTCTCGTATGTGAGCATAATTTTAAATACGAGTAGAACACATGGAATAACAAAAAATTTTGGCTCGAGTGCGTCTGGTTTTATTCGAAATGCCCAAAAAGTATGAATGATATAAACAAAGGTTGTCCTGTGAAGGTCACGTTAAAATTATTATGTGGGGACCTATACTTTTTACTATACGTTCTACTATTTGACATTGAGATAGTATTTTCTAAACACTATACATAAATGTTCGGGAATCCGCCATCGCGCTGCACCATTAAATAAAACTAATTCAAACCATCAACCGCGATCAAACTGGCAAGCGTCCCCCGCACCCTTCTCTTGTTTGAACCTCGCGTACACGGGCACGAAGGTGACAAACGATGTCGATCGGGTTGGTTAGAACTGAGCCTCCGAAATTGACGTTACAAATCCAAGTGTCATCCTATCGCACACTTCAACCACGCCTACTTCGTTTCAGGTTGGCAAGTCGTGGGCTCCGCTATTATGGTCCGTTGAGCGGAGTACACGACTCGCCGATCTGAAACGGGGGTACACCGCGCCCTTTTCCAGCTCATTGTGACGCAAAATTTTAACGTACCATCTTCTGCAAGGGCTCATTTTAAAAGGGAAACTTCAAGGAATACAACACTATTTTTTTCAAAATTTAAATGACCATGGCCTCTCATCGAAAGGAACGTAACAAAAGAATTTGTTTAATTTTTTCGACATTATAAAGTTGACTTTCGAGGTTGAAAAAATTATATTGGAATAGCCCAATCCTTTCCATAGAAAACAAAAAAAGTTAGTTCAATGGGGCAAACAGTTCCCGAGATGAAAATTCATAAGTGAGGCCCGTTTTCGTCAAAATGGGCAAAAATTGCAAATTTCGAAGGCTTGTCATTTTAAAACAAAATCGAAACCGGCGAAATTATGACTTAAACCCCCTCTAATTTCACATGGACTACTACATGTTTCATTTAGAACAAAATCGCCGATGGTTCCTGCAAAAAGTGATCGATTTGACATGGAATGACCCATAGATATTTGAGCGATGCGGGTTAAACCGCACAAACATTATGTATACCTAATATTGTTGTTGATTCTGTGCTAAAGAGATGTTTTAAAGATTTTAATTCTTACTTGACAATATTGTTTTTAAATGTTTGTAAGGTTAACCTTCTTTTGGAGGACCAATTTTTTAAAACTTTTTTTCAGCAGTCCTATAGATTTCGACGAGAAAACACCGAAAATGAAAGTCTTATTGCCAGGAGTTCACTGGTTCAGAAGTTATATGCGTATAAAGTTGAGCACTTTTAAGACTTTTTGATAGGTTAAAGCGCGGTCGGATTCGGCTGCTTCCCGCGCAATGAATGTGTAACGTTTTCGTTTATATTAAAGTTTATAGCCTGTTCACGTAGCGACGTGTATCATATTTAATAAATATTATAAGCAATAGTTCTAACAAGCTATGAGTTTGAATTTACGTGTACAAACGTAAAAGAGCCTTTCCACAACAATAACACATGTATGAAATAAAAACGCGGAACATCGTAAGCGTGCCCGGCCCGGCCGCCAGGCCGGCTCTCTCCGCTCCCACGACGACCTATCCCCAAACCAACTTGAACTATACCTTCTTTTTAAGATCCTACCACCCGGCGAATATACTAATGTGACGACACTTTAATTTGTGAAAAACACTTGAAATTGCTTATGTTTACACGCGTATATCTTCTAAACCAGTGAATTTCCATCTAGGGTATGCGCTCAATACTACTTAGCCAATGCGCTGAACACGCATCATCTATCCAGCGCATCCGCTCAACAGTCCTACCTGTACCACCCAACGAATATCCAATATGGTGACGCTCTAATCTGTCAAAAACGCTGAAAATTGCTCATGTTTACAAGCGTATAACTTATAATCCAGTGAATTCCTAACAATAATACTTACATTTTCGTAATGTTTTGATCGATATCTACAGGATTACATAAAAATGAGTTAAAAAAGAGTTCAAAAAATTTAAAAACTTCTGGTCCTCCAAAGGAAAGTGCAGCCGTTTGTAAGTCTACTCTTCAAAGCACTGAAGAATGTAAACCCAAGAAATCTGTTTGGTTACCAAAAATTTCTAAGTGCTATGATTCACAAACGCGGAAATTTTTCGAATTCAATGTCAAAGTGAGGACTAAATTTTACGAAATGTCACATAATATGGTTCACATTGTACTTATTTGGTTTTCATAATTCTTTCAACCGTCAAAACATTACATCAGTGCAGCCAAATGGGTCCAGCTGCCTATGAGATTCAGTGGTATAATTTATCATCGGAGAACTCCTACGATCTTATTCTGCTGAGTGCCGTAGCACTCTATCCACCTAAACTCTCGGCTGGGAAAATAATAAATCTATCAATGAACACATTCGGCACTGTAGGTGATTTCGTTAAAAGTACAGTTCCTAGTATACAGAGGATTCTGTATGATTAAATCTTTTTCAGGTTGTGAAGACGTCAGTAATTTACTTGAATCTGCTTCAGACATTTGCCTCTTGGTAACTAGACTTCTAATTCTTTTTATCGTTACTACCAAGGAATCTTTATCATGCAATAATATGAATATTTTTACAGATCCTCTTTGCTTCGTATATATCGTATAAGGTGTAAAAGATACTATTGTTACCAAAATATTTGTCTTGACAAAAGCGTTTCCAGCGTATTAAGTTGTATCTCAATATAAAGAAACTCTTCCAAGTTAGAGTATTCAGAGAGAATTGTAGTACAGAAATGTTAGAAACAGAACTAATTGGTTTGAATAAAATGTTATCGATATTTGTCTCTAAAATCGTATGTTATTTATCACAATAGAAGCTTAAATAATATTCTTCTTTTGGAAGATCGCGCTTAATGATAGTATCCTTTAGATTTGAAAAATGTTTGAAATCTTTGAGTTATTAATAGAGATTTCTCGATTTTTTCGATGTGATTTCAAATATTCTTATAAAATTAAATAAGTCTATGATAAAGTGCGTTTCTCTGACTTTAACATGAACCATTCAAAGTTTGAAAATTCTTACAGGAATACATTTTAAAATCGCATTGAAATATATCCTGAAAATCGACTATTCTTCTCGGAGCTGTAGGTCGAAGTAGGGCTGTTACTTTCCTTTGAAAGTCGAAGATTTCGAAGCTTCGTTTTCATAAACTTCGAGGGTGATGAGAATCGAAGTTTAGAAGCTTCGAAACTTCGAAACTTCGAAACTTCGATTCGTTCCCACTTAACGGATAAGAGGCGAAAAAAGTTGAATCTGCGCGAATGAAGACGCTCATTTTCTAAAATGCGTTATAATGTAAGACCGCCACGGGAAGCCTTCACAGAATTTAATGAAACTCATTGAAATTTTGTTTCAAAAGTAGTTATTTTTCAATTACATTCGTGATATGATCCCGAAATTTGGATAGATCGGCAAACGGAAAGATCAGTCTCAGTCACCGGTGACTGACATGGCGCCTTAACCTATTAGTATTTTTAGTTATCAAAAATCGTGACATGCTATGAAACTCATAAGTTACAACTTCATACGTTTCGAAGACTTTGAAATTTCGTGCACTTCCAAGACTTCGATGACGGTGCAGAGCTGGAAGGTGTTGAAATTGTCGACATAAAATTGGAAGCATTCGATAGAGAAGAATGGTGTAAAATTGTTTTGAAGAATTTCCTCTATGTACCAAAACTAACGTTTAATCTCTTCTCTGTTACACAAATGCTAGACAAAGGTTATGTACAAACTGTAAATGCAGATCAGTCTGTCTTCAAAACGGGGATGACCCACTTGGACGCTATCCGATTGGACGCTATCCGATTGGACGCGTCCCGATTGGACGCGTTCCTTTTGGACGCCGTGCCGATTGGACTCGTCGTTCGGACGCCATTGCGGTTGGATTTCTGACATTTGGGCGACGTGCCTTTTGGATTCGTGACTTTTGGGTGCCGTAAATTTTATAATCATTGCTTTTCGAATTCTAAATATGGTGATATTTTATTGTGAAATGTAGGGTTAAGTCTGGGTTAGTTCTGGGTTAGTTCTGGGTTAGGTCTGGGTTAGTTCTGTTTGAGGTCTGGGTTATGTCCAATCGGTACGGAGTCCAATCGGCATGAAGTCCAAACGGCACGGCGTTAAAACGACACGAGTCCAATCGGCACGTAGTCCAAAAGGAACGCGTCCAATCGGGACGCGTCCAATCGGATGGCGTCCAAACGGGGGTGCCCCTTCAAAACATTGGACACAAAGGAAACTGTAGCAATTGCCAAGCGTGATGGGAAACTATACCAAATGATGTTTCGTCAAGAAGAATCCAACAAATGTCTGGTCAGTGCGACCATCAGGATATGGCATGAGAAATTGGCTCACCAAAATGTCAGGTATGTCAGAGTTTTTTTAAAAGACATGGTATCAAATACATAGATGATTGGGGCAACTATGCATGCACAGGTTGCATATCTGGAAAGGAGCACCGTGTTCCTCATCCAAGAAATCCAAAAGTCGCTGCAAGACTTTTGGACGAAATTCACGTAGACTTATGTCAAATGAATGTCTTGTCATTGGGAGGAGCCAAATATTTTTTAATATTCAAGGATGATTTCACGCACTTCCGTACTGTTTATTTTTTGAAAACCAAAGACGAAACTGAATCGAGACTGAAAATATTCTTGAAATTGGTTGAAAATCAGTTTGGCAGAAAAGTTAAGTGTCTCAAGTTGGATAATGGGACAGAAATTAAGAATGCGACCACTGAGAAATTGTAGGAAGACCAAAGGAGTGGTTGATGTAAAATCAAATGCATATACTCCTGAACAAAATGACAGAAGTGAAAGAGAATTGCGAACTGTGGTAGAATCAACCCGATCTGCTATTCACAATCGAGGCCTGCATGAAAATCTATGGGCTGAGGCTGTACATTTCCTATTCACTCTGAATCAAACCGGTGTGAGCTTAGTAAAAGATAGAAGCCCTGCTTTTGTGGTTTGGACGAAGAATAGACGTCAACGAACTGAAAGGATTTGGATGCGAATGCTGTGTTCTAATTCTAGAGCATAAACTGGTAAAAACTTAAAAGAAGTCACAAGAGGAAATCTTTGTTGTATACGATTTCAATTCTTCCAGTTACAGAATTTACTTCTATCGTGAACGTTACGTTGTCAGCTCGGACAACGTGACCTTTAATGAGAGGACTGGAGCTGAAAATGCAGGTATGAAGTTTGAAACTTCCCTAAATAAAAACAGAAATAATAGTTTCAGAGAAGATCTCGAAAACTCAGAATCTGGAGGTTCTGATATTGACAGCGAAAGTGACTACAGATCCACTGATAAACAAGTCTCGACACACCCACGGAGTTGAACGACTCGTCTGCTGTCTTAAATACAAGTCATTCTGCACGACGCGTTCTACGTAACCGTCAAACTCTAAAAATGCCAGCCAGATTCACTGATTAATTGTGGGATCACTCTCGTGGAGGAAATAGTGCCGATGTGGCCACGATACGAGAAGTCGAAGACATCCCAACTTCCGAGGCATTAAAGGATAAAAATTGCCGCGAGGCTATGTCGGACGAGTTTGAGTCACTGACAGAAATGAGAACTTGGGATTTGGTGGAGGCATCATGCCATGCGAAGCCGCTGTCTTGTCTTTCGGTATTACGCCGAAAACAGGATGGTCGATTTAAAGCCAGACTCGTTGTCAGAGGTTTCCAGCAAGAGGAAGGAATGAAATATTTCAAAAATTTCAGTCCGGTTGTACGTTCATCCGTCGATTCGACTAATTCTTAGTCTTGCAGCATCTGCAAAAATTAGGCTCATCAATTTCGATGTCAGAACTGCGTTCCTGTGTGGTGATTTAGAGGAGGAGATTTTTATGCATCAGCTGAGGGTTTCAATGACGGTCAATCTCTACGGTCTGAATCAGACACCGAAGAACTGGAATGCAAAATTTTCAGAGTCCTTACTGGATCTTGAGTTCAGCAACACTGATGACTACCCATGCAATTACTACAATAAAGACCGAAGCATTATAATAGCCTTGTTTGTGGATTACGGCCTTTTTGCAGGTACAAACAAAGAGGATGTACTACAGATTTTCGATCGACTGAATGAGAAATTTAAAATAACATTGACAGAAACTTTCCGAATGATGTGTCGTATTTGGGAATGCAAATAAAAAATGGTCCTCGTGGAATTTTTGTAAGCCAACCTGTTCGCGATCGCGCGAATTCAAACGGGCTGTTGACGCGACGCGGCCTCCTCGCCCCGTCGTGACGTCACCCCCCGACCGCGATCTCCTGCGAAGCCGTTACGCGATTCGCGTTACCGCGTCAATCAGCGGGCACTCCATCATCGGGTAATCCTCGAGAACCAATCCCCATAAATCTATTGTGCGGAATCTCTCGATCCCCCGAAATTTCGTTACTTCGCGCTCATTATTCGCAGAAATCAGTTGTCATCTCTCTCGTTGTCCTTTCTCAACTACACGCTGAGTTCTCTCTCTCGTACGCGACGTCGCTCTTTATATTCAAATCGATCTAGTTTCACCGTATTCATTTATGACTCATATCTTTTTTATTCTTGTTCTACATTTTCATCCTCAACTCAAATACATTCCACTTTGTTCTCGTAAGAAGCAGTGTTTGTCGTGTCGCTACAGTTTTTTCACCTTCGCGCACAGCGCTGTGCGTTTCCCGCCTATTCCTTCGCTAACGGAATACGTGCCCGTCGGTCAATTCCGCTACGGAGAAAATTGTGGAACCTTTAAAATTTGATACGTCAAATCCTTCCTCAACAGAAATGGAACGGGGAATGGTGACAGATGATGAAAACTATGTCAATGATCGACCATTGGGAAAGGCTGAACCATACCGGGAAGCTGTGGGGGGTCTGTTATACATGGCCACCATCTCTCGTCCGGACATCACCTTTGCCGTCAATTGAGGGGAATCACACATCTTGGAATTTTCTTCGACGGAGGCAAAGTGCTCGTGGCCTATGTGGACTCATACTACGGAGGAGATACGCGTACTGGGCACTGGACGAGTGGGGCCCTATCATGTGCGATGGCCCTATCGTGTGGTATGCGCAGAGGCAGCAGCTTGTGGCAACCTCAACTGCCGAGGCCGAATACAGGGCAGCAGTTTCACGAATCGATGAAATTTGCTGGATTCGACGTCTTGGAGGAGAACTCTGGATTCTGGACTCACACAGGCCGACTGTCTTGCATGTGGATAATCAGTCTGCCATCCACATGCTGCACGACACCCATGAAGGGAAATTAACGAAAGGGAAGAAACATACAGATATTCCCAGGAAGTTCGTACAGGAATATATCGGAAGAACAGTTAAGCTGAAGCATGTTAAAACCTCGCATCAGCTTCTGAAATATTGACTGCAAGAAAGATGAACTGTATAATACAATTCAACGCTTTTCAACGGTGGCTCGAATATGAGGAAATAGGAATTTTGTGGGGAAGTAAACTTTTGTACAACGGGTTCATATTGATAGTGACCCACCTAGTGGTGGGCCGTTTATTATATCAAAAAATCCGCGGAGATACAGGCGGTCCGCGAGCTGGTCAGTCCCCTCGCGGGTCGCCCGTTGCGTCTAGCGACGTTGGCGTCTGAGGAAATAAATAACGAACGAAGATGTGAATCCACCTATTCGATACGTAACGTACCCGTTCGTGACGCTGTTTCCCGTACGCTCCTGGCTGCGATAATCGCTATCGTGGAGGGGGAATACAGCCAATCTGCTCAAAAGGCAGAGTTAGTGGACTGTATATATTTGTATACGTATCTCGATAATCGAGAATTCGTCCGCTCGCACTGGCGTAGTCACGGTTAAACCGATTCTACTGCGCGTGCGTTAGCGTAGGGGTGGCGGTTAATCTTACAAGGAGGTTGTAAGGCTCCAAGTTCGATAATCCAGCCGTGTTATCCCGTTCTTCAACAATCTTGATTCCAAGCTTGTGCGTGATTCAATACGTCACGCGGCTGTATAAATCTCGGTGGAAGAAGTGGTCCAACTCACCACTTACACGCACAAAAACCACTATCTGCGCACAATAGCAGGGGCGTATTACGTGAGTGTGTTCAACCAGTCACTATCACCGTCGTATTAACGACGGCGTAAATGGCAGGTGCGACTATGTCGGTTGAATGGGTCAAGCCTGCCGAGATCGTCGTCATGCTCTCTCTCAAAGGAGGGTGACAAGGCTGTGGCTGGACCGATCAATTCCCGCACCGACTAACTACCAGTTACGGAGAACTGGTGAGGGTGTACAATAAATTGACCGTCACAATCCGAGTCTCGGTTCCTGTTGCGCTGGAACGACAAAGCGTATGCCAGGGCTTATGGCAGAGACAGTACTCGGAAAGAGTATCCTCCGCGTAACACGGGTTGCCGTAGGGAATCGGAACCACGAATCACATCAAGAGTATCTCTTGAACGGCGTGCAGTGAATTCGGGGAACGAAGACGAATCTCGCGTCAACCACACCGAAATACACTTGTTGTGCGGTGAAACAATAGCCACGTTAGATAGGTCTAAGCAGCTATCGCAACCATGCGAAGGTAAAGCTGATAGTCAGATGTGTCGAAGGCCCTGTACCGCGCTTCGCTACGAAAGACAATAACTATAGCCTTTGTCACCCTGCGTACCCTACTTCTACTCCACCTCAATGTGTCTACATTCCCTCTCTTACTTTTCGCCATCTCCACCACTTTTTCCGACACACTCTACAACCAATCATATGCAATTTTCCAAGACCACACCTACATCCGAGCTTTCCTAAAATCTTACGCGACTCCACAAAATCAGAACTCTCTTGAACTTTTTTAACTACCGAACTACCGACACTAAGTATAGCCCAGTCTAGCTTAGATCTTAACCGAATAAACGAGTTTGTTCTTCGGAGTTGGTCTCTACATCCTTCTTCGTAATTCCTGTCGGATCCAAGTTCCCTAATTCGAGGTGACCGATTCGACACCACACACTGTTTATGTGATCGATTCACTGTCAATACCGCTGCTCGATCGTGGTCACTATTGCCTGTACGTCGCTATTCGAATATTGTTCAAAATCTTTTCGTTCGCTTCGGCACGCGACTGCACGGCAATTGTAGTTAAATTTTCTTATAACGCTTCTTGCCCGATACACCTGGGTCTCGGCATAAGAACCAACAGCCACGGTAGTTTTTCTGCCTCGCACCGTGCTCAGCTGTTAGCGTCCGATGCCGAAATCCAGGTGAACGACCACGATTGTAAACCGCTCGGCGGAGCGTGTTTACATGCCGCTGCATAACTGTCTCGCGGGCCATCGTTCCTACTTTTCATATGCCAAATCCACTGCCTATTTTCCATTGTCTCCTTAGACGCACCGGCCGTTAGGGCATTGCCCTCATGCTCTAACAAACGGTCGGTGCTGTCGTCCTTGCAATTTCAAACTTCCCACTACTTATCCTTTCCTAACCGATGGCCCAAAAGCAGTATAAATAGGCCGACGACAAGCGCTCGCTCTCCTTGTTTTGTACAAATCGATCGACTGATCATGCGCTTTATATACGTTTTTCTAAACTTCTGTGGGCTTCACAGAAGTATTCTTTTCGTACATTTGCGGGCTTCGCGACTGTTCATCCTTCTCTCACGTCATCTCTTCTCATTTCTGTTCGTTCCTTTCGCGTCTATCTACCGATTTATCTGTCTATTTCACATTCTGCTTTGTATATATTCCTGGCATAATATAGTATTTATTTTCGTACATCTCTCGCTACACAGTTCTTCACCTGACACTTACCTACCTCAATCTACCTTTCTCTATATACCTAATTCTCTGTTCTACTCATCCTCATCGTGTCTCTGTTTCCACGACTTGGAAACTTCCAACAAAACTCACGGCTAGATATCTCACAAATATCCTGTAGCGAGCTCGTAAGCGAGTTCAGCCCAGTTCGAAGGGTCGTACGGCAGTGAAAAATATATACTTTTAATTATCAAAACTCGGAAAATCGGGAGTTCGATAAATCTTGCTAGGGCTTGTCGACTCTCTTTTAACGGGTGGAACGGTCTCGTATGCAAGAGTAGTTCTGTTCGTACAGTCGTTGCAATAACTCGCCGTCGAAGACTTGATACAAGCAGTCAACAGCGCGACTAGAGAGTGAGTGACAGCTGGAAAAACTCGTAAGCGAGTGTCCCTAGCACGCCTTATGAGCAAGTGACTGCTAGCACGTTTCGTGAGCAGGTTGACGCGAACCGTTAGTCTTCGACGAACGTCGCGAGAGTGTCAGCTGATCCGCTACGCGGCGCTGTCTTTCTGTTATCTACCTGTCTCGGTTCAACGTGTGTATGTTGTTCTCTTTGTCCCTCTATACCTTCGCGCGCGAGTTTGATTTGAACGTTATTTTGCAACGGTGATCAGCCGATCGCCGTATTTATCAGCTGACTTCTACTGATAACCAGAAAGTCACGCCGCTTTTACATGATCTATTGTTGGCTATTGGCTCCTCGGACGAATAACATCGGAGAGGTCACCAACGAATATAGATCGCGGTAACCGCGAAATTGAAGCACGTTTTAAACTAACGCGATATTTAAACATTGACGAAACCGCTAGCTCGATGGATGTTTGTAAATCTGCGAAGAAAATTGACTAAGGAGGGGTGTTGAAGAATGTTAATTAGTTTTCTTATATTCTTTATGATATGCGTTGAAATGACTGAGTTGGTTGTTGCGACTGCGCGTGGTGGAATTCAGGGACTTTTGTAGGTTCGGGTGCTCGTGGAGCGTTGAAGCGCTCTGTTCGTAGAAGGTGGATGTTGTCGTAAAAGAAATACTCGTTTGAATATACGTAAGCAAAATGTAAGATAGACTTTATTTATGAAGCTTCGAGGTCTATACTCTAAGACTCAAGAATATAATCTGCCGATATCTGCTTCTCCGAGAAGGCTCCACGTCCTCGTTCGACTTTCCGCTCCCGCTTCGTTTCCTTGGCCAATAGGAAAATTCAGCATCACCAGGTAGACGTTGAATCGGTGGATGGTCTCCCTCCAAGTTTTAGCTCGATGGTGATTGGCGGTGTTGGTACCGTGGAAGCGCGTGCATGAGGGCGGTGGCGTGTACGAGGGAGCCCGCCAAAACAAGGGATGTGGGGGTCCCATGGTGGGACTGCGCGAGAGAGAGGTCCGAGGGAAAGTTCCAAGAGGCCTTTGACCGAGGGTTTATGACTTCCTGTTCTGGCGAGTTTGGGACTACGAATTTCTAAGTGAAATATGAGAACTCCTTCGAGGAGATACGTGACTGTGCCTAAGTTCCTCAATTAGTCTCGCATATCAGGATTACATCCTAGTTTTCCGTGGGAACTCTCCCGTCGTCTCTTTACTTATTCTAAGCTATTCCTGTTGCGATGATATATACAACGAATCCGCGATTCTGGCCTAGACATTACTTTTATATTCAAATTTCCCTCTTATAGCCATTAATCAACCTATGGCGCAGTAGCGCTACGCTAACTACGTTCGCGGGGTCAAGCAACAGCGTGATTGCGTTGTATGTTGTAACCGTATCGTTACATATCGATAATTCGTCAGCGCATCGAGCGATCGATATTCGCGGATATCGATATCGCGTATATATACAGGGTGGCCCACATAACTCTGAACAGCTCAATATCTCGAAAACTAAATAAATAAACGTGAAGTGGCCTCCCTTCCCCTTTAACGGGGGAGGGGAGGTACCTTTGTAATTTTAAATGGAACCCCCTATAAAATGTTACATATTTAGATTCTACCGGTAAAAACAAGTCAATTTTGTCTGAAACATTTTTTCGTCAGATACTTCCATGATGAGATATAACAGTTTGAAGTTTCGAGTTGTAGGTACTTGAAGCTCTCGGAAATAGCGTTATGGAATTATACGCGCTTGAGTCCATTGCTTATTCATGAAGAAACACAAACAATAATATTTACAATTCTTGAGTTTGACTCACTTATCTATGAAAACGTTTTCAGTTTAGAGCTGTTATTCAAGCAGTAACATTGTGATTATGGCTACTTTTGACACAGAAGTGAATATGTTATTAACGTTAGGTGAATGCCAAAAAAATTATCGGCGTGCAGCAGTGATGTTTTTTGAACGTTATGGGATCAAAAAATGTCATGCATAATTTCATAATTTAGAAAAGCGGCTTCGCGAGCACGGTGAATTGCGTAAAAAAACTCGCAATAAACCTAAAGCTGTAACTAATGAAAATAATAGTGCCAGTATTCTTGCTGCAATTACATTAAATCCTCATATTAGTCAACGTACACTTGCACAAACATCACATATTAGTCGTTCATCGATTCAACGAATTTTGAAACGGCAAAAGTATCATCCATATCACATGGTTTTATCACAAGAGCTTTCGATAGCAGATTACGATCACCGCGTAAGATTTTGTGAGTGGCTGCAGGGTGTTGTGGAAAATGACTTTGTGCAAAATACTTTTTTCCGATGAGGCCACTTTTATGAATTCAGGGCATGTAAATAGACATAATCTGCATTATTGGGCCGTGGAAAACCCAAATTGGATGCGATGTATTCCCTTTCAACATCGATGGTCTTTAAATGTTTGGTGTGGCCTAATAGGAGATTTTGTGATTGGACCTTATTTTTTTCAAGAAACTGTAACATCTGCAAGTTATTGTGATTTATTAAAAAATCATTTGCCTGCGCTTTTGGAAGATGTGCCACTGCACGTTAGAAGAGAAATGTGCTTCCAACAAGACGGCGCTCCTCCACATTTTGCAATCATCACCAGGCAATTTTTGAACGAAAAATTTGGGAACAAATGGATAGGTCGTGGGGGACCTCGTCAATGGCCTCCTCGATCCCCCGATCTAACACCATTAGATTTTTTCTGATGGGGATATGTAAAGGACAAAGTTATGTTTGAACCACCGACGACAAAAGAGGATATGAAACAAAGAATACGTGAAGCTTGCGCTTCAGTGACCCCGAAATGTTACAAAATGTTAGAACAACTTTGATGTTTCGAGTAAATAAATGTTTACAAGCCCGTGGTGGACATGTTGAAAATTTAATTTAAAGTACATTTTATTTCTTCACGATAATAATAACGCTATTTCCGAGCGCTTCAAGTACCTACAACTCGAAACTTCAAACTGTTATATCTCATCATGGAAGTATCTGACAAAAAAATGTTTGAGACAAAATTGACTTGTTTTTTCCGGTAGAATCTAAATATGTAACATTTTATAGGGGGTTCCATTTAAAATTACAAAGGTACCTC
The DNA here is from genome assembly GCA_913789915.3 of Sphecodes monilicornis. NCBI lineage: Eukaryota > Metazoa > Arthropoda > Insecta > Hymenoptera > Halictidae > Sphecodes > Sphecodes monilicornis. The sequence goes on along the minus strand of OU565290.1, from coordinate 1,277,016 downwards.
CCCTCCCCCGTTAAAGGGGAAGTGAGGCCACTTCACGTTTATGTAGTCAGAAAGGCCCTTCAGTTCCATGCAATTTAAGACTAAGAACTGTAAAATCGATGGCATAGTTTTCGAGATATTGAGCTGTTCAGAGTTATGTGGGCCACCCTGTATATATATATATATATATATATATATATATATATATATATATCGGACCCGCTGCCTACCGCCGCGCCCCACCATAGCGTAGACGCGTGCAGGCTATCCTGCTCTGAGAGAGAGAGAGAGAGAGAGAGAGCCCGTACTCTCCACGCCGGCTAAGATGCGCGCGCATCGATCCCCTCTCGTGCGATCGAAGGAGGTCGATGCAGTGATGCCAGATTCGTGGTACCGTGGTATACCGTGGAACTAAACTATGCCCCCACTACAACCTACTGTTGCCCCTACGCTCCTTTACCAACGCGCTCGCGCGCTACACCCACCAGCTATCCTGCTCTGAGAGAGAGAGAGAGAGAGAGAGAGAGAGAGAGAGAGCCCGTACTCTCCACGCCGGCTAAGATGCGCGCGCATCGATCCCCTCTCGTGCGATCGAAGGAGGTCGATGCAGTGATGCCAGATTCGTGGTACCGTGGTATACCGTGGAACTAAACTATGCCCCCACTACGACCTACTGTTGCCCCTACGCTCCTTTACCAACGCGCTCGCGCGCTACACCCAACAGCGTACCTCTACTATGTCCGTGTACGCTGCTTGTGCGCTTGCGCCATCCTCAATCTATTTTTAGCACTTCCATATACATATTGCTTTACGGAAACGAAACTGAAATTCGGCCGGCCGTCGCGTCGAGCTGCGTCGACCGTAAGAATCGCAATCTGGAGCTGGCGTTCGAGTCCCCGTGCAGCGATTTTTATTTTTATTTTTAATTACTTTTTTAATTACATTTCTTAACCTTCCAAAAAATTTAAAATGTAAAAACTATGTTAAATAAATATATATATATATATATATATATATATATATATATATATTCATTTTACAGGAAACGTTTTATTACTGTAAAAATTGCATTGATACAAAGAGTCTAGCATGGTAAGAGTCAAAAGTGCCCTTGAACCAAGTGTATCGGGCTCTGCACTATTTGATAACTCATAAAAAAAGCCTTCGACACCAGGTTTGAACCCTTTATCTCAACCAGGAGGGTAGTTAAAGGGTAAAAACTAATTATTGGTTTTTGCCACATTTTCCCTATTTAATGGTATACTTAAAAATTCTAAAAAAATTCTACAATTTTGTAGATATAATTCCTTATGATTGTGAATTTTTTCAGATTTTTTTGCAAATAGTAAGCATGAAAAATCGAAACGTCAAAAAAAAAACGAAAAATGCAGATTTTGTGTACAAGATATTTCGTGTGACTAGATTTTTCCTTTTACAGCAGTTAGGTATTAGCATTAGCATTATTCTCAATTTTTTCGGATTTTTCGATAGAGTGCAATGTAATAATATTATTTTTCTGCTTTAAATGAAATGTATTAGTATTTATGTTGTGGTGGATAGCCATTAATTCATCTGAGACACTGTTTATGTTTAGGAAACGTTTTTAAGTGAATAAAATTTATTGTCATGTAATTAATAATTAGAAAAATATATATTTCATGAAAAAAAAAGTTTGACCTTTGTGGGGCGCGAACCTCTGCCAAAAGTATTCCAGCGTTTCCGAATCGTAAGACCTAAACATCTTCTTTTTTTTTAGTTTATGATGATACGCAAGTTTATTTGATTTTCTGTCTTCCTGTAATAAAAAAAAATACAGTCAAAATTATAATTATAACAGAATTTCATAAAATATTGAGATTATTGCAAACTCATCTTTTTTCGGAATGATGCTCTGATTTCATTGCTTCACTCGGATGTTCATTTCCTTCCGAGACAGTGGCGTTTCAAGCCAGAAAATCATAAGGAATCATATCTACAAAATTGTAGAATTTTTTTAGAATTTTTAAGTATACCATTAAATAGGGAAAATGTGGCAAAAACCAATAATTAGTTTTTACCCTTTAACTACCCTCCTGGTTGAGATTAAAAAATGTAATTAAAAAAGTAATTAAAAATAAAAATAAAAATCGCTGCACGAGGACTCGAACGCCAGCTCAGGTTGCGATTCATACGTTCGACGCAGCTCGACGCGACGGCCGGCCGAATTTCAGTTTCGTTTCCGTAAAGCAATATGTATATAGGCTGGCGCAAGCGCACAAGCAGCGTACACGGACATAGTAGAGGTACGCTGGTGGGTGTAGCGCGCGAGCGCGTTGGTAAAGGAGCGTAGGGGCAACAGTAGGTCGTAGTGGGGGCATAGTTTAGTACCACGGTATACCACGGTACCACGAATCTGGCATCACTGGGTCGATGCAAGAAAGCGACCCGGCATTTTACGTTTGGAATCGGTCGAGTCAACACGTCTCGCGAGTGGTCCGGTGGCGAATCACGGTAGATACGTTTGAACAGGCAAACCGTCCTGAGATATACTTGGTAAACCGTCCAAGATATCTTCGCGATCTACGCGCCTTAAACCGAGGAGTCGATAGTGCAAACCGCTCTGTGGCACAGCTTGAATCGGGGCTCGAGACCGTTTTCTGGCTGTTCCACGTAGAGTCACGTAGAATAAATTATTTAAATTAGACAAAGTAAACCGAATCTACCGTACGACCGCTCACGAAACATGTTCCGTGGAACTGTAGCATTCATTAAAAATCGAGAGTCTGACAAGTAACTAGAATTCAGATTAGAATATTAAATTTCGTATTACGGCTACCGAGTCGAAGTAAAGAAAGAGTATCACGTTTCCATTCGAGATTCAATAATATCTGAAGAGGTGAGCATCGAATCCGTTACGTCACATAACCTATGAAACTCGTAGTTTTGCAATTCGTCCGTATAAACTCGCATCCTCGTGCAGATATCGAAAGCGAAGACCCGGGCTAAGCTCTGCCTGATCCGAAGATGTTTCTGTGCGTGTTTGCGAGGTTCTGACGAGTAGACAAAAGTCGTTGCCACCCGGTTTACCGGCTGGGACGTTCGGCTGTTCCTACGTCGTCGGTCGTCGCGTCGCAAGAGATCGAAATTCTCGATCCATTATACAGTCGTGGACAAAATTAAGTGGACAGAACATAAATTCTGAAGAATCTCTATTTTCATTTATTGTGTTATAAATTTATTGCAGATGTTTAACATGTAAAATGTTTATACACAACGAAAGAATTTATTCAGTATGTAAAAGCATAAATATAATGTTTCTGTTAATTTTTATGCATATTTGTTTGTATGGGGGTCTTTGAGACCGTGGGGTCTTTTACCGGCTGGGACGTTCGGCTGTTCCTACGTCGTCGGTCGTCGCGTCGCAAGAGATCGAAATTCTCGATCCATTATACAGTCGTGGACAAAATTAAGTGGACAGAACATAAATTCTGAAGAATCTCTATTTTCATTTATTGTGTTATAAATTTATTGCAGATGTTTAACATGTAAAATGTTTATACACAACGAAAGAATTTATTCAGTATGTAAAAGCATAAATATAATGTTTCTGTTAATTTTTATGCATATTTGTTTGTATGGGGGTCTTTGAGACCGTGGGGTCTTTTACCGGCTGGGACGTTCGGCTGTTCCTACGTCGTCGGTCGTCGCGTCGCAAGAGATCGAAATTCTCGATCCATTATACAGTCGTGGACAAAATTAAGTGGACAGAACATAAATTCTGAAGAATCTCTATTTTCATTTATTGTGTTATAAATTTATTGCAGATGTTTAACATGTAAAATGTTTATACACAACGAAAGAATTTATTCAGTATGTAAAAGCATAAATATAATGTTTCTGTTAATTTTTATGCATATTTGTTTGTATGGGGGTCTTTGAGACCGTGGACAAAATTAAGTGGACGCAGAGGACATTCTGTGTTGGGATGGAAAAAATGTAAACAAACGTTTGACTCTCGCATTGTGCGGTGTCATTCGTCCTCGGTAGACATTGAACTTTTGTTTAAACAAGATTAGAAATATAAACCGAGCATGTCTAAGAGACGAGAAGAATTTCCCGTGCACCTGCGAAAGTTAATTGTTTCAGAGTGCAAAAATAAACTAAGTTATCGTAAAATGGCTGAAAAATACAAAGTTTCTAAGAGTAGAGTGCATACAATTTATCACAAGTATTTACAGTATGATACTGTTGAAAATTTAATCGGTCGAGGACGAGAAGGTAGCACAAATTCATACGATGATAGACAAATTGTAAGAGAAACTCAACGTATTCCATCGATAACGTCACGAAATATTGTTGAAACTGTACAATTAAATATTTCTTCAAGAACTGTGAGACAAAGATTAAAAGAAGTTAATCTGAAGAGTTGTTTAACTAGACGCAAGCCACACATTAGTAAACTTCATAAAAAGAGACGTTTAGCTTTCGCAAAAAATATGTGAATAAGCCATTATTATTTTGGAAAAAAATTATATGGAGTGACGAGAGCAAATTTGAGTCATTAAATTAAAAAAAAGGAGAACACGCGTATGGAGAAAACCGAATGAAGCTCTCAAGAAGCAGTATGTGTTGCCTACCATCAAACGTGGAGGGGGATCCATAATGATATGGGGATGTTTTTCTTGGTATGGGTTGGAAATTTAGCACCCATCCATGGCATCATGAATGCAGATATGTTTGTTGAAATTTTAAATGAAAATATGGAATAGTCAACCCTAAAAATGGATTTCGATGATGGATGGATGCTACAACGGGATAATGATCATAAGCATACGGCGAAGAAAACGAAAAAATTTTTATAAGATTGTGGGATAGATGTTCTCTATTGGCCTCCACAAAGTGCAGATCTTAATCCTATAGAAAATTTATGGAGCTTATTAGATTCGGAAATACCATTAGGAAGACGTCATAATAAAACAGTATTTTTAAACGAATTGCAAATAAAATTTCAACAAATTGATCGAAGTTACCTCCAAAAACTTGTGGAAATCATCCCACGACGATTAGAAGCAGTAATTAAAGCAAGAGGTTACAATACCAAATACTAATTGCTTATTTTCTAAATATTTATAAAGTGTCCACTTAATTTTGACCACCAAAAATTGTATACAATTTTGATTAATGATAATATATTCTATTATATTAACTTTTATTATTGATATTGTTGTTTATTTCATTAAAGTACACTTTGTTAACTTAAATGTACCGTACAATTCTAGTTTATTAAAATTGTGTTTTAAATTGCGTTGATTTTTTGTTGATCATTAGACCTGTCCACTTAATTTTGTCCACGACTGTAACTCACATTCTCGTTTGGATATCGGAGGTAAAGACACGGGCTACGCACTGCCTGAGCCAAAGATGTTTCCTAACGAGCGTGTGAGCATCCAGTAGCAGACAGCGGTTGTTCTGACCCGAAGCAATTCGGCTGGGCCAATTTCTGTTCCTGCTGTTGGCGCGTCGTTATAAATGATCGGATGAAGCGCGATCGAGGCTGGTCTACCGAACACCGGAGATTTGTCCAAATCCACATCTGTGCCGAGGATTGAACTCTTAGGTGTCGCGGGTCAGTCGAGGTCTAGTGCAGGTCTCCACGCACGCAACTCATCCGAAATTCGGCCGATTGCGTGAATGCTGCGACCGGTCCTCAATCATTCGTCCGCGTATCGACCAGATAAAAGCTTCACGTGCGGCTTGTTACAAGTCTAGAAATTTCATAGACATAGACTCGCTCTCGAAATCAACGATTCAAACATATTGTTGCGATAAAGAGACAAAGGCTACACAAGCGTAGAGTCGTTCCTTGTTGTCGTAACAAGGAACCCATTCGTCGTGCTCGCGCGTTCCAAGCGTCGATCGTAGCTCGAATGTAGAGCAAACACGTTATAACGTATGGATGCGACGCTATTTAAAGATTCCGTCGAGTTCGACATTTTTTTTCTTATTTAAAAGAATAACACTGGTCATACCGTGCCGCGGTTCGTAAGAAATCCGTCTAATTTCATCGTGTGGGAGCTTAGGTCGTCCAAGCGGTCCTGCACCGCGATCCCTTACGCGTCCGTTGCGGAAATTCAGCGTCGATTCGTTCGTGACCACTGTGAGCTGTGATATCCGATCGTACGAATTGTAAACGCGGTTCGATACACGAGATTCTTGTAGTCACTAGCAATTGAATAAATCTCGTGTCTACCAGATAATCGCTATTCGATTATTGAGTTTGCCCAAACCTCCTCCGCTTTCCAGTGCCTGGTGGCACGAACCACCTTCGCGACTTCCATTCGCGAAGAGCACGAGGGGTAGTAACCGGCCCCATACATTAACCCTTTCGAGTCTCAAAGATTTAGTTTTCCAAATAGTTACAGTAGAGTCCACGAATTAATCCATTCCGATAAGTAGCTTACTCTATCTAGTTAAATAATTTCTTTCAAATCCGATTGGCGACAAGAACGCCAATCGAACGGTTACAATGTAGTGTGTCTGTACGTTAGTACAAATGCTGCTCGTCTGAAATCTTTGGTCTGTTCACTCGTGGTCTGCCGTTTGAATGTCTGCGTGCAATCTCGCAGTATTATTAGTGTATCGTGATTTTTCTCTTTCTTATGTATATTGTTAAGTAAAAGTTCCTATACATTTTTTTGTTTATTAAAACATTGAACTGAACACGTGACTATTTTCTAACCTCAGCAATCCCATGAGGCAATTACAAATTATCAAGCAACAATAATTCTTATGAAATACATTTTAGGATCGAGTCAAAGTAATTTCTTAACCCTTTTGCTACGGCAGACTTTGATGCGTACCGCTCGTACCAACGGCAGAAATTCAATCGCGACCTACACTGAGAACAGCGAATTTTCTTGCCAGCGGGCACTTACTTCTCATCTACAACGAAAACAAATTTTAAAACCGCCAACAGTAGCCAATGTGTTAAAGTCAACATATTTTGTCGGAGTTCAAGTTCTTCCATTATCATTTATGTTTAAATATCGCGTTAGTTTGAAACGTGCTTGAATTTCGCGATTATCGCGATCTATATTCGTTGGTGACCTCCTCGATGTTATTCTCCCGAGGAGCCAAATAACCAACAATAGTTCAAGTAAAAACGGCGTGACTTTCTGGCTACCAGCAACGTCAGCCGATAAACGCGGCGATCGGTGGATCAACGTGCAAAACGTTCGAATGAAACTCGTGTCGCGAAGGTATAGAGGGACAAAGAGAACAACATACAAACAGAGACAGGCGAATAAAAGAGAGACAGCGCCGCGTAGCGGATCAGCTGACACTCTCGCGACGCTTCGTCGCCGCCGAACAGTTCGCGTAGACACTTGCTCACGAGACATGCGAGGAGTAACTCGCTCACGAATCGTGCTAGCTAGTCACTTGCTACTGAGGTCATAGTTCTCCAGTTGAGCTGTTGGATACTTGTATCAAGTATTTGGCGGCGAGCTTTGGCATGACTGTGCAAACGGAACCGATCTCGTTTACGAGATCGTTCCACACGCTATAAGAGAGCCGACAAGCAATAGTGACCACGATCAAGCAGCGGTATTGACCGTGCTTCGATCACATAAAAAGTGAATGGTTGTTGTTTTACCGCTCACAAGTGTATTTCGGTGTGATTGACGCGAGATTCGTGTTCGTTCCCCAAATTCACTACCCGCCGTTCAAGAGAAACTCTTGATTAACACGCTTACGTTATACACCGCTTCTACTGTACGCAGATAGTCGATCTTGTGCGTGTAAGCTTGCAAGGGAAACTCTTGGAAGGAATCGTGTTTCCGATTCCGTACAGCCACCCGTGTAACATGGAAGACACTCTTTCCGAGTACATTTTCTCTGCCATAAGCTCTGGCATACGCTTTGAGGTCCCAATGCCGCAGAAGAACGGATACTCGGATTGTGACAAGGTCGATTCATTATACGCTTTGCGAGAATTGATCGGTCCAGCCACAGGTCTTGATTGGTAAGTCCTAGCCTTGTCACCCTCCTTTGAGAGAGTGCGTGACGACGATCTCGGCAGACTTGACCCGTTCAACCACCATAGTCGCACCCACATACGCCGTCGCTAGTGCTATATAGCTACTACCAGAGCAGGGATTGTGACTGGTTGAACAACACTTACAATATACGCCCCCTCTATATATCTCTATATATAGTGGCTTTTGTGCGTGTAAGTGGTGAGTTGGACCACGTCTTTCACCGAGATTCCTATAGCCGCGTGACGTGTTGAGTCAGGCACGAGCTTTGAATCAAGGTTGTTGAAGCGTGGGTTAATTCGGCGGGATTATCGAACTTGGAGCCTTACAACTTCCCTATAAGATTAACCGCCACCCTTATGCTGACGCCCACGCAGTAGAATCGGTTTAACCGTGACTACGCCAGTGCGAGCGGACGGATTCTCGATTATCGAGATACGTCAAAAATATACAGTCCACTAACTCTGCGTTTTGAGCAGATTGTCTGTATTCCCCCTCTTTCGATAGCGATTATCGCAGTCAGGAGCGCACGGGAAACAGCGTCACGAACGGTTACGTATCGTATCGAATAGGTGTTTTCACATCTTCGTTCGATCATTTACTTTACAGACGCCAACGTCGCGAGACGTCCGAGAGACGACTCGGAGGAGACGCAGAGGCACCGCGGACCGCCGACTTCCACGGGGATTTATTTTTGATTAATAAACGGCCCACCATTAGGTGGGTCACTATCAACATAACCTCGTTGTACAACAATTTACTTTCTCTCAAAACTCCTATCTCCTCATATTCGCGCCACCGTTGAAAAGTTGTTGGATTGTATTATACAGTCCACCTTTTTAACAATTTATTTCTAGAAACGATACAGAAATGATTTTGGTTACGAATAACCATTCTGAGTGACTAAAATTTTTCTGGTCATTAGTAAGTGTTATCGATGACAGAATTCATTTCTGATTACGAATAACTATTATTGACAACGAGAATTCTCTAATAATTCGTATCTATGCACGGTGTAAAAAGAATTACTGAATTGATATATTTTTAAGGGATCTGTCTTCTAAGATCTTAAAATCTGCATGGCCGATTGTTCTGAAATTTTAACAAGCTATCCCACATGTTAGTCGCTATAGCCAGTACCTAAATAATATTATCACCTTAAATTTTTCATATTTTTTTGGTTAAAGTCGCTACCAAAGAAAGTAAAAAACTTATTTATTTGGTTGGAGAGATAACGACAACCATACTGATTAAGATACATCTTGATTGTTTCGTGTTAGTCCACCTTGAGATTTGAAATCATCTGTGCCATCAATATACGATGTTTAAACATGTATTTATTTGGGTTAGATAGAATCAAGAATGAAGTAATTAAAACTATATAAAAAATGTCCTGTATGACAAAAAAGAATTTGAACGTACTTTTGAAGAAATGTATGAAAACCGATCAATTTTTTAGCGGTTACGTGAGATTGCTCCCTTAAATGAAAGCGAGATGAAAGCAATCGGTCGTAATTCTGTCTTTGATTCTCTAACGTGTACAATCAAAATTGAGTTTTACAAATAATAATTTATGTAAATAATGCGGTAATAAATTGCACCACGCGATCATCCAGCATTATTTTCAGAGCTGAAATGGCTCTTTCTACACTAACCTTGGTAGCAGGTACGGCGTGGCAAAATACAGCAAGTTTTGCTAAATGTGGCAATGTATTATTGCTTTTATTTATATCTTCGTCGTTTCTAGAGGCCAAAGCAAATCGAATAAATAATATACAAAATATCGGTTCAGGCTTATTTATATTGATATAGTTATAAAAATTTCATCTCACAACGAATAGTATAATCAAAGTATATAAAAGTTAACATTGCAGCCATCGTAAATGAAGATTCAGGAATATGCTGGACAGATAGCATTTATTCAGGATTAGGTAGGAGTTACCTACCTATATTTCCGTAACAAATATTTCCGCGTGTACTCTCGCAAGGTTCCGCGATTCTATTTTACGCAGGTGTCCAGGAGTTACTCTGTACTCTGTCGTCCAGGTATTCTCGCCGAAATCTCCTGCCGGAGCCGAGTTTGCCTTCCGAGAGCGGCCAATGGTTTTACCTCGTCCTCTCTCTCGGAATAGCAAAAAGGGCCGTGGTCTCTGTGCACCTGCAATTTATACCTAATCGTTGCTATCCGCGAGCGCGGGAATCAACAACGCGGTTGTTAAGCGTTCTTCGGTATTACCACGGGTCGCGCTTCGCGTCGCTTCCCTGCGTGGTCGCCAACAACCTAATTTCGAGAAGCTTCGAAATGCTCGCCGCCCCGCGTTCCATTCTCGAAATTTCGACGCATGCTACGACATATAAATTCTATAATTAATTCTACATCGTGCGTAGATACTGATTACTAGTAATATTATTAAAGAAAATAAGATGATTGAAAGTAACCAAAACGAAAGCTTCAATATAGGCATCGATATTGGTTACTCGTAACTATAGGGATGGGCGAGTCTTGCAAAAAAATGGATTCTCTAATCGGTTTTGAATCACAGCGACAAAAATCGATTCAATAGAAAATCGAACCTTGAAAAATCGATTCTTTGGAAATCGATTTAAAAAAATCTATCAAAATATTATTTATATCCATATGCATTCGGCATGGCATATTGCTATATCGCGGAATCCGATTATGGAAATCGAACCTAAAAGACAATGCTTTAATTCATATACCAATCTAGAACCGATTTACAAAATCATGTTGTCCAATAATAAAGTAACTCCATATTAAGTGTATAACTTTTATAGCAGTACTGAGATACTAATAATATCTCATGATGAGATTGTGACGGCAAATGGGAGACGTTGCCGACTCAGTTGTTATGCCAGGCGTCCCTAGTCCCGCGAATGCACGAGGTACTCGCTGGTGAGGCGAACGGTCCGGCTGACTAGTTCTGGCGACGAGTCGGCTCTGGCGACTGTGTTCCTCCCATTGAATCGAAGATCGATTCATAACTACAAAAATCGATTCGTTTCAAAATCGAATATCCAAGAATTGATCCAAACAATTGAAAATCGATTAAAAAAATCGCTTTTTGAAAAATCGATTCTTCAGAAAATCAATTCAGAACCGCCCAACCCTACTCGTAACCAAAATAAAAGTTTTGCCGGTGGAAGAAGTAATTCTCATAACTCTCCCTAGGCGATAATGGTTATTCGTAATTGTTTGGAAATAGTCCTGCGTGTGAGGTGGGTTACTCTCGCGGTACTGCTCAACAGATTTTTTCCAATCGGCTCTCCACCAACGGAGGTGCACTATGCAGCCGCGCTGCATCGCGTTTGCACCTCAGCGTCAAAATTCACCAGGAAGAGATTGTACTCCGTACGTTTTCTCAAGGAAGTGGCCATTGTATCTCGTAGCACTTTGTAACGACACCACGTGCTCGCGACGCCCGAGTAAGTGAACGGACTCTAGTATTACTTAGTTGAACGGCTCTTGTGTATTTCGGTCCACTCGTATCAACGCGGAACGCTCCTCAAACGGTGTAGGGATGCAGCCTTTTGTGCCAACAGAACAATTTGTTTTCGGTGCGGACGACTCCTTGTAAAAGTACATTTATTCTTGTAAGTTACGTTTCGAAAGGACAGTATTAGTTTAGTTTGTGCTACACGCAGTTCATACCGTATTATGTTCAGTCATTTCGTTATAAGCTAAGTTCGTTTAAGACGTACCTCGACTTTGAGGTATTTGCAAACTTGCAAATATTCCGAACTTGTCCTGACAGTAACCGAAAACAATTCTCGTTGTCAATATAATAGTTGTTGGTAACCAGAAAGGAATTCCGTCATCGATAATAGTTACTACATAGATAGAACCCGGACGTCACATCCCTTGTTTAAATATCGCGTTAGTGTGATACACGTGCTTGAATTTCGCGATTATCGCGATATGCATTCGTTGGTGACCCCTCAGACGTTATTTATCAAGACCAAGTAAAAACGGCGTGACTTTCTGGTTACCAGTAGAAGTCAGCTGATAAACACGGCGATCGCCTGATCACCGTTGCAAAATAACGTTCAAATCAAACTCGCGTCGCGAAGGTATAGAGAGACAAAGAGAACAACATACACACGTTGATCAGAGACAGGCAGATAAGAGAGAGACAGTGCCGCGTAGCGGATCAGCTGACACTCTCGCGACGTTCGTCGAAGCCTGTCGGCTCGCGTTCACTTGCTCACTAAACGCGTTAGCGAGCACTCGCTATCGAGACGTTCTAGCGAGCACTTGCTCACTAGTCCTCCCGGCCGTCACTTACTCTTCAGTTGCGCTGTCGAATTCTTGTTTCAAGTCTTCGACGGCGAGCTATTGCAACGACTGTTCGAGCAGAACTGGTCTCGCATACGAGACCGTTCAGCTCATTCAAAGAGAGTCGACAAGCCCTAGCAAGATTTATCGAACTCCGGATTTTCCGAGTTTTGATAATTAAAAGTATATATTTTTCACTGCCGTACGACCCTTCGAACTGGGCTGAACTCGCTTACGAGCTCGCTACGGGATATTCGAACAGCGTTGTACAGGCAATAGTGACCACGATCGAGCACTGGTATTGCCAGTGCTTTGATCACATAAATAGTGCATGGTTGCGATAGCTGCTTAGACCAGGCATGTCCAGAAGTAGCTCAATTGGAGGTAAATTTGAGGGAGGCGCCTACCTCTCCGGCCCGCGTGTGGCGGCCGTAGTCCTTCAAGCTCCTCAGACCCGTGAATACCGCTTGCAATATGTACCGCGTGTGGCACGTTGGTGCGTCTCTCGGACCCACGGTAGGCACGGGTTGAGGAGCTCGGAGGACTACGGCCGCCATGGGGAGCGAGACGCGCGGGCGGGAAAAGTAGGTCTCCCTCAAAGGCGTTGATTCAAAATCAGCCAAAATTACCCAAGACCAATTTTCCTGAAACTTTGCATATTGGTAGCCCTTTGGTTCTAACATTGATTCCGTGCAAAAACTTTTTCCCAGGACTTCACGGTTACGAGGGGGAGGGAGTCAAAGTACGTATTTTGCGAAATCTATTATGTGCTGTAACTTTTAATAAAAATATGATATCGACCCGGCACTGATACCAAAAAATCATAAAAAAATTCAAGCTTTCCAACGGTGTATAAGTTTATGTAATTTATTTATTGCTAACGTAATTTTTTCACGTTTTTCGTGTTTTTCAAGGTGTAAAAAATTCAGAAAAATTGCAATTCCCAAAAAAGTATCGCCTGATTTTAACCAAAAACGCTGCATTAATAGTACATTTCATGCCCTTTCGAATGGTGGTTGTCATACCTTGGGAAAATTATTCGTTTTTGAGTTATAAAGTAAAATGTGAGTAGAAGTTGAGGCGCGTGGTCAACTACTCGACCCATATATTCATTTCAAACGTGGAAAAAACGCTTCCTGTGGTTATATATACTCTTTGGAAGCGATAGTTCGTACTTTTATTTAAATATATACATATTTCGTCCCAAATGGTAAATATATTATCTTCATTTTCCTGAATTTTATTTAAATGACGAGCTATATTTGATGTCTCTTGTTTTATTTTCTCTCTTGTTATGTTCCCCACAAAATGAGGAACAAACTTAGACATAATAATATCTCGCGCTTCTGAAATTATTCTACTTACCGTAGGTTGTGACTTATTTAACATAGCTCCAATGTCTTTTTTGAGACGAACCACGATATAAATGCATTAAATAAATTGCCACCTTGTATATTGAGTTAGTGCCCTCACTTCTATTGAAACAGTATTCAGTTAAGTTTTGTAGTTCGCTTTTTTTAAGCCAGTCCAGTCTCCTTTTTTAAGGCCAGTGTAATTTATCAAAAAAATTACATTCATGTAGTTTATTTTCGTTGAAGGTCCGTAACTGATCAATAATATTTACAATTTAATTTATTGATAACGTTGTTTCGTTTTGTAGATTGTCCTGTAGTGCAAGTATCGAAGATTGCTCAATACTGTCGTTTGTGATATGCCTTTTGCAACATACATTTCGTTCGTGGTTTATAATATGATCATTTATCGTGGATATTAATATGATCAATATTTCTGTCGTTAATTTTTTATTAATAAAAGTAAGATTTTTTTCTTCAACACCTGTACAACCAAAGATGCACTTCGAATGACATAAGGTGCTGCTTTTATTGGTAAAGTGGCGGAAGATTCAGTGTCCCTTCCTCTCTCTACTGGTACTGAAGGTGATATTACACCTTGGAAGCTTCTTCCAGCTTCTTGGTCATCAATATTTGAAAATAGAGATTCCAAAAAACATTTTTTACAAAACACTTGATTTGATTTAACTTTCTTCTCCTTCTTCGGTTTTTTTTAAAGAAAAATGCCACATTTTTCGCATTTGTTAGAACTCACATTTATTTCTTTCAGTTATTGCACTAATCACGTTTACTATTAGTCACATGTACTGTCAGAAATACTGTTATTTAGAATATGCACTACACTATGTAACTTATACACTACACCGCTATTAATAAAAGAAAATTAAAATAATCCTATATTCTAACGAAATGTTGCGCACATACAAAATTATTTTACAGACGATGGACCTTCACGACACGACAACGAAAATGAAACTTATGATTTGTCTTTGGTCTAGTTAAAAGAAATGCATAGATGACTACCACGACAGCAGTAATCTCACAGCGCGAAACGTGAAAAAATGAACACATCTCGTCAATACTAGATTTCTCTCGAAATTCTAGATGGTTGCGTCCGAAGAAAATGATTGTTTCTTTTAGTCCTTTGATTCTGGGTATCGATGAAAGAGTGAATAGTTCCGTTTCGGAAAATTATAAAACACTGTATGTTTCGATTGAGATTATTAAATACTGTCGTGAATATAAATGGAAACAAACTGAAGAAGATACACTACCTGATAATTGTATAATAAGATATAAAATAAAATAAGCAATATCTGCATTCTGTTATAATTATTGTAAGATATAACCAATGTGTTTCACTGTTTCAAAACTGTAGAATTGATAACAATAGCATAGCTGTGTTATGTACAGTGTATATATAATCACAGGAAGCGTTTTTTCCACGTGTGAAATGAATATATAGGTCGAGTAGTTGACCGCGCGCCTCAACTTCTACTCACATTTTACTTTATAACTCAAAAACGAATAATTTCCCCAAGGTATGACAAACACCATCCGAAAGGGCATGAAATGTACTATTAATGCAGCGTTTTTGGTTAAAATCAGGCGATACTTTTTTGGGAATTGCAATTTTTCTGAATTTTTTACGCCTTGAAAAACACGAAAAACGTGAAAAAATTATGTTAGCAATGAATAAATTACATGAACTTATACACCGTTGGAAAGCTTGAATTTTTCATGATTTTTTGGTATCAGTGCCGGGTCGATATCATATTTTTATTAAAAGTTACAGCACATAATAGATTTCGCAAAATACGTACTTTGACTCGCTCCCCCTCGTAACCGTGAAGTCCTGGGAAAAAGTTTTTGAACGGAATCAATGTTAGAACCAAAGGGCTACCAATATGCAAAGTTTCAGGAAAATTGGTCTTGGGTAATTTTGGCCGATTTTGAATCAACGCCTTTGCCTCCAAGTGAGCTACTTCTGAAACTACTACTTCAAACAAATACAAAATATGTTATCTCGACAAAAAAATAAAAATGTTATCAGAAATTGTTTAGGATTGGACAAGGGGTCCTGTGCGACGCCTGCGCACTACCTCAATCAAACAGTTACACGATCACAGCGGATCGGCGGACTCGCGACCACGAGACACATCGCGAGCCATCGCCCTGATAAATTGGGAATCGGGCGGCGTAAAGTCGCGCGTGTAAGGTCACCCAAGAAACGAATAGAATTCTCCGAACGCTTGTTCCGATCGGCACGAATCATCTCAACGCTCAAGTCGCGATCCGCGCAATCTTTCAAACCTTTGCGCTCATTAAACTGGAAGAAATGCAAAAGTCTGATTTCAAAGAAATATTTTCTATTATGGAGGGCAGGGAAGTCACTATACGGTTGCTTCATCCGCCTTTGCATGAATTTTTACCTAATAATCAGTCTACTATAGAAAAAATTGCTATATCGCTCAATAAGTCAGTTGAATCAGTAAAAAATAAAATAGCACAGTTATCAGAAAAGAACCCAATGCTTGGCCATCGAGGTTGTAGACTTGCCATTTCTCATCCTGAAATATATAGCATGCAGATTAGGGCAATACTTAGTGCTACAAATGAGCTAAAAAGGAAAAAAGTGTAGAAATTAAGCCTGAGATCATGATCTCTTTTATAATGAATGAGAAAGAATTTATTCTGATATGCGAGCTAGCAAAGGAAGAATCCTCTGTCATCTCAGCTGGGATCCAGACGCAGATTCCAGCGTCACGCGCTGGAGTGACATCGTTTTATAAAAGGTGCTCGCTTATTTTTTCCTGTCGCGCTCCTAAACAGAAATCAATATTTTGTAAAAAATATGGCGTTAAGATTGTTAATTTTATTTGAATATTTAATGCCACCTATTCAATCTAATTCGAATATTGCTTTTCATTTTGTTCGCGATGGCGCGAATTCAAACGGGCTGTCGACGCGACGCGCCCTCCTCGCCCCGTCGTGACGTCACCCCCCCATCGCGATCTCCTGCGAAGCCGTTACGCGACTCGCGCTACCGTGTCGTTCCTCGGCAGGATCACGCGATGACGGTGACCCAATCAGCGGGCACCGCATCATCGGGTAATCCTCGAGAACCAATCCCCATAAATCTGTTGTGCGGAATCTCTCGATTCCTCGAAATTTCGTTACTTCGCACTCATTATTCGCAGAAATCAGTTGCCGTCTCTCTCGTTGTCCTTTCTCAACTACGCGCTGATTTCTCTTTCTCTTACGTGACGTCGCTCTTTCTATTCAAATCTATTCTCACCTTATTCATTTAGTATTCATATCTTGTCTATTCTTGTTCTACATTTTCAACCTCAAAACAAATAGAGTCCACTTTGTTCTCGTAAGAAGCAGTGTTTGTCGTGTCGCTACATTTTTTTCACCTTCGTACACAGCGCTGTGCGTTTCCCACCTATTCCTTCGCTAACGGAATACGTGACCGTCGGTCAATTCCGCTACACATTGGCAGCGTATATATTCTGATAAATTTCATTGCTTGAAAATGAAAAAAAGATGAACAACTATATTTATATTTCATAAGTTATATCAGAATGTGCAGCGCGCCGAACCGGGATTCGAACGCGCTTACGCTGAGGCGCTCGAAACCTCGGTAATGTGAATTGCTGATATTTGTGTGCAGTGGATAAGGAGTCGATGGTGCGTAAAAAGGGGAAGGGCAGCCGGCCGATCCGGCGGAGGGGTTCGACCCGCGACCCACGATTCTGGCATCACTGATAGAGAGGAATGAAAGGTTCTGGAGTGTAGGTAGCAAACGACACGACGGTTGGCACTTGGTCTTTCGTGCGAGCACTTCGCCGCCCTCTCAAGTGGCCTTCTAATACGCATTGATGTGTTCGGATGCAGAAAACGTGGCTCCGTACCCTCAGGGTCCTGTATAAATAGACCTTAAGCGTTAACGACTCTCCGGTATCCGCAGTTCCCTTCAACGCGATATCAAGACGACGACTAGTAAACGCCCTGTGTACTTTTTCGTTCGATTCGTAAGTCCGATTCTCGTGTCCGTGCTCGGGCATAGATCGCGTAGGGCTACTATTTTTATGCAACCTTGCCGACCACGCCCAACGTACAAAGGGATAGCACGTGAACGCGGACCGCTATATTCTACACCCATAAGTCACGGTACATACCGCCAAATGAACCACTGAATACTGTTAAAATTGTATCGTGTTTAATGCCATTTTCATAAAAAAATGCCACAAATAAGTTGATGAAAATCCCATAAAAAATAATGAAAAATAAGGAAGTTTTGTAATTGGCTTAGCAGAGGTTCGCACCGATATACTCGACCGGTATCAGAACATGCGACATGTTTACATTACTCGGGCACGGAGACAGCTCGAGCTTCTTGGTCCCTCGCGGGGTATACTCCCCGGGGAATAATTATGGATTTTCGATAAGTTTTTAAACTTTACATATATTATCGAATTTGATAGCAGATGAGACGTAGCAATGTTTTAGTGTGTCACATTCGTCAATATTAAAAATATGGGAAATCCCAATGTTCTTATATTCTATTCTGAAAATGCCTTTTTAACCAGTTCACCCGTTATATAGGTTGCTTGCCAGCCGCTGCGCCGAGGAGCAGAACAGTAGGGGGTCTATACTGCATACACGCCAGGCAGGCCGTAGGTATACACACGATTCATGTAGTGGTAGCAGCAATAGTTTTTCGAGGATATCTCGAAAACTCCGCCAAAAATGACAATTACATTTCGTGATCAGCATGTCAAAACGAAGAGAATGACGTAAGTCTCGCGCCGAAAGTCTTACCAAATATAAAATATAATCCTGTAAATTTGACATGTTACTGACATCACAGTGACTCCATCGGTAATTATTTAGAAGTTTGCCCTCCTCACTGATTTGATGACCTTGAAATATGTTGTCAAGGCCATCATTCTGAACAATTTTTCCCTACACACGTTACCGCCGCTCGGTCGTAGTTATCGGGATATTTGCAAAAATCTTTAGTCAAATTTAGATTATGAATACAGTTCATTTGGTAATTATTTAGAAAGAGGTACTCCTCTCCTTATTTTGATTAAAGGCGTTGATACAAAATCGGCCAAAATTACCCAAGACCAATTTTCCTGAAATTTTGCATTTTGGTAGCCCTTTGGGTCTAACATTGATTCCGTGCAAAAACTTTTTCCCAGAACTTCACAGTTACGGGGGGGGGGGGGAGGGGGTTAAAGTACTTACTTTGCGAAATCTATTATGTGCTGTAACTTTTAATAAAAATAAATTAATAATAAATGATTAATTTTCCCAAGGTATGACAACCACCATTCGAAAGGGCATGAAATGTACTATTAATGCAGCGTTTTTGGTTAAAATCAGGCGATACTTTTTTGGGAATTGCAATTTTTCTGAATTTTTTACACCTTGAAAAACACGAAAAACGTGAAAAAATTACGTTAGCAATAAATAAATTACATAAACTTATACACCGTTGGAAAGCTTGAATTTTTTTATGATTTTTTGGTATCAGTGCCGGGTCGATATCTTATTTTTATTAAAAGTTACAGCACATAATAGATTTCGCAAAATACGTACTTTGACCCCCTCCCCCCTGTAACTGTGAAGTTCTGGAAAAAAGTTTTTGCACGGAATCAATGTTAGACCCAAAGGGCTACCAATATGAAAAATTTCAGGAAAATTGATCTTGGGTAAGTTTGGCCGATTTTGAATCAACGCCTTTCACGCATCGGATGCGGTTCAATGCCGCATCGAAATGTTTATACAGGGTGTCCCAAAAATGTCTGAGTTCCTTTAAAGGGGAGGTTCCTGAGGCCATTTGAAGCGACATTTTCCTTTGCAAAAATGGCCGTTTCGGCTTTGTTAAGGAGTTATTAACGAAAAACACGGACCAATCAGAGCGCGACCTAGAGGCGTGTTGGCAGAGACGGCCGCGCGCGACAGAAGTCGAGCGATGGTGATACACCGCGGTCGAAAGCAAGGAACAAACAAGAGAAGAAAATTTTTCGAGTCCTATGTCGGATAGTTCAAATTTGAATATGTTGTAGTCTTTAGTAGCCTATGAAGGAATCTCGAAGGATTTTTCGAAATCTTAAAAAATGTTGGTTTTACAGACGTGTAAAGAATTTGTTTTCATTAAATTATAACACTAGAACTAACGTACCGAGGAAAATGAGTTTTGAGGAGCTTGTAGTGAACACGTAAGAGTATCTATTGAAAATATTTCGATTTGGAATAAATGGTTTTTTCACCATTTATTTTGCAAATGTTTTAAACAAATCCAATTTTCCTATAGCCGGGACTGTTTTAAAAATTCGAAAGAAAACGAGGTAACAGCTCCAAGTCTCCTCTTTACGGACCTATTTTTTAAAAGGCAGTCGCTTTAAAATTGACGGAATTAGAATTATTTTAAAACCTTGCTTACCTTGGCACTCCTGTAGAGCCCCAACGAGGTGAAAATGATTCCAGTATTCACAAATTATTCTGCGTGAAACACTGAACCTGCCCACTCGTTAAATTCACAAGAGCATTTTAATTATTCGCTCTATGAAATTATCGAGCAGAAGGGGTCAATGTCCTTTCACTGCACGATCCGGCCCACATTGTTGATTTATTCACGATCACAATAAAACTATTCACATATATCCATTGGGTCCACAAACGTTGAAAGAAATCCACACAAATGATTCACAGAAATCCACATATCACGGACAACTAGTTCAGATTTGATGCACGTAAATCGATCATTTCGACTAGCCGGTCCGCGAAAAACTGTCCATGAAATCCGTCTGTCTATGCTGACGATCGTAGGAAGACTAGTTCAGAACAGCTGACGAGGTTAACGGCCTTTCAACAGCACACTGCCGATTTTCATTTCAGCAACTGTTCGATGGAACCGTGTTTTCAAATGGAATGGGAAGAGTAAATGACCGCCCCTCTTCAAATCGGGGGTCATACAGGTATGCTTCTACCACCGAGCGTGGCCATAAACCAGCGCCTTGTGTCGAAGCTCAACCTTGACGATGGCTCGACTTCTGGTTACCAAATGTGTACAATAGGTCAATAAAATGCTAAAAGTTTTAACGAAGAGTAACGGCTTTTTGGGAATATTGCTACTAGCCTTTCTTACACCGGTATACGGAATACCGGTATTTTGTGCTAATTTGCAATTTCGTGAAACTGGTATTTGCTAAGGTAAAATACTGGTATTTTCGGTATTAGATATAAGTAATAAATATTTTCTAGGGCATCTACTATTATTTGAAATTTACAAATTAATTTTTCTGATAACGAATTCGATTTAATATCAAAAACTGTATCAGCTATGCTTCCAATAAAGCTGTCTGTGGAAGCATTATGTCGGAAGGATTCCAACTTATTAACAGCGAATGCAACAATAAATTTTATGTTGCAATCACTTAAAGATCAGGACACGCTACTGTCTGTCGAATTATAACAGTGCATTGAAAATTCGTATACAGGAAAGGCATAGTGAACTAGAAAATATTTTAAGGTATTTATATAATTATAACGACTTTAATAAAGAAAACGAAAAGGAAGAAAAGAAAATAACAAGGTCAAATTTAATTAAGTTCGTCGTCAATTTCCGCAAAAACATTTATAAAAAGCAAACACAAACCTATCCAGAAGAATTCGTTGAAGATGTTGATGTTAATATCGAAAAAGAATTGTCTCTCGAGAAGAAATTACAATTAGCTGCATATAAAAAAATTTCCGGGCGGTTAGATAGTATTTGCGAACCGTAAGCAAGGCGATTGGGCTCATTCGATGCCCCACGTGCTCTGCACGTTTTCCAAAATATGCCATCGTTTATGGCCATCGATGGAATTTTCATGGAACCGTCCCAGGTACGGTGGCAGGTACACATTTGGTAACCAGAAGTCGAGCCATCGTCAAGGTTGAGCTTCGACACAAGGCGCTGGTTTATGGCCACGCTCGGTGGTAGAAGCATACCTGAATGACCCCCGATTTGAAGAGGGGCGGTCATTTACTCTTCCCATTCCATTTGAAAACACGGTTCCATCGAACAGTTGCTGAAATGAAAATCGGCAGTGTGCTGTTGAAAGGCCGTTAACCTCGTCAGCTGTTCTGAACTAGTCTTCCTACGATCGTCAGCATAGACAGACAGATTTCATGGACAGTTTTTCGCGGACCGGCTAGTCGAAATGATCGATTTACGTGCATCAAATCTGAACTAGTTGTCCGTGATATGTGGATTTCTGTGAATCATTTGTGTGGATTTCTTTCAACGTTTGTGGACCCAATGGATATATGTGAATAGTTTTATTGTGATCGTGAATAAATCAACAATGTGGGCCGGATCGTGCAGTGAAAGGACATTGACCCCTTCTGCTCGATAATTTCATAGAGCGAATAATTAAAATGCTCTTGTGAATTTAACGAGTGGGCAGGTTCAGTGTTTCACGCAGAATAATTTGTGAATACAGGAATCATTTTCACCTCGCTGGGGCTCTACAGGAGTACCAAGGTAAGCAAGGTTTTAAAATAATTCTAATTCCGTCAATTTTAAAGCGACTGCCTTTTAACAAATAGG
Source organism: Sphecodes monilicornis (assembly GCA_913789915.3). Taxonomy (NCBI): domain Eukaryota; kingdom Metazoa; phylum Arthropoda; class Insecta; order Hymenoptera; family Halictidae; genus Sphecodes; species Sphecodes monilicornis. The sequence continues at coordinate 1,254,765 of OU565290.1, read as the reverse complement.
TCCGTAAAGAGGAGACTTGAAGCTGTCATCACGTTTTTTTTCGAATTTTTAAAACAGTCCCGGCTATAGGAAAATTGGATTTGTTTAAAACATTTGCAAAATAAATGGTGAAAAAACCATTTATTCCAAATCGAAATATTTTCAATAGATACTCTTACGTGTTCACTATAAGCTCCTAAAATCTCATTTTCCTCGGTACGTTAGTTCTAGTGTTATAATTTATTGAAGAAAACTTTTCTTTACACGTCTGCAAATCCAACATTTTTCAAGATTTCGAAAAATCCTTCGAGATTCCTTCATAGGCTACTAAAGACTACAACATATTCAAATTTGAACTATCCGACATAGGACTCGAAAAATTTTCTTCTCTTGTTTGTTCCTTGCTTTCGACCGCGGTGTATCACCATCGCTCGACTTCTGTCGCGCGCGGCCGTCTCTGCCAACACGCCTCTAGGTCGCGCTCTGATTGGTCCGTGTTTTTCGTTAATAACTCCTTAACAAAGCCGAAACGGCCATTTTTGCAAAGGAAAATGTCGCTTCAAATGGCCTCAGGAACCTCCCCTTTAAAGGAACTCAGACATTTTTGGGACACCCTGTACAGGGTGTTTCGTCTAAAACAAGACACCTAAATATCTCATCTACCTTTGAAAATCTAAAAAATGTTTCTAACGTAATCTAAATGGTTTGAAAGGATGAATCAGATGGAAGAATCATTTTTTATAAATTGTAATTTTTTTATCGTTTTTTCAAGGTCACTTGTGTTTTTTTTACATATATGCACACATTTTTTGTTGTTGTATGTTATAGCAAACATTATTGTGTATTCATCCATATTTAATAGCACAACCTTGAAATGACCGTGAACTATAAAATTTGCTAATTAATGCAGAACTTACTTTCAGCGACATTTCATATTTCAACGGTAACAGAAATTCGACCATGAACTTGAACTTGTAAATAATCACATTGTATCATTCCTCTGTGTACATAGAGAGTGAGAGAGATATGAGTTTGCTCACTGCAAGATTTCTCAGTGTATCGACAAGCGATCCATAATGCGTTATTCAGAACAGGAGAAAATTCAAATGGTTTTAATTTACGGTGAAGCTCGAGAGTGTCTAAGAGAAGTAATACGAATTTACAAAGACAGATTTCCAGAACGTTCTTGTCCATCACGTTCTGCATACTCAAGTATTGTTAAAACATTTTGTGAGACTGGCAGTGTCAACAGAAACATTCGTGCGAGACGTAAGACTGTTACTCATGAAGCAAATGTGAACAATATCATCGCTAAAGTTAATCAAAACTCGCATGTTAGTATAAGGCAACTTGGACGTGAAACTGGTATTAGTGTAACAAGCATATTCCGAATTCTTCATTCACAAAAATTTCATCCTCTCTATCTATCTCTTCACCAAGAGCTCCATTGAAGAGACTTTGAAAACCGCGTACACTTTTCTCAATGCGGTTTTCGAAAGACCTGTACAATCTGTCGTTCTTCGCCTCACGAAATGTATCACAACGGAAGGATATCATTTCGAACATTCATGGCAGTAATAAATGTGATAATTTACAAGTTCAAGTTCATGGTCGAATTTCTGTTACCGTTGAAATCTGAAATGTCGCTGAAAGTAAGTTCTGCATTAGTTAGCTAATTTTTGAGTTCACTGTCATTTCAAGGTCGTGCTATTAAACATGGACGAATGCGCAATAATGTTTGCAATAACATACAACGACAAAAAATGTGTGTATATTGTGACGTTGCAGATTTTGCGACGTCACTTTTACGTTACGTTCGGCGGCTAAAAGCCGCAGTTCAAATGGACCGACCGCTCTCTCGCGTGACAGTCGCACAGTCACGAATTTCGAGAGCGCTCCCCGAGGAAATTCCGTAGAATTAAAGGATCGGCGGCTAATTCGAAACGCGCGCGCCGAGTACGGCAAGTTTCAGGATGTGCCCCGTGCACCACCAACCCTTTATCGGTACCTCAGGCGGCTCGCTTCGTGGGACTCTATCTTCGAGATTTGCTAGCCAAACAAAGGTCCTGTGCACAGGTGGAAGAAAGGGGCAGCTCGCACACACGGGCCAAACAACCCGGAGACGACGCAGGCCTCGAACCCCCACAACATCGGACTTTCGGACAAGGAACTCCACGTATAAGGTCCTGCCGTCGTCTCATCTCGTAGAAAGGGGTTCCATACGCGTGGGTGGTGTGAGAGCGCCCTGGGACCTCCAAGGATACCCCGTTCGCCGTAAGGCGATCGTCAACGAAATTTCGGAAAAGTCTAGGGCCAGGGACGTCCCGTGGCAGCTCACAATTAAAATTGGCGCGAGAGACCACCCAATTAGGGAAACCGACGAAAAATAGGTTGGGGATCGCCGGGTAGATCGTCGTTACGGAAATCGCGAAAGATCACTGTCCCGTTGGCTCTCGTAAGATTCAGATCTAGAAATTGTATTTCGCGGTTGTGTAGCAGTGGCGGAGTCTTGGTTGCGTGCCGACTTGCTAAAAGGGAGGATTTTACATCTCCAGCGAACGGTAAGTCGATTCACAGTGATCCTTTCGGTAAATGTTAAGAATTGACGCTTCCCGTCTCGTCCTCGGTTTTCTACGTGCCGAGGCGCGTCTCGCCTTGTGTTCACGCCTCACGCCGATGACCGGTGTTTTGAGAGAGATTCCGATTTTTCTTTCGTTAAATAAAGGGAGTTTTCCTCGGAGGAGTCGCAACGAAAAGTGTGTGTGTAATTTTCGAGTCGTGTTATACGCCGTTCCGTAGATCTCGATCGCGTAAAATCGCGACGACGGGTATAGCGCGCTCGCACGAGCGAGCGAGAGAAAAGATCGCGTGCCGTCGCACGCTCGCACCGTTCCGTTCCGGGAATCCTCGCGACAGTCTTATTGTAATTGCGCTGTACGTCTGCGTTGGCGAGAAATTGTATCGATTGCGTCGAATTTAATACCGAAGTACCGTATGCTCGCGATTATTAAAGTATTGACAACTCCGCGTTGCGAACCTCCACCTGTTCGTTTCTCTGTGTGAAGAGCGCGGGCTCTCGGTCGCGAACTCGTGGCCGCTCAAATTGTAAATAATAGGACATCGATTAAAACACTAATCTCGAGACTAATCACGCTGTCATTTCTCAACCTGCAGGATCCGTCCTGCCGTAAGGACCGTCCCCGTCCTTCCTGCGTCCGAACCTCTGACCCTTCGCGAGTCGCGTAACGTAGCTCGAAACTCAGTAACGGAAATTCTCGATTCGATTCTCTAAATGTAGAAAACCGTCTCGTTTCGCGTGGTATCCTTCCGATACCTGGCGCCCGAACATCGTCCGTTAGTATCGCTATCGAGTTTTCGAGTTGGCCGAGTTTTCGGCCGGCCGAGGCCCGGTCTACGAGCCTGTAAAATCCCGGAGTTGTCTTCATTTTTCGTCCGCGGAAAACGCGCCGAAAAAGAGCAACGTCACAATATATGTAAAAAAACACGATTGTCCTTGAAAAAACGATTAAAAAATTACAATTTATAAAAAACGATTCTTCCATCTGATTCGTCTTTTGAAACCATTTAGATTACGTTAGAAACATTTTTTGTATTTTTAGAGGTAGAGGAGATATTTAGGTGTCCTGTTTTAGAGAAAACACCCTGCATTATCAAAATTCTCGAAGTCAGTTCAAAATGCGTAGTGAATCACCCAACCTGTTTACAACGCTAATGGAATAACTTCGAAAACATAAGCTGGAAATCAGGGTATATCAACAAGGTATGAAAGTTTAATTGTTTATAACCTTTAAAACTATAGAGTAACTACACCTAATATTTTGCAGACATAATTAGCGATCCATGTACCATCGTCTTACAAAAAAAATATCAAAATCGAAGTCGGACACTTGGAGGCCTTCCCTTGTCAGACAGAACACTTCGAATTTGCAGAATCGATAGAACACTTCAAAATCGCAGAACCGATACAACTATTCGAAATCGCATAACGTACAGAACATCGAAATCGCGACACATGAATACACACTCCATCGTATATCACAACTTACTGTTAATAAACGGAATAAGGTGTACATAGCACATCCGGTGTCCCGTTATTCGTCCACGGTGCTCAGTGTCTTCAACCACACTGAGAGAAAGCGCAGTCCACATAAAGATTGCTGATTTCGTATCCAATTCCAATGTCGGCGATTTCGCCATGTTGGTGAATTAATCTTTTTGGCAAAATAAATACCGGTGAAACAAGTGTCGATGTTTATTAAAAATGTTGCTGAGTCCAAATTTATTATTCTCACCGATTTCCATAAACCTTTAATTCAAGACATTTTAAACATATATAGTCTATTGGAAAATGACAATAAACAAGTTTCATTAACATAGACTCCTTCACACGTTGGTATTATTGGAAATGACATTGCCGATAAAATGGTCAAAAACGTTTCAGCTGTGACTCCCTTAAATACAGAAACCTCACACGGAGGTCTTAAAAAATCCTTGACTGATAAATTACTTAAGAAATGGAACAGCTATTGGACAGCCCACGTACACTCTAAAATTCGAAGAGCAAGAGGAACTCTACGAAAACACAATACCGAGTGGACAAAACCGTCGTGACGAAACAATCCTCACTCGTTTAAGAATAGGCCACAAAATATTAACATATGAATACTTAATGTCGAAGAAGACCCCCAACAAATGCAACAACTGCAAGGTGCATTTGTCCTAACATTTACCGTTGCTGAGGTATTTGACATTTAATATTCGCTATTCGTTTACATCTGAGCATATCCTCGAATAGGTTCCATAATGAAAGTAATAGACTGAAAAAAGTCAAATATCTCAGCAACGGTAAATTTTAGAACAAATGCGCAAGAATTTTTATACTCAGAATACGCTAATCTATCGAAATCGAGCATAAAAAATTGGACAGTCCACTTAAAAACTACAAAGGTGACAGCTATATCTTCTCTACGCCTCCACCTACAAGAATATCATTTATACCATATTATGTAGTTTCTTAAACCCTATAACTTCTGTAAGTAGCATTTCCTCGTATTGCTTGAAATAACCAAGATACTTAAGTGGACAGAGTTCGTGATACACACACACTTGTGTATATATGCACAGAGTGCATATGCATATATACACATGTGGGATCAGGATCCCCCAGACCAAATACTGTATGGAGATTAGGAAAAGTAGGAGGGTTGCGTGGGTATGTATGTGTAAGAATCGATCGGCAACCACCGCGAGGGTCCCGGGTTCGATTCCCGGCGCGGAATTCCTCATTTTTCCTAAAATTCTACATTTGGGGGCTCGTCTGGGATACTGATCGAGTGATTATCGGATTTTGTGATATAATAAGTGAAAAGTGATCGTATAAGACGATGGCCATGTCCGACTCAAGGTACACGAAATGTCTTTAACCCAGTTAAAAGAAGAACTAAAGAAACTAAACGTGAAGACAACTGGGGAAAAGGCGGAATTACGAAAACGCCTTGAAGCAGCTATCGGTACGAACAAAGGAACAATGAACGAAAAAGACGAACATAGCGAGGAAATCGAGATGGACGAATCCAGCGACGAAGAAAATTCAGCGGCGCGAAGCACACTACGACGAGCGAGACATCTACCTACCCTTAAAGATGTGGAGGATTCGCAGAATACTTTCAGTGGAGACAACGATAAGTGCGTAAATAGGTGGATTAGTGACTTCGAAGACGTGGCTGAATTATGTGAGTGGTCAGTGTTCCGTCGCAAGGAACCGTACAAAGGGTCTTTTCTTCAGATTTGTTTATGGCGTCTACGTGACTCTGAGGCCACTTTCAAGGATTGGGCGCTCGATGCACATTTGGTGACCAGTCGAGCCATCGCCTAACTTTCGTATTTGTTTCGCCTCCTTAAGAGTTACGCGTCATAAATCTATCACTGAAGAAGGATATTCCCGACCGAGAAGTACGGTTCTCGGGTTACCTAGCTTCGCCCTCGGAGGGAGTCGGGTATGGTCTCACGCTTTCTTCGGGACAGGCTCGCTTAGGGCCGATCTAAGAGTCATCAGGAATGCACTGATTGGGGCATGCAGAGCTCGGCAAGAACCAATCACTGCACTTCTTCAGCATGGCAATGGGTGTAACCGTCTTGACACCCCGAAATGGAGGACCTCCTGCACGATACAACGAAGGGTGCTCCCGAAATCGCGACATTCAGTCGGTCGCAATCAAACAGTCGAAGTCGAACCCTCGCTGGTATAGATCAATGAAAACGAACGAAGACACATTCGAATGAGACAAAGAATCTATCGAAGTCGACGTCAAGTTCATTCAACGATCTCATACAATCGAATCGATCGAGATTCGTAAAATTCAAATGGAGTTGATCGTCGCGAACTCCCACGCGTATAAGGCAGGGCCTGCTAGATTAGCCTTACTGACGAATCCTCTAGCAGGCCTGGGACTCGGTATTGGCTATCTAAAATTAATTTGGCGGGTAGTAAGTCGGTGATTTCGGAGTTGACGTGAATTGGCATTTGTGCTGACTTCTGTTCGGCTAGTGCAACTCAGATATACAATTAACAGCATTTTTTCGATAAATGTCTTAACCCCGAGCTCGGCCAGGGACAATTACGGGTCAGGTATACTATTCTTTGACTTTTGCAGAACGTAGAAAAGGACAGCGAAGCTAGAGTGGCCTCGCTCGCCGAGAAGTGTAACATAATACGGGTCCAGTATATCGGTGTGAAAACACTACTAATCCAATGACAAAACTTTTTTATTTTTCATTGTTTTTTTATGGGATTTTCACAAACGTATTTGTGGCATTTTGCTGATGAAAATTATACCAAATATCATATACAGTATTTCATCGGTAAATGTCCCAAATGTCTCGCACATTATTGTCCCTGAGATATCCCCACTAGTGCGGGCTGTACCCCTTTGGGGGCCGTGAAGCTCGAGAGGCCTCGGTCGCCGAGAAATATGACACCATGCGGCTCGGGTATATCGGTGAGATCACACTAATCCGAATTTCCAACTTCTTTATTTTCCATTATTTTTTTATGGGACTTCGATGACCATATTTACGGCATTTTCTAATAAAAATTATACCAAATATGATATAATTCCGATGATATTTACTTGTATAATAGACAATTAAAGTTTCGGGCGCGAGGAAGGATAGCGTATGGGAAAGAAAGAGACGTGGAGAGTCGCAATCGGCGGCACAGTTGAAAGGCTCGCGCGTCCTCACAATGTATTACCATGGAATAACTTTTTTATTATTACTTATTTTTTTACGAGACTTTTGCTAATAGATTTGTGACATTGTTCTGATTAAAATGATACCAAACACGATATAATTCGGATCATATACAGGTGTATGGTCATTATGTATAGGTCAGGTACATAACGTCGGTGAAGCAACAGTAATGCAATGACGACACTTTTTCATTTTTAATTAATCTTTTAGGAGACTTTTACCATCATATTTGTAACATTTCTCTGATCAAAATTTTTCTGATTATACATACATATTTATTTTTTTAATTGACGATGGAGTAAGTTTTGGTAACAGACAAAGAGAGTAAATAATAAAGAAAGGGACACTGCAAGTTACATCGTCTCGTTGAAAATATATTGGATAATATGAACAATAGCAAAATATGTCCTTCGTTGCAAATGGCATCTACGTGCCTAAATCCAAAATGTAAATCCGTGACCGTGTCATAAACCATCCCCAATTTATAATCTCGACATTGTTTTCTCTGGATTTTCTTAGGTTTTCCCTTCTCTGCATTCTTACTATGTGTGGAGATCTGAGCTGGTTCAAGAGGAGACCGAAGAGCGCACTGATCTCTATACTATGAATACGGGATTCGGATTCTGGAAATGTCCCGAATTGAACGTAGATTTGGATGCCAGCGCCGCTATCGTTCGGCCGGTGTACTGTACCTCTTGTACTCCTCTTCACCTCCGTGATCCTCTATACTTCGTCATGTGTTTGCGTCCCTCTAGATGGCGCTGCTTTCAATCGAGTTGATTGGACGTCATCGACACTTTTTATTTCGTAGTGTGTCAATGGCGTCCAATCAACTCGATTGAAAGCAGCGCCACTTAGAGGGACGCAAACACATGGCGAAGTATAGAGGATCACGGATGTGAAGAGGAGTACGAGGGGTACAGTACACCGGTCGAACGATAGCGGCGCTGGCATCCAAATCTACGTTCAATTCGGACCAAACAGCTGTGTAGCTGGCTTATGACAATATATATATATATATATATATATATATATATATATATACATCAGTGGAAGAGCGGGGACAAGACCCCGTCGGTGGGAGTGGGGAGGACGACCGCCGATAAGACGCCTGACCGGGAGCGGGTAGTCGATTGTAGACCACCGAAATTGTTCGGGAACCCGGGACTATTGTAGGATTGGTAGTGGACTGTATGGGAAAGTTGTTAATAGATCGGGTATGAACACAGAAGGGAGTCCGGAAATGGGAAATCTTGTAGGAAGCGTGAGCGGAAAGAGAGGGGAAAGAAATTGAGATATTCGTTGCACGTGGAAGATAAAACAATTTATTACACGCACTCGCGTAGACGACAAAGAAAAGGCGCGATCGAGAAGCGTGTACTGGCAATCCTGAACGGCAAAATACAAAGTAAACAATGGGCGCGATGTAGAGCATGTAAGGCGTTGGAACGTTAAAACGAATCTAATCGGTACGGTGATGCGAGCTATTAACGGTGGTTCTCGGTAATCACGTGATCACGCATCGCGAGCGCGATACCGGGAATCGGTAAAAGATCCTGTTGCATTTGTCGGAGCCAGACGGTTTTTGCTGACTGGACTTCGGATGCATCGAGGGCTTGACTCACGAAATTTGAATTGTACCCAGGTCGTTTTCGAATGCGGGCGACGAATCGAAAAATATACGCCCTGACCTTTAGTAATTTCGGCCAAGACGAGACGTGGTCCCGAAGCTCCCAGGGCGTACGAAGCTGACAAAGATTGACCAGAATGATCGGACGTTCCTCGGTGAGCGCATCAGACGGTGCAACGGAAAGATTAGGAGGCCAGTGATCGATCGAGTGATGCAGCCACGGGGGGGGGGGGGGGGCACCAAAGGTCGTGAGACAGCAATTGGGAAGGAAGCATGCCGCGAGATGCGCAGTCTGCGGTATTTTCCTCAGACGGTATCGGACAGAGCTGAGTCGATTTGGGTCACCCGATTCGCGACGAAAGTTTTCCATTTTGAAGCGGGTTGTCGCAAGCAACACAGGGAAATGGTCGAGCCCGTCCAGCAATAACAAGGGATGTTCTCCGGCAGGTCGTGCAATGATTCTTGCACGAAGACGACGAGACGAGTAAGGAGGAGAGCGGCTGAAAGTTCGAACCGTGGCACAGTCAACGGTTTGATCGGTGCCACTTTCGATTTGGCGGCGAGCAACGATATTATGATTTGACCGGAGTGATTCATGATGCGCAGATACACTGCTGCGGCATAAGCCAATGTGTATGCATCGGCGAAGTCATGCAATTCACAGGAGGCGATGTTTGGACTTTGTTTTGTCCATCGAGGGATTGAGAGAGAATTGAGCATCGGCAATTCTGAATTATATTTCTCCCAGCGTTCGAGAAGAACTGCGGGAAGGGGGGAGTCCCAACTGCATTTCTGCAACTACAGCTGTTGCAATAAGATTTTTACGTAGACTGTGGTAGGGTTGATCCATCCTAATGGGTCGAAAAGGCGAGCAATGGTTGATAGTACTACTCGCTTGGTACACGCGGCATCAGAGGGAAGCGTAACTCGGAAGCGGAAGGCATCGACTTCGGGACTCATATCGGCCAGCAAGTGTGAAGCATTGCTCTTCCACTTATGTAGACGAAAATGGGCCTTGCTGAGCAATGCAATCAATTGATTACGAGTCTCAATTAAGGTCAACTCGTCGGACGCGCCGAAGACACAATCGTCAACGTAAGGGTGGTGTTGGAGAACGCGTGTCGCCAACGGAAATTGGGACCCTTTGTCTTCTACAAGTTGCTGTAGGACCCGAAGAGCGAGAAACGGGACCGGGGCTGTGCCATAGGTCACGGTCAGTAGCTGGTAGCGATCGACAGAATCCGACGGGGAAGAACGCCATAAGATCCTTTGATAGTCAACATCGTGCGGATCCACCAATATTTGGCGGTACATTTTTGTAATATCGGACATTAATAAATACCGATATTGTCGGCACCGGAGTATTATGGCTGGAAGGTCCGTTTGAAGTTTCGGTCCGATCAACAAATGGTCGTTCAACGACGGAATATAAACGCTTTTTGAGGACGGTCCACACTAGACGGAGGGACTTTACGCATATGCCCAAGCTGCAAGTACTTGCGTAAGAAATCATTGTACTCAATCGGATTCAATCGGAATATCCGAGGTCGATTGGAGGGTGCTGTTTGAACGGCAAACGAACGACATAACGACCAGACAAGTCACGCTTATGCGTATTGCGAAAATGATCTTCGCATTGCTGTTCCTCGTCCGTGAGAGGGGAGGTCATCGGGATCTCCTCAATCTCCCAGCAACGACGGAGGTCTGCGGGTCTGAAGGGGAGCAGTGGTAGGTCGGTACGACTGAACGAGAAATAGGCGTGGTCGAGCCGACGGGTCCGGACAGAAACCATCCGAAAATCGAGTTTTGCGCGATTGGCTCGTACATCGATCCAGTGCGGAGTCCATCGACCAGTATAAACCCGTATAGGTCCGCTCCGATAATAATTTCAATGGGATCGGAACTCGTCGGATTTTCGTCCGCTAAATCGAGGTCGCGGGTATGATGCCACGAGATAGCCTGGTCAGTTCGCTCAGGGATGTATCGCGTTAGTGATTTTAAAATCAACGCTGTGGTTGCGAGGGTTGGACCGTTTCCGCGTTTCGACTTTATTTCGATAGTCGCCGCGTGTCGCGCATTTATCTCGCGGTTTCCGATGCCTGTAATTTCGACAGAGACGCGGCGGCGGGGTACGCGTAATATATGCGCAAGCGATTCCGTCACCAATGTGGTAGCGGAACCTTGGTCCAGCAACGCTCGCACACATTCACCCGGACCGGCGACGGAGGCCACGATGACCCATGCTGTCGCGAGTAAAATCCGTGGAGTCGCTAACGTTGGATGCGACGAGATATGGGACGCGACCTGGGTGCTCGTGGAAGGGAGAGAATCAAACGTCGAGATTTGAGCGTTCCCATCGGAACTGGAGGGCGTTGAGTCGAAGTGCAAGAGCGTGTAATGGCGACGGTCGCAATTTTGACACGAATATTTGCTTGGGCAGGTGTTGACGCTATGCTTTTGGCTCAAACAGTTTAAACAGCGACGTTCACCTTTTACGAACTCAAACCGTTGCGAGGCTGTTTTTGATTTGAATTCCGGGCACGTATTTAGTAAATGCTCGGTCTTGAAACAGCGAACACAACAGGGGCGCGTTTCGAGGACGCGACAAACGGTTGGAGGTCGCGGCGTGCGTTTGAACGGATCGCTTCGACGGTTTTGGAAGGACCTGAAGGGCGCCGAGCGCGCGAATTCGCGTTTCGAAGAATTTTTCGAGCTCGGCATATATCGAATAGTCTGTCGACTCGCCTAACTGTAATTCCCATGCCTTTCTAGAAGTACGATTTAAGCACGATACTACCAAAAAGACGAGCATGTCGTCCCACGTATCGACCCGGCGGTTCAAATTTCGTAAATCATTAAATCATTGAATCGCCTTGCTGGCTTTATCTCGAAGAGAGGCCAGCCACTTGCGTTCATTACATGCGGGAGGGAAACTAGAGGAGGTAATACCGTTTCCGAAAATAAAGAATGTTCTAGTCAAACTTTCTATAGATCCTTGTGTAAAGCCGATCCAACAAGCTGTGAGAAGAGTGCCTATCTCAGTGGAAACCCTAGTTGAGAGCAAACTGGAGGAGGCCTTGCGACATGACATCATCGAGCGTGTCTTACAGCCGAGCGCTTGGATATCACCGATTGTAGTTATCTTCAAACCCTTGGGGGACATCAGAATTTGTGTAGATATGCGCAGGGCAAACGAAGCTATTCTCAGAGAGAACTATCCTCTACCTACATTTGACGCTCTTATGACAAGATTGAGAGGAGCCAAATATTTCTCGCGGCTGGACATATTGAGTGCGTATCACCAACTCGAGACAATATTGTCAGGTTATGCGAATTGTCTTAATTACTTGGACGACATAATCATGTCTGGGTCAACTGAAGCAGAGCACGATAGTTGTCTAAAAGCAGTACTGAGTACCTTAAAAGAAAACAATGTAACACTGAACGAGACAAAATGTCTCTTCAAAGTGCCTAAACTGGACTTCTTTGGGCATAAACTTCCTAGCGAAGGCATTGATGTAGATCAAAGGAAAGTAAAAACAATTCTAGATTTTCGGGCGCCACAAAATAGGGGAGAACTACGGAGCTTACTAGGTCTAGTAACGTACGTTGGAAAATTTCTGCCGGACCTGGGAACAATGGTCGAACCTCTGCGGAAGTTAGTGAAGGCGGATATTAAATTCGAATGGACGGTAGTCCACCAACAACACTTTGAACAGCTGAAACGTTCATTGTCCAAGCTTCCAACTTTAGCATACTTCGATCCACAACAACACACACGACTAATAGCAGACGCTAGCCCAGTGGCATTGGCGACAGTGTTGCTGCAATTTGATACGCAAGAAAACCCAAAAGTGATATATTTCGCAAGCAAAAGCCTCTCAAGCGTGGAAAGACGCTATTCTCAAACCAAAAAAGAGAGCCTAGCCCTAGTCTGGGCAGTGGAAAGATTTTATTTCTATCCAGCAGGATTAGAATTCAAACTTGTGACCGATCACAAGCCGCTAGAAGCAATATTTAGACGTTCCTCGAAACCACTTGCACGCGTTGAGAGACGGCTACTAAGGCTACAAGCCTTCAAGTTTAAAGTCGTATATCAACCTGGAAAGCTAAATATTGCTGACTCCGTGTCAAGATTATGCAAACTACAGAACGAGAATTCTTTCGACCCAGAGGGCGAACAACACATCTTTGCAATAATAGAAAGTAGTGCTCCAAAGGCAATGAAAATCTCTGAAATAATCTCGGAAAGCAGAGAAGGCAGAGATATAGTCGAAGCAGTTAGCAGAATTAACTCATGTCCGCCACAGGACAAAAATGTATACATCCCTTTTAGAACAGAACTGGCGTCAATGGGCTGAGTACGACAGTACTGAGAAACGACAGAATTGCAATACCTCAGTCGCTAACATAACAAATATTGGAATTAGCGCACGAAGGACGCCCAGGAGAAACAGTAATGAAGAAACGACTACGGGCAAAGGTTTGGTGGCCAGCAATGGACAAACAAATAGAGAAATTTGTTAAAACTTGCAGTGACTGCTTATTAGTCTCACAACCAAACAAACCACCCTTGATGTGGAGACATCAATTTCCGGAGGGACCGTGGCAATGTCTTGCGATCGATTTTATGGGCCCGTTACTAAATAAAGATATGATATTAGTTGTTATTGATTATCATTCCAGATATCAAGAAATTAAATTCCTGAAAACCACAACTTCATCTGCCGTGATAAGCCTTCTTTCGGAAATGTTCTAACGCCTAGGATTTCCAAAAAGTATTAGGGCTGATAATGGAAGACAATTTGCTAGCAACGAATTTAAGGAATTCTGTATAACCACAATATTCAACTCATCCACATTCCACCTTACTGGCCACAAGCTAATGGAGAGGTGGAAAATATGAATAAGTCAATCTTGAATCGCACATGCTAACGGAAGAGACTACCAAGCGGAATTACAAAAATTCCTGCTAATGTACAACGTCACACCCCATGGAACTACTGGGAAGTCTTCTTCAGAACTTTTACTTGGGAGGAATATTAGAGACAAGATACCATCCATAGCAGATCTAATAGCCACAGAGGGAGACGCCGAAGCAAAGGACAACGACATGGTCGAAAACAAAGAGGAAAAGATAGAGAGGACAGAGCAAGGGGAGCAAGGTACAGCGACATACAGCCAGGAGGAAAAGTCTTAGTATAAAACATGGCAACCTCAAACAAATTGGAATGTAGATTCGGAAAAGAGGAATACAGGGTGATAGTAAGAAAAGGGAATGAGCCTACATTAGAAAAAGATGGGAAAATATTCAAAAGACATGTTACACATGTCAAGAAATTGCCAGTCAGCCCAAAACAAATTGGAGCCGACCATCGATTAAACTCGTCCATTGAGGTCCCAAGTATTACCACGGGGACGCACTTGAAACCAGACACAAGGGGTCAACACGAAGACGTCGGTAAAATCCCCAACAGCTTAAACTGAAGACGAAGGAGGGATTGTAGAGATCTGAGCTGGTTCAAGAGGAGACCGAAGAGCGGGGACAAGACCCCGTCGGCGGGAGTGGGAAGGACGACCGCCGATAGGACGCCTGAGCGGGAGCGGATAGTAAATTGTAGACCACCGAAATAGGGAGTGTTATAATAATTACCTAGTACGAGGTCCCCGGGGTAGCACACTATGTATGATCGACCAATTCGCAGAAGACAAGACGGTTAATGTGGATGTAGCTGAGCTTCTGCCCGTTTTCAAAGTCGCGAAATGTCCCAATCAGGAGAGTGTGTCTTTAATGTCTTTATCATTTAATCTCTTTGTCTGTCACCAAAACTTACTCCATCGTCAATTAAAAAAATAGATATGTATGTATAATCAGAAAAATTTTGATCAGAGAAATATTACAAATATGATGGTAAAAGTCTCTTAAAAGATCTAATTAAAAATGAAAAAGTGTCGTCATTGCATTGCTGTTGCCTCACCGATGTTATGTACCTGACCTATACATAATGACCATACACCTGTATATGATCCGAACTATATCGTGTTTGGTATCATTTTAATCAGAAGAATGTCACAAATCTATTAGCAAAAGTCTTGTAAAAAAATAAGTAATAATAAAAAAGTTATTCCTTGGTAATACATTGTGAGGACGCGCGAGCCTTTGAACTGTGCTGCCGACTGCGACTCTCCGCGTCTCTTTCTTTCCCATACGCTATCCTTCCTCGCGCCCGAAACTTTAATTGTCTATTACACAAGTAAATATCATCGAAATTATATCATATTTGGTATGATTTTTATTAGAAAAATGCCACAAATATGATCATCGAAGTCCCATAAAAAAATAATGAAAAATAAAGAAGTTGGAAATTTGGATTAGTTATGTTTACATTTCTCGGTGACCGAGGTCTTTCGAGCTCGGCTGTCCTTCTCTACGTTCGGCAAACCTCAAACAATGATATCCCTCGCGTATAAACGTCCCTGCGCAGACCCGTGTTGTGGACAATTATCGATGAAATACTGTAATTCTAATAATACTTACTTGTATAATGAACGATGAAAGTTTCCGACGCAAAGAAAAACAGCGTATGGAAAAGGAAGGGACGCGAGTAGTCGCAGCCGCTGGCACAGTTCAAAGGCCTGCGACCCTTTGCGTCAGAAACTTTCATCGTTCATTACACAAATAAATTTTATCGTAATTACATCATTATATACTCGACCCGTAATATGTTACACTTTTCGGCGACCGAGGCCTCTAGAGCTTCACGGCCCCTCACGGAGTATACCCTGCGGTAGTGGAGATAGTTCTGGGACAATTATAGGCCAGGACTTAGGACATTTATCGATAAATTACTGGATATGCAGTTTGTATAACGGATGCTAACATAATCAATAATTGCATGTCGAAAGCTATTACTTGCAATAACTTGCTTCCTTATTATTTTTTTAAAGTAATACTTTGGCACAATGTTAGCACAATGTTAGCACAACTTAGCACAACAGACAAAATTGAAAAAAATTGGGCGTTCTTCAAAAATCGTTTTTCTCAATTTCTTATCGAATTTTTTATATTATAGTGTTAATATGCGAACACAATGTAGCACAAACTTGGCACAATTCAGCACAACTATTAAAATTATATAATATTATAAGCGAGGGGGGGGGGTGGTGCTATCTTCTATGAGGCTCCTTGTGGTAGCAATCACGGGCTTTGTGGTTATTCCTTGCTGTTGCGACAAGAATTGTGAGAAGGATAGCCGGGACTATCCTGACGAGGATATACAGTGGTTGACGAGAACAAAAGAATGTAACTGCACGATTAGTGCACGAAAAGTTAATTTATTTTACGAATATACAATTCCTCGCGCACTCCGGAACCGATAATTTATGCGATAAACGCGTTCGTAAGAAGAATGCCGAATCCGGGAATTCGTGAAATCAATTACTGTGATTTATAAGAAGCGATAAGCGCGTTAATATGACACAGGTACGGCGTGCAGTGTCTTACGATATAATAAGGCGGAGTCCTTTATCGCAATTACAATGGGTTATTATGATCGAGTTTAGCGGTCGACCCGTGATTTTCGTCGCTGTGCCGCTTAGCGCTTTTGCGACGCCGTAGAGCGAAACGACGCGACGTTCGCGGAATTATAATCGCGGGGATTTTTTGAATTCTGAATACTTGCACATATTTTTATAGCACGGTCCATGCTTTCCTTTGATGTTTGGATACGTGGTTACCTTGTAAGCACATATTTATATCTGTAGTGCAAAATGAAAGCGTAATTGCAGATGATTACAGAAACGACGAATCAGAATAGTAAACTTCATTAATCTCTTTTTCATTATGTGATTCATCATCGATTTGGTCCTGTCCAAATATTTGTTTATAGTACTGTTTCGGCGTCGACGGACGGTCGGAGCAGCCTGATGTTGGGACTGCCCAAAGTTGAACGCGCGAGGAAATTCACAGGACAGGGCGCCGTGAGAGGTTGAGAGCAAGAGAGAGAGAGAGAGAGAGAGAGAGAGAGATTTCTTGGGGTTTGTGTCACGGCGCGTGGCACTGGAGATTTATTTTTTTATCACCACACTACAATTTGCGCGTGCCGCGAATCGCCAGAACTGGCGCGATCGAGCGAGAGAATTCTCGTGACCGCGGAGAAGGAGAAGTCTCTGGTGAACGCACGTGGCGCGAGACAGAGACCGCAAACGAGACGGTCGCGGGCCGTCGGAACGGAGCGGAAATATTGCACGTGCAAACGTCTACCGTCGGATTGCGACGGAAATCTTAAGCGGCACGAAGCGAGTGCCACTGTGAGTATTTACCATTGTTACATTTTCGAACTAAAGCGTTTCATTCATTCGGCAAATACACCCGTCCTATTCTTCTTTGCTCTTTTCCGATTAAACCGAAAGAACTGTCGCACGGTAAAAAGCTATTACCTGACTCAGGAAACTGGTAGGCCATACTTTTAATACTTTTGATATTACGATTTACTATAGTATGTAGATACTTTACAATAGTGTGGTTCTTATTTTGTGCAAAGGCAGTCAGAAAAGAGATATAAAATCTCTACAGAATCATTCAGAAATGTCTGGATATAGTGATGCAAAAGACTTATTATATCATTACAACCTTTTCTTCAGGTAATTTCATCATACATATAAAATTTTGACAAACCTGTTTTGGCGGAGTGAATACAAAAGTTATACTGTCAAAACTGTCGTCTATAGAAATCGTCTACAGCAGGAACACGAGGCAGTGGTAAATTCTACTGGAAATCAAAACATAAAAAACCTACTTTTGTGTCACTTCTCGACAGTCCCGTTTTCTTCTTTAGAGATGAATGGAATGTCTTTCATTTTCTACATGCACCTGTTTTTTGTTTGCAATCACATGATTGACATGTATCAAATCTAGAAAATCCAAAACTTATATTGTATTTTATGGTGAACTATAGATAATAGAAGTCATAGCCACGATTAACAACACTTTTTGGAGCAAAAGCTGGACAAATCCTGGACATAGCCGATTTTCCTCTCAAAAGATTTTAATAATTTTTGCATAAAACAATCAGCAATGTATAAAAATATACGAAAATTGAAAAAATTCCATTTTACTAAAAAGTGGACTTACCCAGTTATTGCACCAAGGTCTTCAATTTTACTGTATCATTTTTCTCATAAAAACGTAAACTCATCATCTTGTTACAAATCGCTCAGATTTTTTTGGTACTGTACCTAACCAAATTCACACAATTCCAACAATAAACCCATTTAGAATGACACAGAGTTTTAACAATCTAGTAAGAAAAAAAGTGACAAATCATTTTCGCAATTACTGCCAAAAAGGAATTTTTCTATTCGGTTGTACGCTTAAAACTTTGTTAATCCGTACGAGTTCTCAGAGTGTAAATTCGGTAAAATGTTCTACGACAAAAATACAATGAGCATAGCATAAAATAACAAAACAAGACTTATATTTAACTATTTTGAAAGCGATCGCAACAGTGTTCACGATTACATAGCAATCATCAAAACGTAACAATGACCACTGAACGATAGTGCAGCCGTCTTTGCAAGCTGAGTCTATAGCCAGAGCTCCCCCCACATTCGATCGATTCCATTGAGCATGGTATTCCCATGCAATTCTGACCAATTACTGGTTATCCGTTGTCTAGAAAGATTTTTTAGATACACAAAAAAAATGTGTACTTGCGCTTGCGTTGTTACAATATTGCCTTAGTGTTTTCAGTTGCGTTGATCAATGAGTATTGTGCGCCTGAGGGATCAACATGACTGCTCTACACAATGTGGAGGCCACGAAGAACCTGAACTATGAAAAAGATATAAATAATGTTTTCGGCTTGTCTCGGTGTATTCTGAAACTGATCGGAGTATGGTCGCTAGTTGACAAGCAAGCTAGCACTTTGGAACGCGTTGTTTCATTTCTCGTACGAATAACGCTTCTCTGTGTTCAAGCGTTCTTCATTGTTCCCATCTGCTTGCACATCTTCTTTGTCGAGCAGAACCCGATTATGAAAATCAAATTGTTTGGCCCGCCCAGTAATTGTGCCTTCACAGTGATTAAATTCTTCTGTATGGTGATTAATGCGACGACTATCGGACGTTGCATCGAGCACATAAAGAACGACTGGAAGAGGGTGCAGAATCCTCAACATCGTGACATCATGCTGAAACACATATCGATCTGCAAGAATCTTACCATCTTGTGCTTCATTTTTATCTACACCGCTGGTATCTCTTATTACACCGTCATACCGTACATGAACAAGCATCGACACAAAGGGAATTACACCATGAAAAAGCTAGCCCATCCTGGCTACGACCGATTCTTCGACGTCAAGTCCAGCCCTACCTTCGAATTCATCTATTCCGCTCATCTTCTTTCGGGTTTCTTTAGGTATAACGTCACGGCGGCCTCGTTCAGCTTGACAGTGATTTTTGTAACCCATGTCTGCGGACAAATACAGATACTACTGTTAAGGTTGAAGGAACTGTATCAAGAAAACTCGGAGAAAAACGATGGACCTGACCCTTTGGCGATCATTATACATGATCATGGTTCGACCTTAAAGTCAAGTGTCCTTTATTTCACGTATATAGCCTATGATTAGTTGAATTATTTCTAATTCCAATTTCTGGTGAATGTTAAAAATATTTATTCCAATCAACTACGTACAATTTTTGGAGATGCTAGAATTGAATAGAGATTGAAAGAGTTTAATTTTAACATTCTTTCGAAACCAGAAACTTTAGTATTTGAGTGTTTTTTCCATTCTTATTTTTAAACGGCTGAAGCCCACTGAAGCAAAAGCAATGAAAACTATTTTGTTTCTACTAGAATTGTTAAGCCCCGTCTAAACTAACAGACACTGTCCGCGGATAGTCTGCAGACAATTGTCTATCAGTCTGGACGGGGCGTTAAGAGTTCTACTTCCATAATTAATAAGTGTAAATATTATTCCGCTAGAGTTTTAAAATAAATTTATCATATATTTATAGAAAAATGATAAACTTTCCAATCATTAGAACATTCATCGTACGGTTTTCAAAACAAATATTCTGTATTTTTTTTCAATCTTTGAATATCTGTATTATAATAATAAATATAATGCATATAATAAATAAAAGTAAAATAATAGTTATGACATCTATGCCGTCAAGTTATAGAGGCACTTTATAAATACTAAAATTAGTATATTTTAAAATTCCAAAATGGCAGGAAAATGTTGAATTGAATTATATACTATACCCGATAGGTTATCTTTGATTTGTCTATTACTTGGATAAAACTCAATTTGAACTTTCAGTTTCAGTTCAAGATTAGTAGCTTCGTTTAATTTTATTTATTTTCAAAGAAATTAATTCGCAGACATGAGAATATCCTTCCTATAAATATTTTAGACTTGCAAGCGATTTCAAAGAGAGTTTGAACGAACTCCTTTTAACGGAGATCTTTGGTTGTACATTCAGTATGTGTTTGGCCGAGTACTGTTGTCTAATGGTAAAAATAATACAATATTTGGCTAAAAACTCATTATGGTCAATAATTTATATATCAAATTTATCTAAATCTACATAGGAATGGAATGATATGAATCCAGTTGCAATAACAACATACCTTATTTACTGCACTTCCTTTTCGTTTAACGCGATGATATTCTGCTACGTAGGCGAACTTCTCACTGAAGAGGTAACAATTGCTTATTTTACGAGCTGTGGACGAAATATTTATGGACATGATTAATAAAAATTGTTCATTTGAATGTTCATCATAACCTACGTTATGGCCTCTAAAATACTTCCTTTTAGTACCTATACAATTAAACCAGCAACATTTCCAGGATATAATGTCGTTATTTTCTATTGTATCATCTTTGTATAATACGTATTATAAGAAACACTATTGTCGCATGATATGTTTTACTTTAAGAAATAAAGAGATCGTATGAAGCAAAATGACTGTTAACATTTCAGTGATAGGTTTCTGCCGAGTTCTACAATGCTTATGTTCATTCTTTGTTTCTTAAAAAAATCGTTGAGATATTCTGCTTTACTTACTAATATATTAGAAAAAAAGAATACCACAAATATTTCGTCTACACGTCGTTATACATAGTAATTATATAATAATAAAAAATATAAAAATCACTATCTACTTTGTTTTCTCATTATGAAAAGAATATTTCTTAAAATGACATACTAATCATTAAGGTTGTGAGTTAATATCTTCTCAGTATTCAAGTATTTTTGTATAGACTTTGATACATTCGAAATAGTGCACAATTAAACTGATATACTTGTTATAGTGCTCTCAGGTCGGATTTGCTAGCTACGACGTCACTTGGTATAACTTACCAGCATCCAAAGCGTCCGGCTTTGTTCTACTTAACCTTACATCACTCTTTCCACCCAGCCTCATGGCTGGTAACGTGATCAAATTGTCTATGAACACATTCAGCGTTGTAAGTGACTTAATCAAGCCGTGTACATCGTGATTAGAAGAAATAAAGTGCGATTTTATATTTTCCAGATCGTGAAGACCACAGTTGTCTATTTGAACTTATTACGAACAGTCACAAATATATAATGTAATGTGCATGTTTTGCAAATGTTAGACCAGTTTTAACATGGTACATAATCATATTAATCTACTTATAGATATTCTATTTACTATGGAATAATCTGTAAACATTAATACCAATCGCCACGTAGGTAAGTCCACAGGAAGACAAGCATAAAGACGGAAAAATTATAATTGTATACATTCAGCAAATTGTGAATGTTTTAATTGATGACTATTGTTCCTATAAAGTATAAAGCATTATTTATTCTAATAAATTATCCACAGTAACTAATAGTACCGTATACTCTTCCAATGCTCTCGAAATATAAACCTGGTGACATTTTCTTGAACATTTCTGCCAATAACCAAAATTTTCTGTAGTATACATTGAGTTTTCAGATTTCGTTTTTGGAACTATACACACTCTCTACTGCAAATATCAATTAATGAAAAATTATGCATAGAACACGAAAGAAGGTTTGTATGTATGTATTAGTAAATTTTACGTAAACGAAATTCAAAATACAATGAAAAACCAATGAAAAATCAACATTTCTATCAACCTAGAAATCTTGTTTTAAAAAACATTTTATAAACAAGGAGAAGTGAAATGGAGCACATTTATTCGTATTCTATTCAAATTTTTAGTAGTTTATTAAATACAGACAGCGGTGATAGTACAGAAATTGTCTTCCATTATAGATTGATTATTTTTATTGTTAGTGGAGCCACGGATTTGGCACTCGTGTGCACAGAATTAGTTAATTTATCTATGTACGAAATCATTTATTTCCTATGTTTCAATTACAAATGCATATTTGTAAAACACAAGAATATATATTTATTAACTGTCATTAATAATATTTTTACTTCATTTCGTCCTGAAGAAATGTTCCACTGAGCGAAAGAGAATTTTACGTTGCTCTACTTTCCATTAAACGACGTATGGAAGTGGGATTTTACATAAAGATCGGCAGTCAATAAAATTACTAGAATAAAAAAGAGTTCAAAGTTAGAATAATAAAAATGATTTCACATTTTATAAGTGAAGAGTCCAAAGAGGCCCTTGTAATATTAATAAAAGAGTAAAGTAATACACGAAAACTATAACTAAACTACAATTGAAATGAGAAGACGACATAACAAGACAAACGACAAATAGTTAAAGCAGACTCATATCTTAGACTACCACAGTACGAATACAATAATGACGACCACGATTGTACAGAAATGACTATTGAGTGAAAGGGTCGTTTCTGTAACCAAAGTCTATAGCAAGAGTTCACTCGCAACTCGATTTATCCACCGAACACGAAACGTACAATTATCAGCGTTTCCTTTCCCTTGCGTTATTCTGGATGCACCATGCGAGAAAAAGCATGCATACTTGCGCTTGCGTTCTAGCAATATTATCCCGTAACTTTAAGGGTTGTCGATCAGTGTGTAGCGTACAGTTGAGTAGTCAGCATGCATGACCGGTCACGCGACACAGTGACGACACCTTTGAAGAAGTATCACGAAGAAGGTGATATAGACTACGCTCTGGAAATGTGTCGGTGGATCCTGAAACCGTTGGGAATATGGTCGCTGGTTTACGGTCGCACGAGCAGACGGGAAAAAACGGTTTCGATCATCCTGCTGATTACGTGCATCGTCAGTCTAATGTTGATCATCGTGCCACTCAGCTGTCAGATCATTATAGGAGACATAAGTGGAAAGACGAGAGTAAAGTTGCTCGGGCCGACAAGCAACTGCTTATTGTCTGCGATCAAATACGTTTACCTCTTCTTGAGGCGAGCAACTTTCGCGCGTTGCATCGAGTTCATGGAAAATGATTGGAGAACCGTGAAGAATCGGCATTATCGCGCCATCATGATGAAACAGGCGACCTTGTGCAGAACTCTCATTATGCTGTGCATTATTTTTATCTTTTGCGGCGGTTTCTCGTTCCATGTTATGCTGCCGTGGTCCAAGCGCCGCGTTGTCGGAAATCATACCGTGAAGGCGCTCGCGTACCCTGGATATGATATCTTTTTTGATATTCAATCCAGCCCTAATTATGAGATTCTATATTGTCTTCAGTGTTTCGCGGGATTTGTTAGACACAATGTCACAACGGCGGCGTTCAGTTTGACTGTGTTTTTTGTAACACACATCTGTGGGCAGGTACAGATACAAATATTGAAATTGGGGGAACTTACTTTTAGGAGGCAGGAGAAAAACTATAATTATGATGCCACGATGGCAGGAATCATTCGGAATCATTCTGCATTATTAAGGTCAAGTGTACATTATTTTAAAATAATAATCTGTGATCGTTTGTCGTTAGAAATTAGTTCTAACTTCTCCCGGTCCTATATCAAGCTAGACTCGACATTAACTTTTGCACCAATGGTTACTTGTTTTACTGATTTCTTTTGCATTCATCAATAACACTACAGTCGTATGGTATACAGATAACAATGATTGTAGTATTTCTCAGTTGTCTAAGTAGGTTATTAAATTATTGTTCAATAATTTCAGAGACAGGCACAATGTTATTGAAATATTTAACAAATTCTTTAGATTCACTTTTAATCCTTTTAACTGCCGTATTTAGACATTGCTCATTTCCCCATTGGAAATTACAAACTTTAAGAGTTCTTTAGTATTTCCTGTTTACAAATATTTTAAATTGATGAAATTTTAATTCTAATTCTATGAAATTTTATTCAGTTTTAACAAAGTTAAAGTACCTAAATACGAAAACTTAATTTACAATAACTATTTCAGGTATGCTGAGATCATTGAGCAGTCCTTTAGTGAGATTATCTTCATGGAAATCGTGGCCTCCACGTTCCTCATATGTTTGGTAGAATATTGTTGTCTGACGGTAAGAATAATAAGACAATTAATATAAAATGTGGCCAATTTTTACACTGGTATCAATAACATTTGACAAGGTCGTCTGGTTTTAGGAATGGATGGATAGTAATGCAATTGCGATAACAACGTACGCCGTTTATATGATTTCTTTGACGTTCAACGCGCTGATCTTTTGTTACATAGGCCAGATTTTCACTGATCAGGTAATACTCATCTTGCTTGTCTTGATAATCACTTAATATTCACTATTAAACATTTAATTGAAAAATTAATTTTTCCCACGTATGTACATACGACAAAAGTAATATTTTTCAAACTCATGTATTAATGGTAACGATTTGAATCAAAAGCTCATTGCATCGATTTTTAAATAGCTTGTAAAGGTTACAGTATAATCGAAGTAATAGTTCGTATTTAAATTTGCGTACCAATAGTGTTCACAGATCGGATTTGCTAGCTACGAAGTCGACTGGTATAACTTACCAGCAACAGAGGCACGTGGTTTTGTTCTACTCAGTGCAATATCACTATATCCACCGAAACTTACAGGTGGCAAAGTAACCGAATTGTCCTTAAATACGTTCACTATTGTAAGTAATTTTTGAGAAATACCTGCTTAGCTCCTGTTTAGAAAAGGTAATACATGACTGCTTACTTCACAGATCCTGAAGTCCTCTATGGTTTACTTGAACATGCTACGGGCAGTTACAGCCGTGTAGAGTAATATTCAATTTCGTGAAATTATGGCGCTGCTACTGTTACTCGGGAATTCAAACTAATCGCAGCGTCGGTGTGTACTCTCTCGGAATGAAGTGAGCCTAAAAAAAGAAGTGCACGAATCAACGTGGAATAACACAGTTGATGCATTATTCTTTTAATACTAAACTTGAGTTTATGAATGTTACACGTTGTGTTTCAGTTATGAAACGCCATTGATTCAAACTTCATGAACTCAAATGACCTATTACTGAAGTTATTTTTTATATAATTTATTAATTTACAGAATTTATATTTTGTATTCAATACATACTAAAAATGATTCATATCTTTTATTATGGTACATACTATGAAACGCCAGATATTCCAACGGTGCCGCACAAAATGACCAGAACACTACAAGACAACCAAATTCGTTCGGAACTCCTTCGAATCGCGAAGTGTCTGGATAGCTCAAACTCGGGACAGGATTCTACGCAGAGGAGCGAACGATGTTTCTCGTGGCGGGAAGGGTTCGTGTAAAATAAGCGACACGGCAAACTGGCTTATAGTCGTTTAATGTCAAATTTTGACAGTGGAAAACGACTGCAGTCCAAGTAAGCCAAAGCGCGAAGGTACAACTATCGATAGGGTCATGGAATCGGAAGAGCTAAGAAATTCTCCTTCGACTGTTGCGGTCGGGCGATGGCTGAGTTGAATTACGGCAGCTCTACATTTTAGTCGCGTGTAGTACAAAATTCCAAAAAATTACGCATCGAATTATTTATCTTTCAATTTTCTTCCCGCGAAATTCACGACATAATCTCACTCGACGGAATAATGTGGAAGTGTACCTTACGATGAAATATGACAAAATATATTAGATTACGGAAAAATACGTTAGACTGGATTAGCTTAAGCGGATCCTGATTTTCTTAACGGTCGTCGCAGACAACCTGGAATGTCCTAGGGAGTTGGCTCTTTTCTCGCCGGGCGAGACTGCAACGGGACAAACACAAACTTTATGTTTTTGGGCTTGGTCCCACATCGTGGTTTCGTGGTCCGGTACAAGTACCCCTTTATTTCCCCTTCCCCCTGCAACTCCTCGAGCGTACTCGGCGCGGCACACGGAAACGATAATTCTTGTCCACATCATTCCTACAATGTCCCAGGAAGAGCAATCGCGAGTCTAGTGAGTCCCAAAATTAATAATCAGAGGGTGGTTCGGTCTGTTCGCACCTCGGAGGGCCGTGCAAAATTTTGCCACGATACAATGCATATTTTATTCCAAATATGAATTAATTACAAATTTACCACCTTGACTGCCTAGCGTATTTTGTAGATTTTGTCTCCAGCGACGTAGTAAAATTCTCCATATTGGAGAATGTATGTATACTTGTGTTTATTACACCAAAATTAAAAATATTGAGGTGTGCGCCTGTACACTTATCATTTTAATCATTTACTGTTCTAATATTAATAGTACTTACAAAATTGTAAATGTTATTATTTGCGAAGTTCACGTATTTTCATCGAGTTCGGATACACCAGTCAGCTATGACCAACAGGGCGTTGTAGGAAAGTTGAGTGACGGTTACTATGTACTGACCACCATAGAGGTGTACAGGCCCACCACAGTGGTCCCAAATCGCCAAAACATGGTCAAAACCTCTAAACGTATTAAAAAAATATTGGTTTCGCTTAAAAAATTGGTATTAAGGCGTTTTTGTGGTCGCTGATTACGAATCTGAACTTGAAATTAGAAAATATATTAAAACAACATGAGGGTCCGTTTAAATTTTAATAGTAATTCTCATAGTCACTATAAATTAAATCTCTCCCTCTCTCCCTCTCTCCCTCTCTCCCTCTCTCCCTCTCTCCCTCTCTCCCTCTCTCCCTCTCTCCCTCTCTCCCTCTCTCCCTCTCTCCCTCTCTCCCTCTCTCCCTCTCTCCCTCTCTCCCTCTCTCCCTCTCTCCCTCTCTCCCTCTCTCCCTCTCTCCCTCTCTCCCTCTCTCCCTCTCTCCCTCTCTCCCTCTCTCCCTCTCTCCCTCTCTCCCTCTCTCCCTCTCTCCCTCTCTCCCTCTCTCCCTCTCTCCCTCTCTCCCTCTCTCCCTCTCTCCCTCTCTCCCTCTCTCCCTCTCTCCCTCTCTCCCTCTCTCCCTCTCTCCCTCTCTCCATCTCTCCCTCTCTCCCTCTCTCCCTCTCTCCCTCTCTCCCTCTCTCCCTCTCTCCCTCTCTCCCTCTCTCCCTCTCTCCCTCTCTCCCTCTCTCCCTCTCTCCCTCTCTCCCTCTCTCCCTCTCTCCCACTCTCCCACTCTCCCTCTCTCCCTCTCTCCCTCTCTCCCTCTCTCCCTCTCTTTCCCTCTCTCTCCCTCTCTCTCCCTCTCTCTCTCTCTACCGTTTTGTAACACATGACATTCAGGAGATCTTCCAGCGACGCGACGGTCGAGCGACTTTCGAGGCGTCTTTAGAACGTCTGAATGTCTTGCGGCAGATGGTTTAAAGACGTCTTTGAGACGACTTAGTGTTATCTGGGGTAGGGTAATGTATAAATTATGTGTGCATTTTAATCACACATTTTTACATTTTATAGACAAATTATATACATATATATGCAAATTATTAATAAACATTATATGTATTAAAATACATAAATAAATAATATAAGAACAAAATTCAGATGTACTGTAACGGTTCGGTTTCTCGGTGAAGATAGTGTGGTCTCGACGACGGTTCTCCTCGTTGCCGAGTAGCTCGCCGAGCCAGGGTTCGCGGCGAAGAAAACGGTCGGCGTGGAGTGGTGAGGTTAAGGTGCGGTAAAATAAAGACACGTGCTGGTTTACGTTATAAAACAAGCTGCCGTTCGCGGTACCGGTGTTCGCGTCGCGGAGGGTCGGTGCGGACCTGGTGGGAAACGCGGAGTCGCGGTGGTCGGCGAGCAGGGGACGCCCTGCTCGGAGGCGGTGGGGAAAGTGGACAGGGTACTCCCTGTTCGTGCTAGGTCGGTGAGGTGGGGTGCGGAGAGACTCACGGCGGAACTCCTTTGGTGACGGTTTGTTGTGTTCTTCGGTTTGCAGTGTGTGTACTTTGGAATGTCTTGATACTGGTCAGAGGACAGGTAAGGTAAAAGGTACGGTTAGGCGGTCTGGATTCAGGTCGATTTCTCAGAGCGGTCCGGATGCCAGTGGATTAACGAATCCGTGGACTGGGTTATATGTACGCGACGGTTCCTCTCTAGCGGTGAGAATCGCGATACGCGTCGTGGCCATCTGGTGGCGGCGCACGTGACTAGCGGTGCGGTGCGGTTACGGCTTCGTAACAGACAAGGTCTGTTACAGTACAAATTTATATACATGCATACATTTACATACGAGTTATATATGTGGGATAGGACCCCCCAGACCACAAATACCGTAGGAAATTAGGAAGAAGGGGGGAAGGTTCCGTGGGTGAGCGCGTTAGTCGATCGGCTACCACCGCGAGGGCCCGGGTGTCTTCCTTTTTCCTGAGATCCTACATATATGTATAGACAAGTGCGTAATTGTTTTATGTATCCACAACTTTTATTGTCACAACTATTAGCTTAAAATCATTATCGATTTTTAATATTTTATAAAGCAGTTGGTGTTGTATGTTTGTGCAACAAAATTTTATAAATCGGGAATCACACCGATTGTTCAGATCTCATCACGTGGAGGTTGTTGCAAGGAAGAGCTACCTACCGATTTGGTACTTCTTTATCGTACCACAGTGCTCCAACTTTCGATCACTGAACAATTGAATAGTAAGAATAGCGTATAATTAGGCTTTCTGCAAATTTTCTTTTCTTTTTGTTTCTTTTCAGTTTGTTTCAGCCTTTGTGATTTTGGGTTTTTGGTATAAAATCCCCATTGTATATTCTATCTAACATATACTTTATATCCTGCCTATAGGGGAGAGTTGCCCAATTTGGATTCCTTAAACAATTTTTGATATTGTTACGAGTCGAGGGCTAAGCGGGTGATGCGTGACCGAGGCTTTATTAGATTTTAATTGAGAACTTGAATTTTGTGAACTGGCCGGTGTGTATTTCACAACCGGGTCGTCACCTCGCCAAGATATGGAACAATGGACTGACCAACGTGTATTTCACCATCGGGTCGCCATAAGATAGGAACCCGTGGACGGGCCGGTGCGTATTTCACCACCGGATAGCCAATACGGAAAGGTAAGGACACGTGGACTGGCGTAAAATAGAAGTTGATACACCTTAAGAGGCTAAGGTGTGCCGTTGTAGGAATACAACTACTACTATGATTTGAACTGTTCTAAATTAAAGTACATTGTATTCAATAAAAAGAGGTTTACAATTGTTACGTGTAACTTGTACTCGCGGTTACTAAATTCCTTGCTCTGGGTTTTGACGCAATGAGAAATGCGGGGATAGCCGTGATTATACTGACTGTGCGATAGAATACGTAACGTAACGCAACGTGACAGAATTTAAACTGGCCCCAACTCGTGGGTGAATTCGTGCCCTTCATATACCCCAAACTTGTCTAGAAATTATAGTGGGGATAGGCGTGCATCTAGGTAGAAATTCTTGAGAATTTTCCGAGCCTGCTACACCCCAGTGAGAGAGTTGTTTTTGGGATAAACGGGCGGAACTCCCTAGAGCAGCAAGTGGCTTCAAGAAGGGCTCAAAAAGTCACGTAGGCGAAGTCTCCGTACGTAACAATATGTATAGACATGGAAATAATTTTAATAAAAGCGAAATCGTGGAAAAGAATGTTACTATTTTAATCTTTAAAGTAACACATTTCCTTTATTGTTACGAGCCTGGGTCGAGCAGCAGCACGCGTCGCCATCGAGTTGTTTAAGTTTTAAAGAGGAATATGGTTTTCAATTGTTAATAAGGTCTTCGGACGGACCTGACGCGAAATCAGGCAGCCGCTAAGATGTAGACGCGCAGACGAACGCGATGAGAAATCGAGGAGCCGCATAGGTTAGAAAACAGTTTTGGATATTTTAGTAATGGCCTCGTAACTTTGAAATTATTACTAAATTAATACAGCCCGAGCAGTAAGAATTGAGTGTGTATGAACGATATTGTGTTGTTACCCAGATACTACTGCCTGCTAGATGACGGACTGGCGATGCGGAGAACACGGAGTGGTTGACTATTTATGCCACGATAGATTAATACCGTACTCACGGAATCTACAAGGTTACTCAATTCGAAAGGTTGATTAGGTCCGATCTGACTAAACATAATACAATCAGCTTCAAAACGAGATTCAGCGTAACGACGTGTACAGCTCGTATGTACTTTATGCACTACACCAGAGGGCTAAAATTCGAAGCTTCATATACTGTGAAATCTGAGTGGGGATGTTCTCAAGATTTCCATACTAGGGAGTCTTGAGAATCTTCTCACAATTTCTATATTAGAAAATACTATGGAACTGTCTTTGGCGGGGCCTGAAATGTATTAGAGGAGAGGAGAGCGTTTCGTCCTAGGCCTGCTGGAGGACTCGTCAGTAATGCTACGTAGCGGATCCGTGCTTTGGACGCGGGATGTCGTAAGGACAGCTTAGGACGGTAGACATACAAACCAAGGAAGAATCAGGTAGTAGCGGGAAAGGTGTTGTCGCACTGTCCATCTGTTGGTGAGCATAGGAGGTAGCCGCCACAGGTCCCAGTACTGAATCATGCTTTGTACCCACTTCATCCAGCTGGAGCATAGTCATCGTTTCTGTAAGTGAAGGGGTGGAATAGGACGTTTTACATTCTCAGGAATAAGGTTAGAAAATTTGGATCGAAATACTCGCAGAGAGAATTCTCTGTATGTAATATTCTTAATAATCACGATTTAAAATACCTAAAATTCCATTTATAAATTTAGAGTCATCGGTCTAATCAAAGAAACTGGATTCCTAATTTGAACCTATGGTATTGTGGCGGGCGGTACGAGGGGGAGCGCCCCAAAGACCGCAGCCTCCCCCCTAATTCGCGATTGTCATTTGTCAATTGCTCGTGGCTTGGCAGATTGCCTTATATGGTAAAGGGACGCTTTCCTTACTATATAAAACGCGAACGATTTGGCCATTGGCATGGCAACGCCGAACGCTCGGTTGACTGTCAAATGTCTTTCCGAAAACCAGGCGTTCGGAAACGCTCCACCAAGCGCATTGCTGTTGTGGCTTCGAACAACTGTACTTCGCGCAGCGACGGGTGCGCGAGTGAACGCGATTCATCTGTAGATAAATGTACATACGTTTAAGATCGGCCTAAAACGATTATTTACCCGCCGGGCTTCCCAACTACAGTATTTTAAGATGGAACACCAATTTCGTTAACAATTGATGCAATGGTATTTCTTTATTTTTGAACTTATTCCAGCATATTGTGTGTAGGCCCAGACGTGACCAAATACACCAAAGCTCTATTGATAATCGACCCGCGTTGACTCACGTACATCGAATAGTCCAAGAAACGTTAAACCACGTTAACACGAGTATGCGCTGTCCCCAGCGGCGCGATAACATTGCAGGCCATACCAATCACACCTATTGTACACAGTCCAGGTTTAAGTGTACATAAACTGCATATATC
This sequence comes from Sphecodes monilicornis, assembly GCA_913789915.3. Classification (NCBI taxonomy): domain Eukaryota; kingdom Metazoa; phylum Arthropoda; class Insecta; order Hymenoptera; family Halictidae; genus Sphecodes; species Sphecodes monilicornis. The sequence continues at coordinate 1,223,142 of OU565290.1, read as the reverse complement.
TCAGCGTTATACGTCGAGTTCGTCCGCGCAGTAAATTATACGTGTTGTACAACTTAAAAGTTGTATTTTATAACTTTTTTATGTGGACCAATGTATATAGACAATTTTTCAAAGTATGTTTTGTAAAACTGTGCCAATTACACAGGTTGTTCGACAACAGGTGGTCGAAAATTTAAGGGGTGGTTCTCTATGACAATATAAGAAGGAAGCTAAGAAAAAAAAATTGGACTTCCGTTTCCGCGAATGAAGTGAATAGACGTTAATGCGAAGAAGCGAAGAGCAGAAGACAGGTAAAGATAGAAAACGAAGGTGATGGTGAAGTGAAAAGTGACAGAGAAAGGGGAGTGGGAAAAGAGAAAAGGGCAGGGAAAGAAAAAGTAAAAGGAGTGAGGTGTAAGGAAAGAAGAGGAAGAGAAAAGGATAAGTGAGGTTAGGTTTGACAGTCTGGAAACGAGAAAAAGGGGGAAGAGGGGCCTGAGAAGGAAGGGTAACAGCTAATGACGAGCAAGGGAGTGAGAGAGGGAAAAAGAAGAGGTCGGCAAGAAAGAAACAAGGGAGCATACAGAATGGAGTGTAAGAAGGAAAGTGATAAGAAAGGAAAGGAAGAAAGGAAAGTGAGAGAAGAGATGGGAAGAAACATGGCTAGAAGAGAATAGATGGGAAAAAATAGAAACGAAGCTGTCGAAAGGATACAAATGGAGAAAACAATTTGCAAAGAGGGACAATAAAAAAGGAAGAGCGAAAGGAGGATTAATGGTGGGGATAAAGAAAGAGCTAGTGGAAGGGAGGGAAGAAGACAGAGAAGAAAGGGAGGGCATTATAGTGGGAAGAATAAAGATAGAAGACGAGAGATGGAAAATAATAGGAATGTACGCGAATGGGAATATGAGAAAGAAGATGGAAGAAGTAAAGGATTGGGGGGACAAGGGGGCTGAGGAGAAGATGATGATTGGAGGAGATTTCAATGCGAGAACGGGGGAAGAAGGAGGGAAAATAGAAGGAGAAGAGCAAGGAGAAGAGGAATAGAAAAGAAAGTCAAAAGACAAGACAAAAAACAGAGAAGGAAGGATATTATTGGAAGGGATGAGAGAAATGGGACTGGAAATACTGAATGGGAGCATAAAAGGCGACGAAGGGAGCAATTTACGTTTATAGGACAAAGGGGGAAAACGGTGCTAGACTACGTGATAGGGGATCAAAGGACAAGAGAAGGGATAGAGAAAATAGAGATAGACGGAAAAGTAAATTCATATCACCTACCAGTAGTAGTCATAATGATAAAAGGCAGAGGAAGGACGAAAAAAGAGAAGTTCAGGAGGGAGATAGAAAAAAATGGAAACAATGGGGGGGGAGTGTGGACGAAAGATTAAAGGAGATAAAGGAGAAGATAGAAGAGACAAAAGATTTTAGAAGACTTTATGAACTTACTAGGAGGTGCGGAAAGTAGAGTGATGGGAGGTAAAAGGAAAGTAGAGATTGAGGAGGAGGAGAATAGGATAGAGATATAGAGGAAGTAGAGAAGGCGATAAAGAGGTTAAAAACGAATAAAGCAACAGGGGAAGATGGGATTGAAAATGAAGTATGGAGGTTTGGGGGTAGAAAACTGACAGAGGAGATATGGAAGATATGTGATAAGGTATGGAAGGGAGAGGGTTGGTCAGAAGAGTGGAAAGGGGAGGTAGTAGTGCCAATAAAGAAGAAAGGAGACGGAAAGAAGGTCGAATCTTATAGAGGAGTGACATTGTTGAATTCGATGTACAAAATTTATGCCATGGTATTAGAAGGAAGATTTGAAGAGGAAATAGAAGGGAAGAGAATGATACCGGAAAACCAAACGAGATTCAGAAAGGGGGAAGGGACAGCTGAAAATATTTATGTATTAAACTATATAGCAAACAGAGAAGTGTCGAAAAGGAAGGGAGGAATGGTAGGATGCTTTGTGGACATTAAAGCAGCGTTTGATAGTTTAGATCGGAATAAGCAATGGAAAGCGATGGAATTAAGAGGTGTAAATGAAGGGCTAAGGGAAAGAGTAAAGGAGATTTACACGGAAACGACGGCGAAGGTGAAAACAGGAGGAGAGAAAGGAGAAAGTTTCTGGTTGGGAAGAGGAGTAAGACGAGACTGCCCATTAAGCTCAAAATTGTTCATATTATTGATAGCTGATGTGGAAGAAGGAATGAGGAAAACAGGGAAAGGAGGAATATAGATTGGAGGGAAGATAGTGTTCACGCTACAATATGCAGATGATATGGTGTTGTTGTCGAAGGAAGAGGCGCGAATGGATTTAATGATCGAGCAGTTTAGAAAATATATAGAAGAGAAGGGATTAGAGTTAAACAGAGAAAATACGAAAATTGTGAGATTTGGTAGGAAAAGAAGGGAAAAAAGGAAGTGGAAATGGGGAAGAGGAGTGATAGAAGAAGTGGACGAAATATATTACCTGGGGTTCAGATTCAGAAGGAATGGGAGCCAAGAGAGCGCAGATAGACGGAAGGGTAAGAAAAGCAATGGCGAATGATGTGAGGAGAAAAATGTGGTTGTATGATAAGCTGATATGGCCGCTAGCAGCGTACGTAGCAGAAGTTTGGGGATGGGCAGAAAGGAAAAAAGTTGAGGCAATACAAGAAAGATATATAAGATGGGTTTTAGGGGTAGATTGGGTGACACCGGGATAAGAGAAGGGGTAAGAGAAGAATTGAAAAGAGAGAAAATGAGGAAAAGGTGTGCTAATATGGTATGGAAGTTCGAGGAAAAGCTAAGAGATTGAAAAGGAAGTGAAATAGCTGGAGAGTGCCTAAAAGAGATTGAAGCAAGAGCGAGAAGGGGAGGAAAGGTATCGAAATGGGAGGAAGAAAGGCAGAAATATATAGAGAGGAGAGGGGCAGGAAAAACTGGAAAACGAGAGAAAAGAAGTAAGAGAGGAGGAATGGCATAAGATAGAAAAAAGAGAGGAGGAAATGCAGGAAAATGAAAATTGGGAGACAGCGAAAGCAGGAAGATACAACAAATGGTTTGAGGAGATGAGAGAAGAGAAAGTACCAGAATATTTAACAAAAGGGTGGAAGGAAGGAAGATGGAGGAGAGTGGCCAGGTTCAGACTAGGAAACGAGATGGAAGGAGGGAGGTACTAGAAGAAAGAGGAGAAGAAGAAATGCAGGATATGCGGGGTGGAGATAGAGGGACGGGAACATGTATTGAGATATTGTAGAGTAATAGAAATATCAGCAGGGGACGAGAGGGGAGAAGGGTGGTTAGAATAGGAAGAAAGAGATAGAAAAGGATAGAAGAGGAAGAATGGGAGAGTATGGAGGGGAGAAAGAAAGTGGATGAATGAGGATGAACGTGAGGAGAAAAGATAGATGTAAGTCGAAAAAAATAAAACAATGTAACGGGACGGAAGTCCGTATAACCCGAAAGGGATCACTAAATAAATACATACAAGAAAAAAATTTTCAATTCCGTCGTCGTTTTTAGGTATCAATAATTAAAATCCGCCTAATACGCGGCAAATTGACCAACAGAGGTGCACGTTGCGTACGTTATAGAGGCGACCGGCAGTCACTTATGAAGTGACAGATGCATGCTTAGAATGCTTACCTTGTTTGTCATTTGGAGTACAAGCTACGTGAAAATGTTTTAACTATTCACGAATTAATCGTTGGACGACATTGAACCTGCTCGTTAAAATCCACAAGGGCATTTCTAATATCCGCCCTATAGAATTATAGATTAGAGAGAGTCAATAACTTTTCACTTTACAATCAGACTCGCATAAATAATACACACGTGACCTCTATATAATTGTTTGCGAATATTAATTGTGTACGTAAATGTTGATTAGTCAGGGAAATTGCTAGGGAGAAATAAATATTTCCGAGAGAAATTGAAAAATCTCGAAATTACGAGGGGCTTGGAAGTGACGATACCTCCGACGAATGCTTTGCATCATTTAACAAATTAACAATTATAATATCTAATTGTAAGTCTTATCGTTAACATTAGCGGTAGTCATCGAATCCTAGAAGTTCTACAACAATCTACAAATATCCGAGATGGGAATCACAACGTATTCAGAGCATTGCGTTAAGTGGCGCCGAAAAACACTAGAAATTGTGATAGGCTGACATGCTAATAGTAGAGAGAATGCTCTGAAAATTTGTTCCGTAATACACATTACATGTTGCCTGCTTGAAAGGTATTCGATGACAAAAATAGTAATTAAACACATTGGCGATCAATAGAAAGATAGTACAAACTATATTATACCAGATCTATCAGAAAATACACAGATTCAGGACTGTATCAATTGAATTCTAATTACCTGCATTCTGTATTATCTTGGTTAGTGGTGCTAAGCTTGTACTTTCAATTGTTGGCGTTCAAGGCACTAAACAGACCAAAATTATTGACTTATTGTTTTAGCGTGTAACTCCATATACATATCGTATTTATAGATTCGTTTATACTTACAAAAGTGGAAGTATATTCCTTATCGCAAAAATAAAAGAAATAAAGAGCACTGAAGATATCGGAAGAATTTAAGAATACTGTTAGGATGTTCTCAATTTATTAATACTATTAAGACAAAAAATACATTTTATTCAACTTCTGTTTTGTACGTATTCATGCAGATTTTATTTTGCAGAAAGATCTGTTTATTACCTTAGGAGATTTTCGTTTTCAATAATCGGGAACTTGGAAGTATTCCATCTGTCGCAAGGACTGTGAACTGTTCTTCAGTGCAGAACATGGCGAAATAGCAGACAAGATAATGACAGAGAGGATATGAGAGTGCTCACGCTCGGGTCTGGCCGTGCCGGAGTTGTTCCCGCATCATTTTAGCCTGGAACAGCTCCTACTTCATTTTCAGCACGGAACAGAACCTACTTCATTTTCAGCTCGGAACAGAACCTACTTCATTTTTAGCAGGAAACAGAACCCGCTTTACTGTTATTACACACAGACTTAAGACTACTACAGACATTGCATCTTATGGGCTTTTCTGTCTAGGCCTCGGGGGGCCACAATGGCCCCCGTACCATTTTGGTGTCGCGCTCAATATTACCGATATTTCACGAATTTAGCCGTATTAGCAAGAATTGAATATTCCGTATACTTTATTTTTACTACGGATGTTTTGGAGGCTACAAATGCATACGGCGCGTGTATTTGAACAGTGAAAATAATATTTATGAAGAATGTATTACATAAATACGAATTGTAGTAAAATAAATTTGGTTTCTATACGTAATATTATTTTTATTACTCGTGTCATTAATGAATGTATATTATAATAGTTTTATACACTTTAAACCAATAGTTTACTTTCTTTACAAATTCTATGCAGTTGATGAGTGCGTACACATTACACATATATTAACTATGCTTGTGTTTTCTTGTTTTTAAAATAAGTACTTGCATTCTTTTTATCTGCAGAAAAATAAGAATTCATTTTTTCATAAATTCATTAAATTCATTAAATTAAATTTTCGTTATAATATTTTTAATGAATATGTATAAAATAATACAAATTTTCTATTGTATTAGTTTAATTCTAAAGTGTCCAAAGAGACATTGCTTTATTATACAATATGTAGAAAAACAATATATTTGACTGAAGAGATATAAATTTTTGTTTTAATGACGTGCGTCATTAACGTGCGAAAATTTTATCAACGTGATTTATTATTTCTATTTCTTATTTCTTGTGTGCAACAACAAATACCGTGAGCAACAGTGGTCACGTACAAGCACTACCGCATTTATCCAGCTCGAGACGTTTTAAATTCCGTCAGCTTCTGTAGACAGATTCTGTCGTCGGAAATGTTTTGCACGTTGTTTTCAGTGCAATGTACGCTATATATGCATGATTTATGCCGTGTTTGGGCTTACTTTGATCAGAAAAACATTTTCAATCGATTTTATCATTATGATAATGTTAATAATAAATAAAATTGGATTTATTTATAATACAATGTGTGTTACAATGTTGCCTCTGATGCTGAATCACGTCCATATCGTACGTCGCCGCTACGTGTTCCTCCTGAAGACAACAATGTAAAGGTTTCACGAACGCGTATTAATAACAATAAATGTTTATTATGGTTCATAATTCTGCCATGGAAACATTATGAGTCGATTGCAAATGCTTTTTTGATGAAAATAAGTCTAAACATGCCACAAATCGGATAAGTTAAACTGTATTTGTAGGGAAAAGTTTTCTTCGAAGTTCAGGAAAGAATTTTATTTGAGGCTTTCGACGACGTATTCTAATCTGCATAATTTTTAATATATGAATATCAGTTTACGCATGCTCGTGTACACTGCAACAATTATCATGCTGCGAAAGTTTATACATTTCTTAACATTTTCATATCGGAAAACAATACATTTCGTGTTAAAATTCAAATTAGTTATGTTGATAAGTTAACATTTGTTAGTAATATAAAAATGATGAAAATAATATTAAAACTACACGTGTGTTCTGCAAATTGCTTTGGTGAACATGGTTTTTATCCATATAATCAGGCGTACATATACGTAATAAAAAAACCACGAATTCAAAATTGCAAAATTTTTAACAATTTTATATTCGCATAAAAAATTTTAAAAAATGATAATGATTTTTGAAGAAGTCATCGAATATTCAAATGATCGTCCAATAAAATTGTGGTTTAGATTAAAAAGCAACGTTCCTCTCAATTTCCACAGCTTCGAAAAGCAGGACAAAGCATTTATCTCATCGCTTGTGACAGAAACCGTTCGAAAGCTTTCGATGGGAGCATCGATAGTTTGTTGTACGAACGTAATGCGGCAACATTGTACTTTTGAAGCTGAGAACGCTGTAAAATCGAGCCTCCTCAGACACACACTTTATGAGTTGCATCCTCGTATAGTTCACCAGCTGACTAGGGCGTACTAGGGCATTTTCTACAGAGTCGGTAATTCAGAACCATAGACAGAAAAATGCATTGCATCACCGACAAGATACTGTTAAAGACAGCCAGCCTTACGGGAGTTCGTGTCGCCCGAATAATTCAAGCCACAGACTTAAGATACCTACAGACATTGAATTTTAACACGAAAGGTATTGTTTTCCGATATGAAAATATTAAGAAATGTGTAAACATTCGCGGCATGATAATTGTTGCAGTGTACACGAGCATGTGTAAACTAATATTCATATATTAAAAATTATGCAGATTAGAATACGTCGTCGGAAGCCTCAAATAAAATTCTTTCCTGAACTTCGAAGAAAACTTTTCTGTGGCATGTTTAGACTTATTCTCATCAAAAAAGCATTTGCAATCGACTCATAATGTTTCCATGGCAGAATTGTGAACCATAATAAACATTTTATTGTTATTAATACGCGTTAGTGAAACCTTTACATTGTTGTCTTCAGGAGGCACACGTACCGGCGACGTACGATATGGACGTGATTCAGCATCAGAGGCAACATTGTAACACACATTGTATTATAAATAAATCCAATTTTATTTATTATTAACAGTATCATAATGGTAAAATCACCTATTGATTGAAAATGTTTTTCTGATCAAAATAAGCCCAAACACGACATAAATCGGATTATCATGCAGCGTACATTCCACTGAAAACTGCATGCGAAACATTTCCGACGACAAAATCTGTCTACAGAAGCCGATGGAATTTGAAAAGTCTCGAGCTCGATAAATATGGTAGTGCTTGTACGTGACCACTAGTTGCTTACGCTACTTGTTGTTGCACACAAAAATCATCGTAGCTAAATATGTATATATGTCTAATCGAATAAAACTGGGCGGTGAGTCGCAAAAAGACGTAAATAGGAATAATAAATCACGTTAATAAAATTTTAGCAAGAATTAATGACGCATGTCATTAAAAAAAAATGTATATCTTTTCAGTAAAATATATTGTTTTCTACATATTGTATAATAAAGCAATGTTTCCTTGGACACAATAGAATTAAACTAATACAATAGATGAAAATTTGTATTGCTTTACATATAAATTATATAAAAATATTATAACGAAAATTTAATTTAATGAATTTAATAAATTTATGAAAATTTAATGAATTCTTATTTCTCTACAGATGAAAAGAATGCAAGTACTCATTTTAAAAATAGGGAAACACAAGAATAGTTAATATATGTGTAATGTGTACGCACTCAACAACTGCATAGAATTTATATTAATTAAGTGTAAATAAGAAAGTAAACTACTGGTTTAAAGTGTATAAAATTATTGTAATATACATTCATTAGTGACACGAGTAATAAAAATAATGTTACGTATAGAAACCACATTTATTTTACTACAATTCGTATTTTTGTAATACTTTCTTCATAAATATTATTTCCACCGTTCAAATACACGCGCCGTATGCATTCGTAGCCACCAAATCATATTAAACACCCGTAGTAAAAATACAGTATACGGAATATTCAGTTCCTGCTAATACGCGTAAATTCGTGAACTATCGGTAATATTGAGCGCGACACCGAAATGGTACGGGGGCCACTGTGGCCCCCCGAGGCCTAGACAGAAAAGCCCATAAGATGCAATGTCTGTAGTAGTCTTAAGTCTGTGTTCAAGCGTTCTCTTACGCCCTCTAGGATATATTTTGGCTGGAGTAAGAAACAGAAGGCCACCGACAATATTTCGTCGGTGCAGAAGGCCTCTGAGGAGATTCTTGAGACGGTGAGACGGCAGACAGCAGTGAGATCAGATGTTACATTCTCGAACAAACATTTTGGTGTTGGTTTTTAAGGCTTAAAATACTAAAAGTAAAATTAATATCAAAGACAAAAAAATCCTAGAAATTTTGTACGTAAGAAAGTATGAAAGCATATTTAGGAAAATCAATATTCAATAATTCCTACTTCTGATTTCATACGAAATACCTCATTTTGTAATTTAAAAATATTTCATAAACAAGCATTATTTCCTTACACTTTTTAATAATAATTGTTCTAAGAATCGATCTCTGGAAACATACATATGTTGAAAAACAGATTAACGTTTATTTGACATACTATATCGAATAATATAGAGTTCGAGAGAGACTCGCGAGGATAAACTAATATAATACATATAATATAATTGTAGGAGCATCGATTCAAACAGCGATTAAAAAATAAAAACATTATTTGTCACGCGACAAAAGAAATGATTATGGTTATCTGTATTCGACACGCGTCGAATAAAGTTTTATTCGATGAAAATTTATTCGGCGAATAAAGATAATTTTTTTATTCATCGTTAGCGGTGAATAAAGTTATCATTTTCATCTGTACCTTTATTCGACGTTTTATTCGACTTCGAATAATTTTCTGAGCCGCGATCGAATGCTATAGTGAAGACCGAGCAGTCAAAGATTGGCACACGCGTTACAATGTATCGCCCAATAACGAGAGCAGGGATCGAATAAACTGTGAACTCTCATAAATCGAAGTTCTTTCTGGATATGTTGCTACCGTAAAAATTTGTTCGATGTCCTTTTTCAATTTCCAAAGAAACCTTAAACTTTCGAATTCTTATGTTTTCCTTTTTTGTAAATAAGATTTTCAACCGAAAAATCGGCAAAAATTCTTAAATATATATGTCGATAATCGCAATTCGTCAGATTTTTTCAATATTTTTGCATGCAATTAAATACGGGTGTTTGACCGAAAACCATTAAAACGGGACTGCTCTAGGTAGGTCCTTTAAAAAGAAAATATTCCAAATTTAATTATAAAAAAATATTTTAAATAGGAAGTTAAATTTTGACAAATAAAGTAAGATTAGATTAGATATAAAATAAGACATTCAGCGTTCAAGAGAGACTGTTCCGCGATCCCATGCCGAATGGAGAAAAGGACGGAGTAACACAATACGGGTCGGGTATATCGGTGTGAGACCACTACTAATCCAACAACAAAACTTCTTTATTTTTTATTATTTCTTTATCGGATTTTCACAGACATACTTGTAGCATTTTTCTGATGAAAATGATACGAAATATGATGTAATTCCGATGATATTTACTCGTGTAATGAACGGCGAAAGGTTCGGGTGCAAGGAAGGACAGCGTATGGGAAAGAAAGAGACGCGGATAGTCCTACTTTTAAGCCTTCGCGTTCGACTGCTCGATTTTCGCCGCGTCGCGCGTCGCACAATGGTCCCAATCGAAGAATTAGCTGTTCACAACTATTGTAGTCGTTGAATTCAGCCCGACGTCAGCAATAACATTATTAAGTAAAAAATATATAGTGACGATTAGAAAATCAAGGAGACCTTACAATTTTATCGAATAAAAAAAATTGTTTTATGTAAGGCATGCAGATGTCTTAGGACTCAGATCGTACGTGTCCAAAACTACCGTAAAATTGCGTATCAATACAAATAATTTCGCTCGGAGTTCGTCGATGCTTTCGCAAGCAATGTCAAAGTATTCTGCCCTCCCGAGTCCTTCGGCTTCCACCTTCTTTCGAGCCTCGCCTTCCGGGGTCTGGTGCGTCAACGTGACGCCTAGGCTGGTCGTAATTCTGGGGCGGGGCGTTTTACATTTAATTTTTTATATTGAAATTTATAGAAGAGTGACTACCGAGTAGTTTTTATCAGAAACATTTTTTGTCAGAGCACTGGAAATGCTTGAAAAATTACAATAACGTGTGAATAATGAATGACATTTAATATATTCTTGCAACAACAGGTGATATTTGAAATCTGTCTTCACATCTGTAATTCTTACAAGAAGCCACACAACTTTACCATGTACAGTATTTCATCGATAATGGTCCACAACACGGATCTGCGCAGGGACGTTTGTAGTATAATAATTTGAATTATTCTTTCGATAGTACATTGTTAAAATAATTGTTGAAATAAATAAATTTTATAATTTGTTTCTATATTCATTATTTGAATTGTTATTTCAATTATTTATTGTTAAAATAATTTTTTAGACAATGTACACGTATTTACATAATTAATATAGGAACACGTTTCTATAGAGTATAAAAATTTATAATCTACAGAAATTTTTATAATCTATAGAAATGTGTCTCCATATTCATTATGTAAATACTTGTACATTCTTTAAATAATTATTTTAACAATGAATTATTGAAATAATTCACATAATGTATATAGAAACAAAATATGAAAATTTATTCATTTAAACCATTATTTTAACAATAAATAATTGAAATAATTCAAATAATGAACATAGAAACAAATTGTAAAAATTTATTTATTTAATCAATTATTTTAACAATAAATAATTGAAATAACAATTCAAATAATGAATATAGAAACAAATTATAAAATTTATTTATTTAAACAATTATTTTAACAATGTGCTATCGAAAAGATAATTCAAATTATAAATATATTATCTTAACAATAAATTATTGAAATAATTCAGATGGCGAATATAGAAACAAATTATGAAAATTTATTTCTTTTATCCGTTAACTGGAAACGAATCAAAGGTTCGAAGGTCCGAAGGTCCGAAACTCCGAAACTCCGATTTTCATCACCTTCGAAGTTCCCTTCGTTCCTTCGAATCCTTCGAAGCTTCGAAGAGTCGGTCATTGTCTGAGGTTTGCCGAACGTAGAGAAGGATAGCCGAGCTCGAGAGGCCTCGGTCACCGAGAAATGTAAACATACCTAATCCGAATTTCCAACTTCTTTATTTTTCATTATTTTTTTATGGGACTTCGATGACCATATTTGTGATATCTTTCTAATAAAAATCATACCAAATGTGATATAATTCCGATGATATTTACTTGTGTAATAGACAATTAAAGTTTCGGGCGCGAGGAAGGATAGCGTATGGAAAAGAAAGAGACGCGGAGAGTCACAGTCGGCGGCACAGTTCAAAGGCTCGCACGTCCTCACAATGTATTACCAAGGAATAACTTTTTTATTATTACTTATTTTTTTATGACACTTTTGCTAATAGATTTGTGACATTGTTCTGATTAAGATGATACCAAACACGATATAATTCGGATCATATACAGGTGTATGGTCATTATGTATAGGTCAGGTACATAACATCGGTGAGGCAACAGTAATGCAATGACGACACTTTTTCATTTTTCATTAATCTTTTATGAGACTTTTACCATCATATTAGATTGATGATATTTATAGCTTTAAGTGGTTAATTGTTTTTGAACCAACTATGGGCATAAGAAGTTGAACATTTACTGCACACATGTTTCACCGATGCTTTTTCCGGGAAACGACAAACGCCGGGATCGTGATGCAGGAAGACTAGGAACAGGAGTTTCGAACCGAGGGTACCGAATTCACCGAACTCAGTGGTCAGAATTCCAAACCGGGTTTCTGCGGCTTGTTCGTCTCGTTTAATGTTCAATAATTTTTACAAAACGAACAGATCGTACGTATCACGACTTCGCGGTTACTCTGACAGAGGAGTAATTTACATCAGATGTAATTGCAACTCGATAATTCTTCACCTGAACTCGCAGAGGAGAGAAACGGACTATCGTGTAAGATTCACGTGTATTCACAGAGGAAAGTACAACGGAACTACTTTTGAATTTCTCCGAACTATGATGTTACCCGTTTCGAGGGGTAACCCCACCAGTTCCACGCACGGGAGCTCGTTGCGCGGGATCTAAACACGCTCCGCTGTTAGAGTGACGCGGGGGTCGTGGCGACAACCTGACAATACAATAATCTTGTCTAACACACACTATTCAAATGTTAAAGAACAAATATTACATAAATAGAATGTACCTTTTGGGAACATGTTCGCTAGTTACTGTATAACAATGATCGCAAATAATACAACTGTTCGTTTCAGTAATACTAAAGACGTACATGTTAGCGTCAATGTGTTTTAAGCCAGGCCAAGGGTTTGTATCGAGGCGACTCTTAGGCCTGGAAGGATTTATGGCAGGATCTTGGCCTGCGTGAGGCCCTAAAGAGGGGTGCTCGAGACTAAACAGAACCGTCGATGGACGATGGCAGGCGACCGCGCTGGGTCTTCCGGCTATCGGCCGTCACGGTAATGTTTATGTGAAACAGATGAGTGAAAGTTTGGAATGACTCCGTGAGAAATACAGAGAGAGAGAGAGAGAGAGATAGCGACGAGTGCGTTGCACGAGGATTGGGACTCTGCCCTGAAGGAGCTGGCCACGGAGTGGGGAAGGCACGGGGGTGCTTTCTGGTAAGAGGACTGTGTTAGACCGCTCAGCACTTACCCCAGAACCGCTAAAGAGTAGAGTCACGATTCGTAATATCTAACATCAGAAGCGGGATACGTTGAAAGCAGTTTTCTTTTTTTTTTCTTTCATAAATCCGCGTCCGCGATGGAAGGTACATCAAATACCGCTGCCGTGCCATCGTTTGATGAACTTTTCCGTCGTTTCATAGAAACGGTCGCGTCTGGTGCGGTACCTTCAACATCGAGTGCGACAAGTGATAAGGTGATCGCAGATGCCATGCCGGAATTCAGTGGAACCGATATTGGGGAGGACGCGAAACAGTGGTGTGGGATTGTTGAAACAATCACCGAAAAACTTTTTGCCGGTCAAAGGTTGAGCCTGGCCACGCATGCATTGACAGGTGCGGCTAAAAAATGGTATAAAGGGTGGGAAGGTAATCCGAGAACCTGGACCACGTTTCGCGAGGACTTATGCGCAGTGTTTGTGCCAGAAGACCGACTATGTGAGAAACTATCTCGTGCGGTACAATATACGAGTGATTCAGCGGCTACATATTCCGAGTACGCCCGTAACAAATTGAAATATTACGGTCAGACGCAAATCGCTTTTAAACCACACGAACTGGTTAGCCTTGTAATCGGTCATGTGACGGATGCAACAGTGCGACAATCTTTTATGAACGCGCGCTACGAAACGACCAAGGATTTAATCAGTGGCATCTCGAATTTCGTTAAAGCGCCGCGAAAGGGACAGGAGAACGAGAACAAGAAGGTGTTGTACAAACATCGTGGACCATTTTTGCAAAAACGGTGTTACCAGTGCAACGAAATCGGTCATGTGCAAGACGTTTGTCCGAAAAAACGGAAGGTGGAAGGTGTGCAGAAGGACACCATAAAAAGACCTCATGTTCCTACGTGTACCTTTTGTTCGAAGAGGGGACATGAAGAATCCGACTGCTGGATTAAGAAACGAACGCCACGTGAAGAGAAGTTTGGCAAGAAGGGAAACAGTCACCGCGGGGAAAACGAAGCAAATACATGCTTTTCTCTGGACCATCAGCTCACACCCGTAATCTTCCAGAATGTGTTGGTGCGGAGCTGTTTGATAGACTCTGGCGCGACTTGTTCGCTTGTCAATGAGCGGCTGGTGAAACGAACCAGTTGTAAAATTTCTCCGAGTGTTATGCCTGTGAGAGGGTTGTGCGATTCGGTCACAATGACGGTCGGCCGTACAACCGCTGTGATCCAGACGGAAGGAGTGACTGTTGAACTGGATCTACTGGTAGTCCCTGACCATACGATGTCATACGATCTCATAATAGGAAAAAATATCGTGACCCAAGGAATCCGGATTTCGACGGACACTACCGGAGAAACAACGTTGGAGCGGTGTCCACTGGCGCAACAGGGGACGTCTAAAGAAGCAGCGACGCCGCCTTTGCAGGGCCTCGTATGCCACCAGGGTGGTGACGAAGCACACGAGCGGATTAGAGGATTACTGGAGCGGTACGAATCCATGGTTGCTGTGGGAACCAATGTGCGACGCGTAAACTCAGGCGAGTTAAAAATTAATTTAAAGGAGGACAAGGTAATCAATTATCATCCATATCGTTTGTCGATCACGGAACGAGAAAAAGTACGGGAAATTATTGACGATTTGTTAGCGAATTGTATCATACGTGAGAGTCATTCACCGTTTGCTAGTCCTATAATTTTAGTAAAGAAAAAGAACGGTAAAGATCGCATGTGTGTTGATTTTCGTGCCCTCAATCGTATCACAATCAAAGATCGGTATCCGTTACCTTTAATCGACGACCAACTCGACCGTTTAAGTAAAGGGAGGTTTTTTACCATTTTGGACATGGCGTCAGGTTTCTACCAAATTCCTATAGCGGATGATTCAATTGGAAAAACAGCCTTTGTCACCCCCGACGGTCATTACGAATTTCTGAGGATGCCGTTTGGGTTAGCCAACGCACCTGCTGTTTTCCAGAGGGCAATAAACGCCGCTCTTGGGCCTTTGCGGAATAATGTGGCTCTTGTATACCTGGACGACATTCTCATCCCATCGCATACCATTGAGGAAGGGCTAAAGAATTTAGAATTAGTATTGCAGGCACTTGATACTGCGGGATTTTCTTTGAACCTAGAGAAATGTGAATTCCTGAAACTATCAATTGAATATTTGGGTCGGGATGTTTCTGCTGAGGGAATTAGGCCGGGAAAAGGGAAAGTCAAAGCCTTGTTAGAGTCACCCGTCCCATGCAATGTGAAACAGGTTAGACAATTTATGGGTTTAGCCAGCTATTTTCGCAAATTTATACCCGAATTTGCAATACGAACTTCGTGCATAACGAGATTGACAAAAAATAATGAACAATGGCGATGGAACGAGGAGCACGAAAACGCACGACAGTATGTGTTAGAAAGACTAAGTTCAAACCCCTTACTTGTAATTTTTGATCCAAAAAGGGAAACTGAATTGCACACGGATGCAAGCGCGATCGGATATGGGGCTATTCTGTTTCAAAAAATAGATAAGGATTTGAGAGTAGTCGCGTATTTTAGCAGACGCACGACGCCAGCGGAGACGCGCTATCACTCGTACGAGCTCGAGACGCTCGCGATCGTAAACGCATTGAAGCATTTCCGCGTATATTTGTTGGGGATTAAATTTAGGATAATCACCGATTGCAACGCTATCAAAGCTACCGCTAAAAAGAAGGATCTATTACCACGCGTAGCAAGATGGTGGGTCTTTTTGCAAGATTACGATTTTGAAATAGAATATCGTAAAGGGAAATGCGTCGAACACGCCGATTATTTAAGTAGGAATCCGGTGAAGGGCTATCGCGTCGATACAATTTGTGAAGGTTCTTGGTTGGAAGTTGCTCAGCGTAACGACGATGAGACAAAGTCTATCATTGCGCGTATAGAAACGGACGATACTATAAAAAGCGATTACGAACTACGAGATTGTATTCTGTGCAGGAAAATCAAAAAAGATAACGGACGAACGGTGTACCGGACTTTTGTTCCCAAAGGCAGCAGGCTAGGGCTATTGCGTTTATATCACGATGAAAATTGTCATGTAGGACCAGAAAAAACATATGATCGCGTAACACAGAAATACTGGTTCCCTAAAATCCGCAAGTTTGTTAATAAATATATTGAACACTGTATCACTTGTACTATTTCAAAACGCCACACGGGCCCGAAGCAGGGAGTGTTACACTCAATTAATAAAAAATCAGTACCTTTTCACACAATACATTGTGATTGCGTGGGCCCATTTGACCAATCTAAGGAAGGTTACCAGCATATTGTAGTTATCGTCGACGCGTTTACAAAATACGTGCAGCTTATACCGTTGAAATCATTGTCCGGTGCGGAAATGTTACAAGTGTTCAAGGAACGCTTAACATTGTTCGGCACACCGCCAGTTATTATTATGGATCGGGGAACTAATTTTACATACAAACCGTTAGTTCAGTTTATAAAAAAACATAATGTTGAATTACATTTCATAGCCACGGGAGCGCCGCGTGCTAATGGGCAAGCCGAGCGCTACGTTTCGACCGTTACAAATTTGCTCTCGGCGGAAATTAATAAAAGTTCGGAATGGCCGAGCAAGTTGCCAAAACTTATGTTATCTTTAAATACCACTGTGCAAAAGTCAACCGGATTTTCCCCGCATCGGTTATTGTTCGGTGTTGAGCGGAGCACGGGTACTGCTGACCTGGCTGAAGCTGAACTACCGGACACGGGTGAAATAATTGATGTTAATTATGACAGGGAATTGGCGTCGAAACGGTTGACGGAAAACGCTGAAAAACAAAATGTTAAATTTAATAAAAAGCGTAGAGTCAACATTAAATATAATGAGGGTGATACGGTCTTTGTAAAACCGGCTGATTCAAGACGCGCCAAGTTAGAACCTAAATATGTAGGACCGTTTAAAATAACTAAGGTCCTAGTCAATGACCGTTTCGAAATTGTTGGGAAATCCGGTAGACAACAGACAGTACCTAAAGATCGTCTAAGATTATGGAAAGGCGAATGGTCTGGTGATATGGATTATAACGAGATTTGTTCTTCCTCTGATGAGCGTGATGCTGTGGATGTAGATGAACCGTGTTAGCGATATTGTATTTACGGTTTGCACTACCTGTTTTTCATAATGGTCATAAATAAATATTGTGTGTCGTAAACTCTTGCGAGTGAACTTTATGTAGACTATATTACCTATTCGTTGCAATGCTAGCGGGCGACCACATTGGGTCTTCCGGCTATCGACTGTCGGCAAAATGTATGGTGAATAAAATTGTTGGTTGTGAAAATTTTAAAGTTTGTGTGTTGTGGAAGTAGGATGCTATTGGAATGCATGGAACTCCATTATGAATGCCAGTAATTGCTAGAATGATGCGTGGCATGGAATTGCGGCATTACTGTGCAGTTGTTACGATCCTGGAAGTGTTTGGCGGTAACGGCAACAGGGTACGAATTGTGTATGGAGTTGTGGCAGTTACGACGCCTAGAGACACTTGGAAGTATTTGTTGAAAAGATACTGTCCTGAAGGTGTTCGGCGGTAACGGCAACAGGATACAAATCAGGTGCGGAGTTGCGGCAGTTACGACGCCTGGAAACACTTGGGTTGTGGATGTGCTTGCGAGCATGGCTGTGTAATATTCACCTGTATGTGATATTAAATTGTTGCAAGATACTTGCGGGTATCGTTGCTGCCGGATAACATTTGCGGGTGTTATCTGGAGGGTAAGGTTTGTGAACCTTACCTTTGGATTAGTGGTTGCTCGAGGGCATCACTGATTGTAAATGGTTGAGACTAACGTATGAAAGGCGATAGACTTGTGTGCAGAATAGAGTAACGCTATGTGTTCGAAAGAAAGTCTCATCTTGGGTGACATAAGGCCACGGACTTGATGATGTACTCGAAGGACGGCGTTTGAAAAGCACGCAAGTTTCGCGTAATAGAGGACGTTACGATCTTAACTTGGTGCTGAATTGTACGATGGCTAAATATAAACAAGTATAGTGTTTACCTGAGGGTAACACTGATTTCAAGGTTGTGATGCTTGAAGATTTGTGAATGTCTAGAATGTATCCGTCGAGATGAGAACTCAATGATGCATTTGATTGCTTGTGTACTTGGAACATATTGTGGGGTATGTATTGAGAATACCATGGAGTGAAATACAGTGAGCATCAATTGAGAAGGAAAGAATGATGTTGTATCAAGGTTCTGTGACACTTCGTGTGAATTCATTGCATGTATGTTCGGATGCTTCCCGAGAGCGTGAAGCAGGTCAGATTGGCCGTGTTAGCGTCAATGTGTTTTAAGCCAGGCCAAGGGTTTGTATCGAGGCGACTCTTAGGCCTGGAAGGATTTATGGCAGGATCTTGGCCTGCGTGAGGCCCTAAAGAGGGGTGCTCGAGACTAAACAGAACCGTCGATGGACGATGGCAGGCGACCGCGCTGGGTCTTCCGGCTATCGGCCGTCACGGTAATGTTTATGTGAAACAGATGAGTGAAAGTTTGGAATGACTCCGTGAGAAATACAGAGAGAGAGAGAGAGAGAGAGAGAGAGAGATAGCGACGAGTGCGTTGCACGAGGATTGGGACTCTGCCCTGAAGGAGCTGGCCACGGAGTGGGGAAGGCACGGGGGTGCTTTCTGGTAAGAGGACTGTGTTAGACCGCTCAGCACTTACCCCAGAACCGCTAAAGAGTAGAGTCACGATTCGTAATATCTAACATACATTATAAAAGTATGCTAGATGCAAAAGTGAATTCAAGAGAAGTACACTGTATCAGGGAGATACAATTATATTTTTAGTCAAATGGAAATCTAGGTTTAAATTATGTGCTCTGTCTTGCTTATATAAATTATACGCATTTATCGAAGACTCAAGCATTTTTTAGTTTATTGATTCACAGAATTGTGTAAAGATTTCTCAACATGCTATATTTACACGTACTTAAGTTTCCGTGGTATTAAATATTTTAAATTATTATTTTATAGTCTGACAACGTTATTCCACACTTTGATGAATTCTATTTTTAAAGTACGTCCAAATTTCAATATTCCAATATAAATTAGTTTTTTGCTGACACTTTAAAATCCTTAAATGTATAATAATGTTGCAAAATGCCAACGATAAAACAAACAGGTTTAAAATGCAAAATTCGTAGCAGAATTATATTCTATAGAGCTGCAGATTTTATACATTTATAGCATACACGATTAATATACGTCTGTTTAATACACAGAATAGTTAAAAATTGAGTAGCTGTTTCCATTTTGTTTGCTCTCTTATAAAGCAAACAAGTTCGCTATTTTCGGGTTTCCATAAATTGATTTACAAAAATCTATGGATAAATAATAGAGATAAAAATGTAACAAAAATATATTTATGATTAACAGTTGCTCCTATAATAATATCATATACGATTTCGAACAATATTAAAAATTATGATAGTAATCATTCTATGCGTTAAAGTAATAGTGTATTCAAAGATATAACATACATATGTACTTATGTATGAGTGCGTAAACTTAATAAATGTTTGTTTAATGCGTTCACAAGCACTAGTCATTTTGGAATCAATTTTTATAAATTTATTTTTATTATGTTATTTACTGCAATGTAATCTGTCAATAAAATACTAAAATGCAGACCGTTATTTAATAGGACCTCCAAATATTATTTAATGCACAATACCGATAGTAGTGAGTATCATGGCGACATTTTTGATAACCTGGTGAACTATAAATCACCCAGTTATTCAAGAAAAGAACGATTTTATTTGTTCATTGTTTGCATTGCATTTTTTGTGCCATAAACTATGTATCTATCTTTCTGGATAATGCGAGTTATAGTAAATCAGTGTATTATGGAAACAGATACTATAACCCGAGATTCTTACCACGTATAAATTGATGCAATTATTTATGATTCTTTAAGTTTATCGATGTGACAAACATATTTTTTATCAATTCCAATGATTCTGTACTCTCATGAGATAATGTACGCAACATGTTTTAAATAAATTTCGAAATAATATTCACTTTTTTAATTTATAATTCCATACAGAAGTATTTATAGATTTGGAGTGAATACACTTTATGAGCAATATTTTGTAATCAGTTATACAATATTTCATCGTTAAATGACCCAAATGACTAGCACGTAAATGTCCCGAAGATATCCCTACTACTGCGGGGTGTACCCCCTTGAGGGGCCGTGAAGCTCGAGAGGCCTCGGTCGCTGAGAAATGTAAACATAACTAATCCAAATTTCCAACTTCTTTATTTTTCATTATTTTTTTATGGGACTTCGATGGACATATTTGTGACACTTTTCTAATAAAAATCATACCAAATATGATATAATTCCGATGATATTTACTTGTGTAATAGACAATTAAAGTTTCGGGCGTGAGGGAGGATAGCGTATGGGAAAGAAGGAGACGCGGAGAGTCGCAGTCGGCGGTACAGTTCAAAGGCTCGCGCGTCCTCACAATGTATTACCAAGGAATAGCTTTTTTATTATGACTTATTTTTTTATGAGACTTTTGCTAATAGATTTGTGGCATTGTTCTGATTAAAATGATACCAAACACGACATAATTCGGATCATATACAGGTGTATGGTCATTATGTACAGGTCAGGTACATAACATCGGTGAGGCAACAGTAATGCAATGATGACACTTTTTCATTTTTAGTTATTCTTTTAGGAGACTTTTACCATCATATATGTAATATTTCTATGATCAAAATAATTGCATTTAATAATTGCAGACAGTGCTGTCGAGCATTAGAGGTGGTATTATCGGAAAAATAAGTAATAAAAATTACGTTTCTGCTTTCTACTAAGGATCTCGATAAGAACGATTGAATTTGGTCGTTTCTTGTAGATTGTATTTATTCTTCCTTTTTGTTCTATAATTATTACAGAATATTTTTTCTTTAAGAAAAATTATTTTATAAATATCCCATTAATTAAATTAAGTGTAAATTCTGATATTTTATAAATTCCTACATCTACAGGCTATCGATTATAAAACTGATTCCAATGCTGAACAATAAGGAAAATAAGTAGGCGATAAGAATTTAATGAAATTATACAATAATATGTAATTATTTTCCAAGAAATCACAGAATGGATAATGACATTCTTCATTTATTTATTACCTAAGGTATTACATCCATTTATCTCTACGCTACTCATGCAGTCGTGCGCAGTTGACGAGCAAATGTTCTATGTAGGTAGAGAGCGTGGAACTTTTAGCACCGTGGAACTTCATAGATCTACTTTATCCATTCCACGAAACCACCGGCGATGCCATCGGACCCGTTACCGACCGGTTTGAGAGCCCATCAGAGCCCACTTTTCGGCGACACCGAATACACGGGGGCTGGCTGTCTTTAACAGTATCTCGTCGGTGGTGATGAGGAAAATTTGACGCAATAAAGTTTATTTTTTAATTTTGTCAAAGTAGTATCAGAGAGTTAGTATGTATAACAGAATCATACCAGTGACTACAATTACTTGAATTCCAATATATAGGGTGTTTCTTTTATCCCGAAAAATTTAAATATCGCTCATGGAGAAGAAAAACGTTGTAACTAAAAATTATTGAATTTTTGTTTTATTGCATTGCAATACTTGCCAAATTAATAAATATATTTTTATGTGCATATATACACATACTTATAAAATTAACCCCATAAGAAGCCCTATTGGGTTTGTACCTGGTTATTAGGGTGGACCTTAGTTATACTTGGTGAAAATTATTTTGTCGAATTTTTTTTGGGACACCCCCTAGAATTGTGACACTTGGCGCAAAAATAATGTGTGCAAAATTTGAAATCGATCGGATAACGGGAAGTGCTGCCGCATCGACTTTGAAAATTTTTTAATTTTGTAACTCGATTTTCTCCACTGTCGTACATCATTAGTATATATTTTTATATATCGTTGAATTTGTCTTTTATTTAATATTTTCCTGGGTGGGACTCCACCAAGAAATATAAGATTTCGGACCCCAGGAGCTTTCCACCATGCTCGTTGGATGGCGAAAGCTTTATATTGTTTAAAAATATATTTATTTAAAAATCAGTTTGTATTAAGCGCCGACGAAGAAAATGGAATTCGCGACATTTGCGTCTTTCTTGCTAATATTTACATAAAAGCGTGGGTTCGCGCTCCAATGGCAGCGGAAGCTCCACGTCAAGATTTGGAATTTGTACAGAAACTGTATGTATACCGTTCTACTGGCGAAAAAATAAGTTCTATAGCATTGAAAAAATGTTGTAACCATTTATGGTATTTATTAACAGAAGCGGTAGCCTTAGCATTTTTTGATAAAACCGTGGAGAAGAATACAAAATTACGAATGGTGGAGGCACTTACCACTGAAGTCGACGAATCTGATAACATTGAAACCGACGAATCATATAAGAAATATGAAATAACTCGTGAAGACTTAAAAAAGTATGCTGGTAAAGGAATTGACCATTTTATTTACCACAAAACACTACGATTTTTTGAAAGATTTTCAATTCCTATAGAATTTTTAAAAAAAAGATCCCGATTCATGGGAAGATGACGAGGATTTCAAATTTGGACTAAACATTGTACAAAACTTAAAAGTTGTTAATGACACTGCTGAGCGCGGTATTAAGCTTATTCAAGACTATAATCAGTTATTATTAAAAATTCCTTGCAGCCACTGCTAAAAAGTGATACCAACAACGGCGTAAAGGTGAACTACGAATGAAGATAAGGAGATCCTTGTCTCTCCTACAGAGCTATGACAGAGAGGGAGCTATGTCACTCGCAAGAGAGACAAAGACAGAGATTACGAAACAGCTTGATTTCTCGATGAACGTAGACCAATTTCCTGAAGCGGAAGAGCAA